>CM017764.1:3617500-4180385 GCA_008009225.1 Acer yangbiense
AGATTTGTGACACCTTCAAGTACAATGGGATTCCCGACGATTTTATTAAGTTGAAGTTGTTCCCGTTCTCTTTGGGAAATGATGTAAGGATATGGTTGAACTCCCAACAACCAAACTCAATCACACACCTTTGATCAGTTGGCCCAAGCCTTTTTGAATAGATATTTTCCACCAGGGAAGGCCGCGTCTTAGGAATGAAATTCTTTCTTTCCAACAATATGAGAATGAGAGTCTCTACGAAGCTTGGGAGAGGTTTAAGGAACTTCAAAGGAGATGTCCTCACAATGGTCTTGCAAAGTGGCAGACTTTGCAAGCTTTTTACCAAGGAATTACGGTGTCCAAGGAACTTAGTGGATGCGGCTGCTGGAGGTTCGTTGATGAGCAAATCAATGGATGCGGCCAATGAACTCTTAGAGGAGATGGCACTCAACAATAGCCAATGGGGAAACCAAAGGCAAGTACCGAAGAAGATTCCGGGCAAGTTAGAAGTTGATGAGTTGACAAGTGTGAAGGCTCAACTAGCGGCACTTCAAAATCAATGAGCAAGATGAGTGCGGGGCCTAGTAATGTGCAAGTAGCTCAATGTGAATGGTGTTTGGGGCCACACTCTAGCGTGGATTGTCAAGTTGGAAGCCCGTTTGCTTCAAGCTCGTCAGAACAAGTATCCTTTGTGAACTACAACCGGAACTTTCAAAATCCACCCCAACAACACCATGCCACCCAAAATCCCCAAAACAATTCCTACCAAAACACATACAACCCGCCATGGAGAAACAACCAAAACTTGTCATGGAAGGACAATCAACCCAACAACATCAACAAAACCTAACCAAAGACAACCTCCCGGATTCCAACAACCTCACCAACAAAATTACCCTAACCAAGCCCCGAATAACCAAGTGGAGAGAAAGTCTAACCTTGAAGAAATGTTCTCTAAGTACATGGGTAAGTTGGACACTAGGATGGAAACCCAAGATTTAGCCTTAAGGAAGCTTGATACGAAGATTGACCAACTTGCTCAACACTCACAAGCCTCGATCCAAAACCTAGAAATGCAAGTCGGTCAACTAGCTAGGGGACAACAAGGAAGACAACAAGGGTCTTTACCAAGCGACACGGTGATTAATCCTAAGGAACAATGCAAGGCCATTGCTTTGAGAAGTGGTAGAGAGGTTGAATTGCCGGAGGACTTTGGGAAGGGAAAGGAAATTTTTGTTGAAAAGGAGAGCATTTGTGAAGAAGAGGTTGAAGTAGAAAAGAAAAGTTCTAGTGATGATGAAGTGCCTACCACATCAAATGATCCTCCTCCACAACCCCAAGTCAAAGCCTATGTCCCCCCATCCCATATCCGCAAAGATTGAGGAAGCACAAGGATGCCCACCAATTTGCAAAGTTCTTGGAGGTGTTCAAGAAGCTTCACATTAATATCCCATTCACCGAAGCCCTAGCTCAAATGCCCACTTATGTCAAGTTTTTGAAGGACCTACTCTCCAACAAAAGGAAGCTTGAAGAGTTTGAAACGGTGGCACTAACGGAGGAATGTAGTGCTATGTTGCAAAACAAGCTCCCTCCTAAGTTGAAGGATCCGGGCAAGTTCACAATACCATGCACCATCGAACCTCGGAATTTAGCAAGGCATTAATCGATTCGGGGGCAAGCATAAACTTGATGCCCTACTCGGTGTTCAAAAAGCTAAATGTTGGAGAAGTGAAGCCCACCCATATCACTCTCCAATTGGCGGACCGGTCAATCAAACATCCTAGAGGTGTGATGGAAGATGTCCTAGTGAAGGTGGATAGCCTATACTTTCCGGTGGATTTCGTCATTTTAAATGGAGGAAGATGTAGAGATACCTCTTCTCTTGGGAAGGCAGGCGTTTTTGAAGACGGCGGGTGCTTTAATTGATGTAAGAGACGAGAAGATGACTTTGAGGGTGGGTGATGAGCAAGTGGTATTCGATATGTCTAAGGCAACCAAAAGGCCATTGGACATGGGTGATTGTTATAGGATGGAAGTGGTTGAGCCCATGGTACAAGAGTACTTGAGAAAGGAGAACCCTAAAGAGCCACTTGAAGCTTGTATAGTGCATGGAGTGATGGAGGAAGATGAGAATTTGGATTGAGGAATGTGCACAACAACTCAACTCCCTACCCTTGAGGACACTTAGGGGAAGATGACCTTTGAAGAACTTGGTATGGGAAAGCCAAAACTCCCACCATCTATTGAGAAGCCTCCTACTCTAGAGCTCAAGCAATTACCATCTCACTTGCGGTATGCTTTCTTGGGAGATTCATCAACACTACCGGTAATAATCTCGGCGAGTTTGTCCAAATTGAAGAAGAGAAGCTATTAAGGGTGTTGAGAGTTACAAAAGCAATTGGTTGGTCAATATCGGACATCAAGGGAATAAGCCCATCCTTATGCATGCACAAGATCTTGATGGAAGACAATTCCAAGCCTTCGTTGGAGCACCAAAGAAGACTTAATCCCAACATGAAAGAGGTTGTGAAAGTGGAGGTGTTGAAGCTTTTGGATGCGGAAATCATTTATCCAATATCGGATAGCCCTTGGATTAGTCCGGTTCAAGTGGTGCCCAAGAAAGGGGGATGACGGTGGTACCGAATGAGAAGAATGAATTGATCCCCATGAGGACCGTCACCGGATGGAGAGTGTGCATCGACTATAGGAAGTTAAACAATGCCACCCGGAAGGACACTTCCCACTTCCTTTCATAGATCAAATGTTGGAGAGGTTGGCCGTCCATGACTACTATTGTTTCCTAGACGGTTTTTTCCGGTTACAACCAAATCCATATTGATCCCGAAGACCAAGAAAAGACCACCTTCACTTGTCCCTATGGCACATTTGCATATAGGAGAATGCCATTCGGGTTGTGCAACGCACCGGCCACATTTCAACGGTGCATGACGGCAATATTTTCGGACACATGGTGTGAGAAATTTTTGAAGTTTTCATGGATGACTTCTCGGTTTTCGGAGCATCCTATGATGATTGTTTGAAGAATTTGGGGTTAGTCTTGCAAAGATGTGAAGAAACTAACTGGGTACTAAATTGGGAGAATGTACTTCATGGTGAAGGAAGGCTTGTTCTAGGCCATCGGATTTCATCCAATGGAATCGAAGTGGATCGGGCCAAGGTAAAGTCATAGAGAAGCTATCCGCCACCTCCTAACCGATCGATCAAGGGTATTAGAAGTTTCCTTGGACATGCCGGTTTCTATAGACCTTCATCAAGGATTTCTCCAAAATCAGCAAGCCTCTTTTGCCATTTGCTAGGGAAAGATGTTCCTTCAACTTTATGAAGAGTGCCTCCTTGCTTTTGAGACATTGAAGAAGGAGTTACCTCCGCTCCTATCATGTCGGCACCGGATTGGGAACTCCCCTTTGAACTAATGTGTGATGCAAGTGATTATGCGGTGGGAGCCGTTTTGGGGCAAAGAAGAGAAGAGGCTCCATGTAATCTACTATGCAAGCCAAACCCTAAATGATGCTCAAGTGAATTATGCCACCACGGAAAAGGAACTCCTAGCCATTGTCTTTGCCTTTGACAAATTCCGATCTTACCTAGTGGGTTCGAAGGTGATTGTGTACACCGACCATGCGGCAATCAAGTACTTGATGGCAAAGAAAGATTCTAAGCCACGATTACTAAGGTGGATTCTCCTCCTACAAGAGTTCAATTTGGAGATTAAGGACAAGAAAGGGTCCGAAAACCTTGTGGCGGATCACCTTTCGAGGCTAGAGAGGGATGAGAAGATGAAGAGCAAATAGCCATCAATGAAGCATTCCCCGATGAGCAACTTTTAGTGGTACAAGACTTGATCAATCCTTGGTTTGCCGACATTGTGAATTTTCTAGCAAGGGAGGTCATGCCGGTGGAGATGAATTTCCACCAAAAGAAGAAATTCCTTTGGGATGTAAAGTCATACTTGTGGGATGAGCCGCTCCTATTCCGAATTTGTGGATGGTCTCATTAGAAGATGTGTACCCGAGGAGGAGATGAGGGACATCCTCATGCATTGCCATTCCAAGAGTGTGGAGGACACTTTGGAGCAATTAGAACCTCAAAGAAAGTACTCCAATCGGGATTCTATTGGCCTACACTTTTTCGAGATGCAAGAAGCTTTGTGGAAGCATGTGACCGTGCAAAGGACCGGTAATTTAGCAAGAGGGATGAGATGCCACTCAATGTGATGCTTGAAGTGGAATTATTTGATGTGTGGGGTATTGACTTCATGGGACCATTCCCAAGCTCTTATGGAAACCAATATATCTTGGTGGCGGTGGATTATGTATCCAAGTGGGTGGAAGCTATAGCCACACCAAAGAGTGATGCCAATGTGGTCACAAAATTCCTAAAGAAGAACATCTTCACAAGATTTGGCACTCCAAGAGCAATTATTAGTGATGGAGGCTCTCACTTTTGCAACAAGTTGTTTGAAGCTCTATTGAAGAAGTATGGTGTGAAGCACCGCATCACTACCCCTTACCACCCTCAAGCAAATGGCCAAGCGGAGGTATCAAATCGGGAGATCAAGAGCATCCTAGAAAAAACGGTGGAACCGGAGAAATGATTGGGCTAAGAAGCTTGATGATGCCTTATGGGCTTATAGGACGGCCTTTAAACCCCTTTGGGCATGTCTCCTTATAGACTGTCTATGGAAAGGCGTGCCATCTTCCGGTGGAGCTTGAGCACAAGGCGTATTGGGCTATCAAAAGTTGAACTTTGACATGCAAGCGGTGGGAGAGAAGAGGTTGCTTCAACTTAATGAGCTTGATGAAATCCGCCTTGAGCCTATGAGAATGCCCGTATTTACAAGGAGAAGACCAAAAGTGGCATGATAGAAGAATTGTGAAGAAAGACATTCAAGTGGGGTACCAAGTTCTCCTTTTCAACTCAAGACTCCGTTTATTTTCCCGGGAAACTCAAGAGCCGGTGGACGGGCCCATTTACCGTCACCCAAGTATTCCCTTACGGAAGTGTGGAAATTGAAAATGGAGCAAAAGGAGGTTCAAGGTTAACGGCAAAGACTCAAGCTCTATTGGGAGAATGCGTTGGAAAAGCCAAAGGAGAAGGTTCTCCTCAAAGAACCAACTTGACTCATTCATCCAAGGGAGGTACTTTTGTAAATAGTAGGTAGATTTAATTGCTTTCTTGAATCTAGTTTATTTTGGGATTGAATTCTCCCTCTTCGAACTTGAGTTGTGCTTTGTGTTTTCTTTTGATAAGTGTGTGCACAACGTGGACATTGCGCAATTTAGGTTTGGGGGTGTGAGGAACTCAAGTTTAGTTTAGTTTAGTTAATTTAATTGATTTTGAGTATTTTATTTATTTTCTATTTTAGTTATTTCACTTTTTATTTCAATTTTTCTTCGAATTTTTTTTTTCAATTTTCTTTTTGAACCCATGCATGTAACCCTTTTTGTGAGTTTAGAATGTACAGCACTCAAAATTGTGTTTGGGAGACTTTGTATGCAAAATAGTGAAAAAGGGGGTCAAATGCAGCAAAACCAGGTCGTGCGCTGGACAACCAGCGCCACGACCAGCGCGGGACCAGCGGCAACTCACTGTCCTAGTTGCGCTGGTGTCGTGCGCTGGTCTTGCGCCTGACGACCAGCGCCCAAGGCAAAAAGGAGGAGTCCCCCCATCATTATTCAAACGCGGTCGTTTTGGGCGACGAAGGCATGTGCGCTGGACGACAACGCCGAATGCGCTGGACGCCCGCGCACATAGGAAATTCGGGCGATAAATTCCCTCCAGCTGCAGTTGCTGCACACATTCAAACTCAATCCAAACTTTCTCTCAAGCGCCACTGCTCACGGCATTGATTCAGTCAAGCACGAAAAGTGGTAAGAAGCCAGGTCCCGTCTGTAAGAAATCAACATGGTGTTTTTAGATTCAAATGCCTCCCTAATACTGCCCCAAAACCCGCACCCATAAGCTACACACAAGTAGGGCATAGCTTTGGAATTTTTGCTGGTTCAGGGTTTCGAAACTGGGCAAAATTAACCAAATTTTGTCAGTTAGTCATGTTGACTGGCCAATTCACAAGACATTTAACATGTGATTAATATTCAGTGTAAATTCCTCCATGCTGTAGGGATTGCCTTTCCAAATGGCACTCGAATACAAGTTTTCATGAAAAAATCTTAAGATGTTTTGGAAGGGCACTCACAATGAGGTGATCCTTGGAATAGTGTCGTTGCTGCATTGCAGACCATCCCATGATAAACTACTTGGAACACATGGATCACCTTGCCAGTTTCTAGTAACTTTGTACCTTCTCTTGATGTCCTTGATAGCATTAACTGTTGTTTCCAGTGATAAATAAGAATTTACATAATCAAATAAAATCAACTGAGAGAAAGCAGAATCATAGATAAGTACGAAAATTAACATTTTTATGTTAACAAAATTTCAAAAATCGGCAGAACTGATGCTATTCAAAGTGGACTACTAACTTTCTCTATGGTGGTTCTTTATAAAGATCATTCTGTCTTTCTATCCATCTTGGCCTTTTTATTGGTATATGTTTGTGAAACTAATGTCTAGAAATGTAAAGACTTTTTAATATGTTTTCTTTAAAATAAAAAACGAAGAGAGACAGGAAATACCATCATCAAGGTTTGTTGGTGAAAACGGGAGCTCTAGAAGCACATAAACTTCGACAGCATTAAGAATTGGCGGAATGTCATTCACCGAATAAATAGAAAAGTGAAGTCGGTTGCCATGGATTGGAGGATCATTTTGAGCTCTGACCGTTGCCGTTAGGTAGTCAAGCTTCACAGATTCTGTGAGATAGCGTTCACCATTGAGATCAATACGCAGCTCCCTCTGCTTCCCATTTCAGCTTCTCAATCTCTGCAAAGTAAAAGTAACATAACATCGAGAAGCGGATTCGGGGGGTAAAGTACAACTCAAGGAATGCTCGCATTCTCTGCTACGACAGCTGTCTGCAGCACTTCTGCTGGTACTTTATACTCTTCATCAATACGTGGGGTGTATATGGTGACTCCGTGGATCTTACTTCCAATCATTGAAATTTGGGAGTATACCAGAGGCGATCATAGGAATCATTGGATACCTAATAGAAAGAACTTTATGAATACGATATGATATGATTCCATTTTGGTGAACTTGTACAAAATTACTTTCATATGAAATAAAAAGTGACTATCATAGGGACCCTTTTGTGATAGCCAGAATATATCGATATTACCTGATATGATCTTTTTTGCCGCCAACACATCATATCTCCTATGGCTAAGAGAGCTCCATTGTCATTTCGATATATGAGTTGTCTAGAGGCCGTAATTCCAACACTGAAATGAAAGGTACTCCTTGTTTGGTGTTTACAAGACAGACATCCAAGTATTCCACAGAAAGAACATGAATAATCTCAAAACTGCTACCGTGTTATTTTATAGTCGACCATCTATTAGCACCGATATATAGATCAAATACTGGGATCTGGTTTTTGCTGTCATAATTCCCATACTCAAATATTGCTCTGATCGATATTTATTGTTTCCACCCTGTTTCAGTTTCAGTGTGTAACAGTTCCTTGTTCTTGAGGAAAGCTCCTCAAATTCTTTCTCTGTTGTTCATAAGGATTCATCGAAGTGATATCAGGTTCTCATGAATTTCTCCAGTATCCATACATATGTCCGAGACAAAAAGTAGAGAAGTTTCAATGTCACTGTAATCCACACTCGCCCCACAGTCTATGCTTATGAAACCTGCAAATTGCAGTTGGCAGGAAAGGATATCAAGCTAAACATACTAACCAGGAAACAATGTTTATAGTAGACAAGATTAAGCAACTATTTCATGACAGGAAATTTTAAATTGCTAAATGAATAATATTGAGAAGTAACTATGACCTTGTTACCTTACATATAGCAGAGAGGTTGGACAAAATTTTACATCTTATTATAAGTTTCCTGACAAAGCAAACATGTATAACTGGTTTTCATTTTCACAGTCTTGCATAGTGGAGCCGCAAACAACTGCACCCACTTGTTCGAACACCTTGGAAACTATTATCTAGAAAAACATTCCCACAAATAATTTTTGAGCAGGACTTATATCTTAACATATATTGCGTCTTTGAGGTCTGATTAATGACTAAGATCTGTAAAGGTATTACCGTATTAGTAACCAACAGATTTAAAAGCTTAAGTCGATAGAAAAAGGTTCAAAAAAACCCCATGCAAGACCAACGGGCTTGCCACGTGGCTCGATCCCAAACACAAACACACAACAAATACAAATATAATCATGTGGGGAAGTTGAACCTAGGACCTCCATGGTATAACAAGGCTCTGATACTAGAGTGGATTTTGATACCATGTTCATACCCAAAAGCTTGAACTAATATAAAATGGTCCAACAATCGTATTTAAGCACTCGAACAAAAGGGCCTTGAGAAACTAAAACAGTTAACCAGAAAAATGCAGAACAACACAGCAAATCTCTTTTTAGCACTTGGGAAATTTCAAAATTTTATTTTCTAGGCTATCACAACACTTTTTGCTTATGCTCTACTTGTTTTAACAGAAAATTTTTCCTAAGAACATAAGAGGATCAAAACTTCACTGGGATGAAAATTCAAACAGGTAATATGTATGAGGAATAATCAACTTGCTACCCAATTCTACAAGGTAGAATGTGTACTTACCTAAAGCGTCGGCTTCAAACACTTCATCACATGCTGCAACTAGCTTCGAGTTGCTAATAACAGTAATGATTACTGGAACTAAGAACTGTTGGGTTTTGTGAAGCCCTGAAACCACTCTCTCTCATTTACCGCTGGTCAGGCAAGTGCCCAGGGGGCGGCACGCACAGCGTTAAAACAAATGAGAATTGTTCATTCTCATTTACCGCTGACCAGGCAAGGTGCCTAGTCAGCGGCACGACCAGCGACCCAGATCAGTTGTGCTTCTTCTGATTTACCGCTGACCAGGCAAGGTGCCTAGTCAGCGGCACGGCCAGCGACCCAGATCAGAGTCGCCATGTTTCATATACCGCTGACCAGGCACATGCACGCCAAGCGGTCCGGTCAGCGGTAATGACGTGATTTGCGCGAATTAGGTGATCAGCGCAAGGAAAAAGGAAGAGTCCTTTAGGGTTATTGTTTACTCCTAGTATTCATATAAATACTACATTATGTAACTCTAAAGTAGAGCGTGAGTGTTGAAATTCACCGTGAGAGTTGAGAAGAGTAGAGAGAGATTGAGAGCAATTGTAGAGAGACTTGAGAGAGACAGAGAGATTGTAATCAACTGTGAAAGTAGTGGATTGAGTGCGGTGCGCTCCGTGGACGTAGGCAACTTGCTGAACCACGTAAAATCTTTGGTGTCATTTCTTTCTTCTTTATTGTTCTCATATTATCTGTGTGTGTGTTATTAGTTAATTGATTTGTGTGAACCTACCTCCTCTTCCAACAACAATTGGTATCAGAGCCCTAGGTTGGGCAGATTATTTTTCCACACAAATCTAGGTTTTCTCGAGGTCAACGATTTTATCGTAGAGATGGGATCGGAGAAGGATTCTCACAAGATTGAGAAATTCGATGGGACGAATTTCAGTTTCTGGAAGATGCAGATGGAGGATTATCTGTACCAGAAGGACTTGCATTGGCCGATAAAAGAGAAGCCGGCAACCATGACCGATGAAGATTGGTCAAAGAAGCGGATGCCGAAGAACATGGATGAAGAGGATCTCGAACTTTTAGATAGGAAAGCATTGGGAGCAATTCGTCTCAGTTTGACGAAGTAGGTCGCTTTCAATGTAAAAGATCAGCTAACTGCCAGAGATCTGATGAAGACTTTATCAAACCTGTATGAACAGCCTTCTGCGGTAAGGAAGGTCCATCTTGTCAAGAAGCTATCAAATTTAAAGATGACGGAAGGTTAGGGTTTCAGAGAGTATCTAAACCAGTTCAATGAAGTGAAGGATGGGTTAACTTCTGTGTCTATGGGTTTTGATGAAGAATTCTTGGCGGTGTTTATGCTCACACAATTGCCAGAAAGTTGGAAGATGACATGTCAGTCAATTGCCAACTCGTTCGGGAAAGAAAAATTGGATTTCTCACAGGTTGTGAACATGATCATGACTGAAGAAATCAGGATGTGTGAAGAGGGATTTGGAGCGTCTACATCTTCTGCATTGAATATGGAAGGTAGAGAAAGCAGGAACAGAAATCGAAACACGAATCAACGAGGAAGATCAAAGTCAAGAGGTAAGTCCAAATCTAGGTATCAGGTCAACTATTCGGGAAACCAACGAAACAAGAAAGATGTAGAGTGCTGGAACTGTGGTAAGAAAGGCCACTTCTCGTATGAGTGTAGATCTGAGAAGAAAGATAAGGGCAAGGGCAGTGCGAACTGTGTGTCGGAGGAGTCAGATGACTACCTCATCTGCTCGTTGGAAAGTAAGACGGAGTCTTGGGTTCTGGATTCAGGAGCGTCTTTCCATGCCACACCTCACAGGGAGTTGTTCGAAAATTACGTCTCAGGAAATCTGGTAAGGTGTATCTTGTGACGACCAAGCATGCAACATTACCGGAAAGGGAGATGTGAAGATTCAACTGAAAGGGTCAGTTTGGAAGCTTAACAACGTGAGGCACATACCGGATTTAAGGAAGAACTTGATCTCTATTGGGCAACTGGCGTCAGAGGGTTACGTGATGACTTTCATAGATGATAAGTGGAAGATTTCGAAGGGTATCATGACAATCGCCCGAGGAAATAAGAATGGGTCGCTTTACACAACTACGGATGGCTGTGGTTCAATCGCTATGGCGGAAGGTAAAGATGATCCGAACTTGTGGCACCAGAGGTTTGGGCACATGAGTAGTCAGGGGCTGAAGTGTTTACATTTGAAAGGTAAGTTGCCAGATTTGAAGAGTGTTGAAGTTGATTTCTGTGAGAGCTGCATATTGGGAAAACAGAAGCGAGTGAGCTTCAAGAAGACCGGAAGGGTACCGTCAAAGGAGAAGCTGGAACTAGTGCACACCGATGTTTGGGGTCCAGCTTCAGTCTCGTCAACCGGAGGTAAACAGTATTTCGTCACATTTATTGACGACCACTCCAGGAAGGTATGGGTTTATTTTCTGAAACACAAGTCTGAGGTGGTTGATGCTTTCAAGAGATGGAAAGCTAGGGTTGAGAATGAGACAGGGTTAAAGATCAAAAAGCTGCATTCAGACAATGGTGGAGAATATGAAGACAGTGAGTTCAAGAGGTTTTGCTATCTGAGCGGGATAAAGCTCAGTAGAACGGTTCCTGGAACCCACAGCAGAATGGGATAGCAGAACGTATGAACAGGACATTGACTGAGAGAGCCAGAAGTATGAGATTACATTCTGGGTTGCCAAAACAGTTCTGGGCAGAAGCAGTCAATACAGCAGCATATTTGATCAACAGAGGACCATCAAAACCTTTGGACCTCGCTATACCAGAAGAGATCTGGACTGGGAAAGAGGTAAAACGTTCTCATCTTAAGTGTTTGGGTGTGTTTCTTATATGCATATAGGTGATCATGCGAGGAATAAGCTAGACGCCAAGTCAGTTAAGTGTACTTTGGTGGGCTATGGAGAAGATGAATTTGGTTACAAGCTGTGGGATGACCAAAACCGCAAGATGATCAGAAGTAGAGATGTTGTCTTCAATGAAAGGGTTATGTACAAAGACAGAAACACACAGGTGTCTGAGCCGAAGAGCCAGAGTACTTTGGGCTGAATGATGTGTCAGAGAACAGGGTCTTGGAACTAATTAATCAGAATGATGAAGACAAGGTGTGCCGCTCCAGGTTACAAATCCTATTCCACATAGAGATTTCAAGCGACACAGGCTGAGAGTACAGTAAGAAGATCAACTCGAACTCCTATACCAAATAGGAAGTACTTGCATACATGCTGTTGACAGATGCAGGGGAACCTGAGTGCTATGATGAGGCATATCAGGGAAAAGATGCGAGCAAGTGGGAGCTTGCAATGAAGGATGAGATGAAGTCGTTGATTTCTAATCAAACTTGGGAGTTAGCCAAGTTGCCTGAAGGAAAGAACCCTACAGAATAAGTGGGTGTTTCGGATCAAAGAGGAACATGATGGTTCCAAGAGATACAAGGCACGACTAGTGGTCAAAGGTTCCAACAAATAGAAGGTATTGACTACTCTGAAATTTTTTCTCTCCTGTTGTTAAACTAACTACGATCCGGTTAGTATTAAGCATTGTCGCAGCGAAAGGATTATATTTGGAGCAGTTAGATGTGAAGACTGCCTTTCTTCATGGTGATTTGGAGGAAGAAATATACATGAAGCAACCAGAGGGGTTTGCAGAAGATGGCAAGGAAGAGTTGGTGTGTAGGTTGACAAAGAGCTTGTATGGTTTAAAACAAGCTCCCCGACAGTGGTACAAGAAGTTTGATGGGTTTATGCAAGGCAATGGATATTTCAGATGCAATGCTGACCACTGCTGCTACTTCAAAAAGTTTAAATCAAGTTTTATTATTCTGCTACTTTATGTTGATGACTGATAATGCCTATTTCTACACTTGATGTAGCCCCGTTTTACCTATCATTTGCCTTCGTTTTCCGGGTAAAACCGGTATCTTTAATGTTTAAATGAGCTTGTGCAGGCCTCTTCAGCAATCAAGGGGAAATAGAGCTAAATTGGGCAGCATTGGAGCAAAAGAGAGCAGTTGAAGAGCTGAAGAAGGAACCAGCGCCTGACGACCAGCGCTTCCACCAGCGCATCTTGGGCAGAAACGTGCCGCTGGTCGTGCGCTGGACAGGCGCCCCTCGGTTTTGCGTTGGACGACCAGCGTTACACCAGCGCTCCACCAGCGCATCTTGGGCAGAAACGTGCCGCTGGTTGTGCGCTGGACCGGCGCCCCTCGGTTTTGCGCTGGACGACCAGCGTTACACCAGCGCTACACCAGCGCCACAGTGATCCAGCTCAGCTTTCTCTAGGTTTTCGTGCCCTAATTTCACCCACTATAAATACCTCCCTTCAGCTTCTTTTGCCTTACCTCTTGCACGACCATTGAGCTCCAAAACACCTCCACTTCACTCCCAAACACCCAAGAACACTTCTTTCACCAAAATCCTTCACCAAATCACCCACATCCTTCATCAAATCATCATCTAAACTCATTTCTCACCTCACCACCTCATTTCCTCACCAAAACCCACCATAAAAACCTCATCTTGGAGCAAGAGAAGTCAAGGAGAGAAGAAGTCAAGCACATCCAAGCAAGAGAGGAGGAGTTCTTCACATTAGTTTACTCTAAACCTTTCTCTCTTTACATTTATTCATCTTTGATTATGACTTGTACTTATTACTCATATTTTGTAGTCATTTATTGTACTATGAACTAAACTTCCTTGGCTAAGGCCAAGATGAAGCCTTTTCCATGAATTATTAATCAAGGCCATCACTTTATCATCATTGCTTGTGTTGTGTATGCTTATTTCATGTTCTTAATCATTATTGAATGTTTAGCTAGCATTTAGTAATTGTTTGGTTGTTTGTGTGAAGTACCGAGAGGAGAAGCACACAACGTGCTCGATGAAATGAGTGATAGAGGTTGGTAAGATAGAGATATGCGATGCTAGCCTCTAGGATTCAATTTGTGTGCCATGAAACTTAATGAATTTATATGTAGTTCGGATAATCATTGAGAAATAGGTTGTTGGTGCATATAAATATTGTCTTTATCACTTGAGAGAGGTTAGAGACTAATTGAGGGTATCACGAATCTACACACACACTTGCATACTTTACTTCAAATGATGTGCCTAAAATTAATGAGAATTGGATAGGTGGATTCAAGGTCTTAGCCTAATTTCCCATACGAGATACAATCACTTGTTTGTGTTTGCCTTTGTTCAAGTTTGTTTACTTGTTATTTTCAATTATTGCATTAGTGTAGTTTAAGTTATAATTGAGTAGTATAATCCATCATTGATTATTGCTTGTTTGAATAGCTTTGGAACTAATCAATTTCGGTAATCGGTCACTCAATCCTTGTGGGAACGAACTTTTATTTTTCATTGTGCTACTCTTCGACCTCGTACTATTGCGAGAGTCCAAAAGAGGCTAGTCAATTTTGGCGCCGCTGCTGGGGATTGAGCGGATGATTGATATCGATACTAGTTAGTTTATTGCTAATTTGAACCTTTTAATTTAGTTTGTGTGTTTCTATTGATAGGTACCATTGCTCTTGCATGCCAAACAAAGTACAAGGAGCAAAATCTTCAATTCTTGAATTTTGATCCGGAGATTGAGAAGATAGCTCGAAGAAATAGACGTGAGGCAAGGTTGAGAAGAGCAGAAATGGGTGACCATAATGCACAGTTAGGGCACATGGGAGTGCCAAATGTGGCAAATCAAATCAAGAGGAATTGCCTCCTCAAGCCAATCCAATGCAAGAAGGGTTGCCTCATGTTGGAGATGAGCGTACTCTACGGGATTATACAATGCCTAGAGTTGAGATGAACCAGTCGTCCATTCGTCGACCAACAATTGCAGCAAATTCCTTTGAGATCAAACCGTCGATTATTCAGATGATTGGCACTACTTGCATGTTCAATGGCTTGGTGAATGATGATCCGAACCTACACCTTCAGAAATTCAACGAGATTTGTGACACCTTCAAGTACAATGGGATTCCTGACGATTTTATTAAGTTGAAGTTGTTCCGTTCTCTTTGGGAAATGATGTAAGGATATGGTTGAACTCCCAACAACCAAACTCGATCATCATCTTTGATCAGTTGGCCCAAGCCTTTTTGAATAGATATTTTCCACCAGGGAATGCCGCTCGTCTTAGGAACGAAATTCTTTCTTTCCAACAATATGAGAATGAGAGTGAGAGTCTCTACGAAGCTTGGGAGAGGTTTAAGGAACTTCAAAGGAGATGTCCTCACAATGGTCTTGCAAAGTGGCAGACTTTGCAAGCTTTTTACCAAGGAATTACGGTGTCAACAAGGAACTTAGTGGATGCGGCTGCTGGAGGTTCGTTGATGAGCAAATCAATGGATGCGGCCAATGAACTCTTAGAGGAGATGGCACTCAACAATAGCCAATGGGGAAACCAAAGGCAAGTACCGAAGAAGATTCCGGGCAAGTTAGAAGTTGATGAGTTGACAAGTGTGAAGGCTCAACTAGCGGCACTTCAAAATCAAATGAGCAAGATGAGTGCGGGGCCTAGTAATGTGCAAGTAGCTCAATGTGAATGGTGTTTTGGGGCCACACTCTAGCGTGGATTGTCAAGTTGGAAGCCCGTTTGCTTCAAGCTCGTCAGAACAAGTATCCTTTGTGAACTACAACCGGAACTTTCAAAATCCACCCCAACAACACCAT
Organism: Acer yangbiense; assembly: GCA_008009225.1. Lineage (NCBI taxonomy): Eukaryota > Viridiplantae > Streptophyta > Magnoliopsida > Sapindales > Sapindaceae > Acer > Acer yangbiense. The sequence continues at coordinate 3,632,892 of CM017764.1, forward strand.
GCCACCCAAAATCCCCAAAACAATTCCTACCAAAACACATACAACCCGCCATGGAGAAACAACCAAAACTTGTCATGGAAGGACAATCAACCCCAACATCAACAAAACCTCAACCAAAGACAACCTCCCGGATTCCAACAACCTCACCAACAAAATTACCCTAACCAAGCCCCGAATAACCAAGTGGAGAGAAAGTCTAACCTTGAAGAAATGTTCTCTAAGTACATGGGTAAGTTGGACACTAGGATGGAACCCAAGATTTAGCCTTAAGGAAGCTTGATACGAAGATTGACCAACTTGCTCAACACTCACAAGCCTCGATCCAAAACCTAGAAATGCAAGTCGGTCAACTAGCTAGGGGACAACAAGGAAGACAACAAGGGTCTTTACCAAGCGACACGGTGATTAATCCTAAGGAACAATGCAAGGCCATTGCTTTGAAGTGGTAGAGAGGTTGAATTGCCGGAGGACTTTGGAAGGGAAAGGAAATTTTGTTGAAAAGGAGAGCATTTGTGAAGAAGAGGTTGAAGTAGAAAAGAAAAGTTCTAGTGATGATGAAGTGCCTACCACATCAAATGATCCTCCTCCACAACCCCAAGTCAAAGCCTATGTTCCCCCCCCCATCCCATATCCGCAAAGATTGAGGAAGCACAAGGATGCCCACCAATTTGCAAAGTTCTTGGAGGTGTTCAAGAAGCTTCACATTAATATCCTATTCGCCGAAGCCCTAGCTCAAATGCCCACTTATGTCAAGTTTTTGAAGGACCTACTCTCCAACAAAAGGAAGCTTGAAGAGTTTGAAACGGTGGCACTAACGGAGGAATGTAGTGCTATATTGCAAAACAAGCTCCCTCCTAAGTTGAAGGATCCGGGCAAGTTCACAATACCATGCACCATCGGAACCTCGGAATTTAGCAAGGCATTAATCGATTCGGGGGCAAGCATAAACTTGATGCCCTACTCGGTGTTCAAAAAGCTAAATGTTGGAGAAGTGAAGCCCACCCATATCACTCTCCAATTGGCGGACCGGTCAATCAAACATCCTAGAGGTGTGATGGAAGATGTCCTAGTGAAGGTGGATAGCCTATACTTTCTGGTGGATTTCGTCATTTTAGAAATGGAGGAAGATGTAGAGATACCTCTTCTCTTGGGAAGGCCGTTTTTGAAGACGGCGGGTGCTTTAATTGATGTAAGAGACGAGAAGATGACTTTGACGGTGGGTGATGAGCAAGTGGTATTCGATATGTCTAAGGCAACCAAAAGGCCATTGGACATGGGTGATTGTTATAGGATGGAAGTGGTTGAGCCCATGGTACAAGAGTACTTGAGAAAGGAGAACCCTAAAGAGCCACTTGAAGCTTGTATAGTGCATGGAGTGATGGAGGAAGATGAGAATTTGGAGATTGAGGAATGTGCACAACAACTCAACTCCCTACCCTTGAGGACACTTAGGGAAGATGGCACTTTGAAGAACTTGGTATGGGAAGCCAAAACTCCCACCATCTATTGAGAAGCCTCCTACTCTAGAGCTCAAGCAATTACCATCTCACTTGCGGTATGCTTTCTTGGGAGATTCATCAACACTACCGGTAATAATCTCGGCGAGTTTGTCCAAAATTGAAGAAGAGAAGCTATTAAGGGTGTGTGAGAGAGTACAAAAGAGCAATTGGTTGGTCAATATCGGACATCAAGGGAATAAGCCCATCCTTATGCATGCACAAGATCTTGATGGAAGACAATTCCAAGCCTTCGGTGGAGCACCAAAGAAGACTTAATCCCAACATGAAAGAGGTTGTGAAAGTGGAGGTGTTGAAGCTTTTGGATGCGGGAATCATTTATCCAATATCGGATAGCCCTTGGATTAGTCCGGTTCAAGTGGTGCCCAGAAAGGGGGGATGACGGTGGTACCGAATGAGAAGAATGAATTGATCCCCATGAGGACCGTCACCGGATGGAGGAGTGTGCATCGACTATAGGAAGTTAAACAATGCCACCCGGAAGGACCACTTCCCACTTCCTTTCATAGATCAAATGTTGGAGAGGTTGGCCGGCCATGACTACTATTGTTTCCTAGACGGTTTTTTTTCCGGTTACAACCAAATTCATATTGATCCCGAAGACCAAGAAAAGACCACCTTCACTTGTCCCTATGGCACATTTGCATATAGGAGAATGCCATTCGGGTTGTGCAACGCACCGGCCACATTTCAAACGGTGCATGACGGCAATATTTTCGGACATGGTGGAGAAATTTATTGAAGTTTTCATGGATGACTTCTCGGTTTTCGGAGCATCCTATGATGATTGTTTGAAGAATTTGGGGTTAGTCTTGCAAAGATGTGAAGAAACTAACTTGGTACTAAATTGGGAGAAGTGTCACTTCATGGTGAAGGAAGGCATTGTTCTAGGCCATCGGATTTCATCCAATGGAATTGAAGTGGATCGGGCCAAGGTAGAAGTCATAGAGAAGCTACCACCTCCTACCTCGATCAAGGGTATTAGAAGTTTCCTTGGACATGCCGGTTTCTATAGACGCTTCATCAAGGATTTCTCCAAAATCACAAAGCCTCTTTGCCATTTGCTAGGGAAAGATGTTCCTTTCAACTTTGATGAAGAGTGCCTCCTTGCTTTTGAGACATTGAAGAAGGAGCTTACCTCCGCTCCTATCATGTCGGCACCGGATTGGGAACTCCCCTTTGAACTAATGTGTGATGCAAGTGATTATGCGGTGGGAGCCGTTTTGGGGCAAAGAAGAGAGAAGAGGCTCCATGTAATCTACTATGCAAGCCAAACCCTAAATGATGCTCAAGTGAATTATGCCACCACGGAAAAGGAACTCCTAGCCATTGTCTTTGCCTTTGACAAATTCCGATCTTACCTAGTGGGTTCGAAGGTGATTGTGTACACCGACCATGCGGCAATCAAGTACTTGATGGCAAAGAAAGATTCTAAGCCACGATTACTAAGGTGGATTCTCCTCCTACAAGAGTTCAATTTGGAGATTAAGGACAAGAAAGGGTCCGAAAACCTTGTGGCGGATCACCTTTCGAGGCTAGAGAGGGATGAGAAGGATGAAGAGCAAATAGCCATCAATGAAGCATTCCCCGATGAGCAACTTTTAGTGGTACAAGACTTGATCAATCCTTGGTTTGCCGACATTGTGAATTTTCTAGCAAGGGAAGTCATGCCGGTGGAGATGAATTTCCACCAAAAGAAGAAATTCCTTTGGGATGTAAAGTCATACTTGTGGGATGAGCCGCTCCTATTCCGAATTTGTGGTGATGGTCTCATTAGAAGATGTGTACCCGAGGAGGAGATGAGGGACATCCTCATGCATTGCCATTCCAAAGAGTGTGGAGGACACTTTGGAGCAATTAGAACCTCAAAGAAAGTACTCCAATCGGGATTCTATTGGCCTACACTTTTTCGAGATGCAAGAAGCTTTGTGGAAGCATGTGACCGGTGCCAAAGGACCGGTAATATTAGCAAGAGGGATGAGATGCCACTCAATGTGATGCTTGAAGTGGAATTATTTGATGTGTGGGGTATTGACTTCATGGGACCATTCCCAAGCTCTTATGGAAACCAATATATCTTGGTGGCGGTGGATTATGTATCCAAGTGGGTGGAAGCTATAGCCACACCAAAGAGTGATGCCAATGTGGTCACAAAATTCCTAAAGAAGAACATCTTCACAAGATTTGGCACTCCAAGAGCAATTATTAGTGATGGAGCACCGCATCACTACCCCTTACCACCCTCAAGCAAATGGCCAAGCGGAGGTATCAAATCGGGAGATCAAGAGCATCCTAGAAAAAACGGTGGGAAGCCGGAGAAAGGATTGGGCTAAGAAGCTTGATGATGCCTTATGGGCTTATAGGACGGCCTTTAAAACCCCTTTGGGCATGTCTCCTTATAGACTTGTCTATGGAAAGGCGTGCCATCTTCCGGTGGAGCTTGAGCACAAGGCGTATTGGGCTATCAAAAAGTTGAACTTTGACATGCAAGCGGTGGGAGAGAAGAGGTTGCTTCAACTTAATGAGCTTGATGAAATCCGCCTTGAAGCCTATGAGAATGCCCGTATTTACAAGGAGAAGACCAAAAAGTGGCATGATAGAAGAATTGTGAAGAAAGACATTCAAGTGGGGTACCAAGTTCTCCTTTTCAACTCAAGACTCCGTTTATTTCCCGGGAAACTCAAGAGCCGGTGGACGGGCCCATTTACCGTCACCCAAGTATTCCCTTACGGAAGTGTGGAAATTGAAAATGGAGCAAAGGAGAGGTTCAAGGTTAACGGGCAAAGACTCAAGCTCTATTGGGAGAATGCGTTGGAAAAGCCAAAGGAGAAGGTTCTCCTCAAAGAACCAACTTGACTCATTCATCCAAGGGAGGTACTTTTGTAAATAGTAGGTAGATTTAATTGCTTTCTTGAATTCTAGTTTATTTTGGGATTGAATTCTCCCTCTTCGAACTTGAGTTGTGCTTTGTGTTTTCTTTTGATAAGTGTGTGCACAACGTGGACATTGCGCAATTTAGGTTTGGGGGTGTGAGGAACTCAAGTTTAGTTTAGTTTAGTTTAATTTAATTGAGTTTGAGTATTTTATTTATTTATCTATTTAGTTATTTCACTTTTTATTTCAATTTTTCTTCGAATTTTTTTTTTCAATTTTCTTTTTGAACCCATGCATGTAACCCTTTTTGTGAGTTTATGAATGTGCAGCACTCAAAATTGTGTTTGGGAGACTTTGTATGCAAAATAGGTGAAAAAGGGGGTCAAATGCAGCAAAACCAGGTCGTGCGCTGGACAACCAGCGCCACGACCAGCGCTGGACCAGCGGCAACTCACTGTCCTAGTTGCGCTGGTGTCGTGCGCTGGTCTTGCGCCTGACGACCAGCGCCCAAGGCAAAAAGGAGGAGTCCCCATCACTTATTCAAACGCGGTCGTTTTGGGCGACGAAGGCATGTGCGCTGGACGACAAGCGCCGGTAATGCGCTGGACGACCAGCGCACATAGGAAATTCTGGGCGATAAATTCCCTCCAGCTGCAGTTGCTGCACACATTCAAACTCAATCCAAACTTTCTCTCAAGCACTCTCAAGGCTCTCAAGCACGAAAATTGGTAAGTCCCCTCTCAAACCCTTTTGTTTTTAGTTCAAATGCATCCTAATCTTCACCAAAACCCCCTCTACACAAGCTAGGGCATAGATTTGGGAATTTTTTGTGGTTAGGGTTTCGAAATTGGGGATTTGTAAGAAAACTTTGATTTTGGGACCTATCTTGACCAATATTGGATAAATTATTGCATGGGTTTGGTTTATTTTGCTTCTTTGCACATCTTTGGAACATTGGTGGTGTGATTTGGTTGTGGTTGGGTATATTGTGACTGATTCGGCACAGTTGAAGCTTCAACTTGGGGTTGTATTGTGGATTGGCATTGCAATTGGTGTGGAGTAAATTTTTTTTGAAGTGTTAGAACTAAGTGTGGTTGTGCCTAGTGATATTTTGTGTAGAGTGTGGGGGTCGGATTGACTGATTTTCAGCTGAAACTCTGCCCAATTTTTTTTGGAAATCACTAATCTTGAAGATGGCTAGAACGAATGATCCTGCTGGGGGTAAAGCTAAGATGCCTGTTGAAGGAACATCTCAGAGCAGAAAAAAGAAAGCTCCAGAACCACTTGTTGTGAATAGAGAATACACTCGGAGGCTTCAAAAGCTTCAAACCCATGCCATTATCTATGAGAGAGGAATCCACCTAGCCGAACTCAAGGACACTTCCTTGCCCAAAATAGTTGAAGATAGGGTTTGGGAAAAATTCGTGCAGCATCCGGTTGTGGCTAATGTCACTTTGGTTAGAGATTTCTACGCAAGCATGGTCCCGAAGACATTCATTGCAGGAGGTTCAGTTCTAGTACGAGGAATTGAGGTGCAGGCCACTGAGGACATCATCAACAACTACTTTGGCACAACCCCGATCCCCCAAGATGTACTACCCCTTGGATACAAGACTTTTGACGGGTCAAATGGGCAGCTAGCTAAACTTCTGAGGGGAAATGAAGATGACAGGTGGAATAGGAAACATCTATTGAAGCAATCTCAGTTACCAAAGGACTTAGCTATCTTGAGCCTTTTCATCTCGGCATCCCTAAAGCCCGGAACCCATGTAAGCTCAATAGCAGTGAAAAAGGCCGAATTGTTAGCATCCTTCATCTCCAAGGCCCCAATGGATATTGGGAGGATTATTAAGGCCGAAATTAACGACGCAGGGGATATTGACCTCAAGGAAAAGAAGAAGCAAGCCAAGAAACCCATTCCTTTTCCGTGTTTGATCACTCAACTGTGCAAGGATGCAGGGGTCCCAGATTATGACAATGATAACATTCAGATCGGTGGTTGGGCGGCCGTAAGTCTCCGTTCATGGACGGATTCCTTGAGCAAGGGAAAGGGGGCAAAGAGACAAAGGACAACGGCACCTGTTCCTTCAGAAGGAGACTCCGGTCCTGAGGAGTCTGATGAGGATGACCATGATTTTGAGGCTCCAGGTGACGACTTGCATGAAGAAAGCCCTGAGGAGAGCGGCTCGATCATGAAAAAATTGGATTGGTTAGTGGGGGCATTTAAAACTAGTCAGACCAATCAAATTCGCATGGAAGGAAAGATGGATACCCTCGTTCAGAATTGGGGTGATTACTTGCATGAGCAGCGGGAGCAGGATGCCGAAATTGAGGATCTTAGGGTTGACGTGGCTGCTTTGAGAACCCAACTTGGTGTTCAGACTTATCAGAGGAGAGAGCGCCGCAGGAGGCCACCACCACCACCATCTGGCAGTGCCCCGGGTTTCTCAGCTGCTGATTATGTGCCTGACGATATGACGCCTGCAGACATTGAGAGGATGAGGAGAGGCCAAGGTTCAAGGGAGTAGAATTGGCTGAGCCTACCATTTCATGCCACCAGTTGCTCCATTGTTTTATCTTCTTTCATTAGCTTTTATTTTTATGGTTGAATGCTTAACTGGATAGTTGTTTTTATTCTAGATTTTCACTCACCTTTAGGTTTTGGAACTTGTAGTTACCTTTTGCATGCCTTTATCTCGGATTTTCTAGTTTCCAGTTTTAGACTCTTATCTTTTTGCTTTTATTGCCTTTCTACTTTCTCATTAGTTACTTTATTTATCTTTGCTTTTGTTTACTTTTAAATTACGGAGTTGTATTGTGCATAGTCTTTAGGTTTTGTTTGTGTTAGGGTTGTTCATTTTGGCTTCTCTCCCGCTTCTAAGCTTACATTGTCCAATCCTTTCTATGTGCAAACATTGGGGACAATGTTTCGTTTAGGTTTGGGGGTGCAGCCATCTAGTGACCCTCTCGCGTCTTTCATTTTGTTTTATTTTATTTTTTTTCTTGCATGAGTGTCTTGTATGCTATTATATTTATATTTATATCAAAAAAAAAAATTAATAAAAATAAATAAATAAATAAAAGTTGCATGATTGTGTGGGCTTATAGCCAAATTTTGTCAATTTTCTACCATCTCGAGTCAAAATCTAGAGCAGTAAGGGCTGCTTGTTGAGATGCCTTTGGGTTGAGCCGTTGTAGGCACTTTTTGCATGCCATGCGTTATTAAGGGAGGCCGTGTTGGTCAAAGTTGCACCACATTGCTTGCACGCATCCTACCGGACTCATTTTGTGTTTTAGTGAATGAGGTAACGCGCTTGAGATGTCTAGATCATTAGTGGAGACTACCCATGTGAGCTTCATAGCCCAAATATTGCGTCCACAAGAGTGAATTTTTTTATTATTATTTCTATTCTCTAAACACTCATCATGTAGATATTAGGCATAATAAAAAGAACCTCTTTTCATTGCATTGAGCATTAAAGAACAAATCTTTAGTATTTTACCTCATGTGTTTCCCTTGTTGGCTTGCTAGACTCGTACCTTTAGAGATGACGTAGGCAATGTGTGTTAGTCACTCAAAATGGCCCAAACACATCCTTAAGCCTTGTGTGTGCGCTTTAATTTCCAAAGAATGTAGGCCTTCACACTAAACTCAATCACCATATCCACCCACCTTACATTTACACCACATCAAACTCAAACACCAGACCATTCCATACATTGATCATGGCTAGAAGGTACTAAGAGAGAAATTGAAGCTCAACAGAAATGTACCATCCAAGTAGCGTGTACTTAGGTATTTTTGTAAATTTGTATTATTATCATTAAAAAAAAAAAAAAAAAAAAAAAAAGAAAGTTGCTCAAATACTAAGCAACCACAATTGTACAAAGTTCTTAAAGTCAATAAAATGCCTAGACGCTAAGAAGGGATTACAAAGTGTGCTAAGTAGAAAACTCTAGCATGATCATTGGTTCACCAATAACTCCATATCCTCCCAACTTCTCCATCGCCATCAAACTCGCGTGCACTTAAAAGAAGTCCTAATTGATCTTTAGGGAGAGTCTAGCTTGAAAACAAGGGTGTTTTTTAATGCTTGATTCCATTCTTGAGGTTCATTTGCATGAAAGTATGAGCGTTCTTAAAAACTTATCATATGCGTTTTAATTTTGAAAATTTCTTTGTGCATAAACTCCAACTCGCATATGTTTGATGAGTGAGCCTAGGTTCGGTGTGATAAAATAATGAGAGAACCCAAGAGAGGCTTAGAGTCAAAGCGAAATGTTATCAATGACTCTTGTGTTCGATGCTTTTGATACTAAATTCACTAAGAAGTCCGGAATTGCAATCATTAGTGTTGTAGCACCTTGGCTATCACACCTCTAGATTGCACTCAATGATCTTGGCATGCTTGTGTCTACTTCACGGTTCATCCAATGTCGCATCTCATCTTTTGTTGACTCAGTAGAAAACACGTTTGTGGGTACCGTTCTGTAGGCCCTCACGAGACTTCACTCGTCCACTAGGGATCGCCTAGGGGTTTAAAAGGCTTGTGGCACATGCCAAGTGCCATCGTGTCACCCACGAAAGTGGTGTTTTCTTTTCTTTAGTTTCTAGTAGGATTAACTTGATTGTGTTTGCTTTGGTTTTGCTCGGGGACGAGCAAAAGATAGGTTTGGGGGTATTTGATAATGCCTATTTCTACACTTGATGTAGCCCCGTTTTACCTATCATTTGCCTTCGTTTTCCGGGTAAAACCGGTATCTTTAATGTTTAAATGAGCTTGTGCAGGCCTCTTCAGCAATCAAGGGGAAACATAGCTAAATTGGGCAGCATTGGAGCAAAAGAGAGCAGTTGAAGAGCTGAAGAAGGAACCAGCGCCTGACGACCAGCGCTTCCACCAGCGCATCTTGGGCAGAAACGTGCCGCTGGTCGTGCGCTGGACGACCAGCGCTTCCACCAGCGCATCTTGGGCAGAAACGTGCCCCTGGTCGTGCGTTGGACGACCAGCGCTCCACCAGCGCATCTCGGGCAGAAACGTGCCGCTGGTTGTGCGCTGGACTGGCGCCCCTCGGTTTTGCGCTGGACGACCAGCGCCACAGTGATCCAGCTCAGCTTTCTCTAGGTTTTCGTGCCCTAATTTCACCCACTATAAATACCTCCCTTCAGCTTCTTTTGCCTTACCTCTTGCACGACCATTGAGCTCCAAAACATCTCCACTTCACTCCCAAACACCCAAGAACACTTCTTTCACCAAAATCCTTCACCAAATCACCCACATCCTTCATCAAATCATCATCTAAACTCATTTCTCACCTCACCACCTCATTTCCTCACCAAAACCCACCATAAAAACCTCATCTTGGAGCAAGAGAAGTCAAGGAGAGAAGAAGTCAAGCACATCCAAGCAAGAGAGGAGGAGTTCTTCACATTAGTTTACTCTAAACCTTTCTCTCTTTACATTTATTCATCTTTGATTATGGCTTGTACTTATTACTCATATTTTGTAGCCATTTATTGTACTATGAACTAAACTTCCTTGGCTAAGGCCAAGATGAAGCCTTTTCCATGAATTATTAATCAAGGCCATCACTTTATCATCATTGCTTGTGTTGTGTATGCTTATTTCATGTTCTTAATCATTATTGAATGTTTAGCTAGCATTTAGTAATTGTTTGGTTGTTGTGTGAAGTACCGAGAGGAGAAGCACACAACGTGCTCGATGAAATGAGTGATAGAGGTTGGTAAGATAGAGATATGCGATGCTAGCCTCTAGGATTCAATTTGTGTGCCATGAAACTTAATGAATTTATATGTAGTTCGGATAATCATTGAGAAATAGGTTGTTGGTGCATATAAATATTGTCTTTATCACTTGAGAGAGGTTAGAGACTAATTGAGGGTATCACGAATCTACACACACACTTGCATACTTTACTTCAAATGATGTGCCTAAAATTAATGAGAATTGGATAGGTGGATTCAAGGTCTTAGCCTAATTTCCCATACAAGATACAATCACTTGTTTGTGTTTGCCTTTGTTCAAGTTTGTTTACTTGTTTATTTTCAATTATTGCATTAGTGTAGTTTAAGTTATAATTGAGTAGTATAATCCATCATTGATTATTGCTTGTTTGAATAGCTTTGGAACTAATCAATTTCGGTAATCGGTCACTCAATCCTTGTGGGAACGAACTTTTATTTTTTCATTGTGCTACTCTTCGACCTCGTACTATTGCGAGAGTCCAAAAGAGGCTAGTCAACCTACTAAAATCATGTGATGTGGTAAAAAAAATTATATATGTTTATTGGTTTTCGATATCACTTGCCATGATATGATATGATTAAATAAGATGCATATCCTAAATTAAAGACATTAAATAATTTAGTTTTTGAATTAAAAATAAATAAATTAAAGTCAACATTTTAGCGGTTTGGATAGAAGAAACGACATTACCAATGGGCCATCTTACCTAAACACGACCCACCTATGACTAAACTCCAAACGAATCAGCAACAAAAACCCAAATGCAAGAAAAGTAGGCTTCTCTTTTTCATATACAAAAGTTAAGATTCCACGTGGTTTCATTTCCTACGATTATACAACCTATCGGTACTTGAAGTCAAATTATAAAAAGTACTAGTATATTTTGGGGTCCATTACCCCTCTTCTCCACAGAATCCTGATAATATCATAGATTTGAGTCCCACGCTTACGTAATTACATCCTTTTGTACGACATTTTTTTTTTTTTTTTTTTTTTTTTTTTTTGAATTACAACAAAAACTTATTAAGTGGAAGTCACCTCAACTTTTGAGATTCAAATAAAGAGATATATTGAAATAAAATATCATTACCACTAATTCAAATAGTAAAATATATATTCTTAGCTTTAAAGATCAAATTTCACACAGATTTCATACCACATGGAAGAATCAAACATAATTTCTTTGAAGTATTGCAATAATATTTTAAAGGGATAATTACCCTAGTGGCCATCGAATTGATGACACACTATCAAAATGGTCACTGGATTGAAAAATTGTTTTAAAATGACCATTTTTGACGAACTTTGTGATATTAATTGCTATTCCATCCAATTCCATCATATGAGTGACATTTTGGTAAATAAGAGGATGATATTAATTTATTTTAGATTTTTTCTTTTGTTTTTTGAAACGAATAATTATATTTAGTGTGTATATATGTATACCCACTAAATATAAGATATTTTGTTTAAATTCAGACGGAAGAGATTACAATTATATTAAGATAACATTTTGTCCTAAATTATTCTTCTTTCTAGCTAACTTGTATATTTTTTAATATATATTTCGTTTAATCTTCTATCTCATTGACTATTTTTATCAATTTAATCCGGAGATATTTATTTAAGGGTAACAACTGTCATCCAAAGATATGATTTATATATTTATATTTTATTAAAATAAATTATTAATAAAATAACCTTAAATAAAATGATTAAAAGAATAAATAACTTGATTAAAATTAAATAAATCAAAATACTTTTCCCATCAATGACACCAACATTTAAACCCTAATTTTATTTTAAGTATCAATTTTAACCTTAGATGGAATTGGATGGAATGGTCATTAGTGTCACAAAGTTCACAAAAAATGGTCATTTTGGAACAACATTTCAATTTAGTTGTCATTTTGATAGTGTGTCATCAATTCGATGGCCACTGGGGTAATTATCCCTATTTTAAATCAAACTTTATGACATTATAATTGCGGTAATTAATGGATATTCTAACAACGTTTTTACAATGGAGGGACTTGATTTGATTTTAATTATCAAGAGGCACAATTTCACTCAATGTTAATTACTAATTAGAGCATTCCCAATAGACCGGAATTTGCAACCTCCTTGACTATATTTAGGGAGGATGAACCGGAATGTGCTCTAATAGGCTCCCTATCCCACTCCCTAAAATTTATTCCGGCCAAAGGCTCCTCAAATGTTGGGAGGGAAGACATTCTCCCTATTATTTTTTTATCACTCCTCAAATAAAATGGGTGGTCAAGATGAGTCCACATCATTCATATCCAATGGTCCAAATTCATCCTCCCTATTTTTTATTTAACCCAAATTCTTTTTATTTAAACTCAAATAATTCATCTTTTTTTCCTTATATTTACTTTCTCCAACGGCTAGCCATTGCTAAATTCTTTTTTTTTTTAAACCCAAATTGCAACATCTCTTTTTAACCCAAATATATATATATATATATATATATATATATATTGTATAAATACTATTGCTATTTCAATAAATAATAATATTTTTTTTTATTTAAAAAGAAATAAATAATAATAGGGAGTCATTTTTATCGAGGTTTGTTGGAGTCTTCACTCCTTAATTCGTAAAAAGTACAATTGGCTCCCTAAATGTAAAGAAAAAATAGGGAGCCTTGTTGAGGATGCTATTAGAACTTAGGATTTTGATTTAATTTTAATTATTATAAAGAAAAAAAATTTGAAAAATATTAATGAGATCTTGTCTGATAAGTAAGTGCAACTTTGAATGGGTGATTTTGAGACAAACATGCTTCTATGTCAGTAAACTGAACTCAGTAGTCAGTACTCACCGGACCTTCCAAATCTTAATAGTATACTAATTACCTCTCACGCGCTCTTTAAGCAATTGTTTAACACTTTTTGGATCTCTTCAATTCATAATTAAATTAACTATAATGTTCAAATAACCAAGAATTGACTAAACTCTTTCAATTTATAGTTCAACTAAATAACGGTTGAATTTTTATTTTTAGTTTTGTAATATTATACTATTATATAAATTGGGTTTTTTTTAGGAGATGATTCGAATCCGTAACTCATAATATAGATATGAGGGTTTTTATTATCGAATTAATCTCATCTCGTTTGTTGAAATTAAAAAGAGTTGAATCTCACACTTTAATTTGATTGGAGATACCAAAGTCGTTGCACTGAATCCCAAATTGTCTTCCTTCGATGAGTAAAGTTGTCTAATTAATTAATTAATTAATAACATATTGGGATTTGGGAGTGGATGAATGTTCATGCCTCTATGGTCCAATAATTTTAGACTTTTTAATCTTACCTTTATCTAAATCAAGACTTTTTTTTTTTTTCTTCTTTCTTTGTTTCTTTCAACATTTAAGCAAACAAAACAAGTCAATCTATGTGAAGAGACTGTTATAGAAATCAAAGTGCCAATGTCAACCTCCACCAACAAAAACATGCCCATCAAGCCATTTCAAAAATTATTTTTTGGATAGTTACTGATGTTTTCAAAAAAAATAAATCATATCATATATTATTGTATACCACCCACATAAAATTAATAAAAATTAAAAAATAAGTAATTTCAAATTCGAATTTCGTTTTCATTAATACTAAAATATCCTATACAGATCATCGATCACAGATTCACATTCACTAGTGTACCTTTCCATAAATATACAAATTTATAAATAAATAAATAAATAAATGGAAAACATCTGGTCTCATTATTCTCTTACCATAATTTTGTACATAATACACACGAACAATAAATACAATAGACGCTCTTGTACAGTTTTTGTCCTTTTAACCACAATACAGCAGCGCGTCACACTCACTCTCCCCCACCTTAGTTCATCAACATTGAAAAGTTCACTCGTCACCCTCACGTACCTCTCTCTCTCTCTCTCTCTCTCTATATATATATATATAGATAGATACACCCTTCACATATCTCTCTGGTTATTCCTCTGTTATTTTTGAATTTCGGTTTTTAATGGCGTCAACGTCGTCGTTTTACGCTTCAAAACTGTCGTATATCAACTTGAAAACAAAGAAAACAAATCTCTTTTACGCCGTAATCTTAATCATCCTCTGCTCGGCGTTTTATTTCATCGGCTTATGGCAGCACTCGATTGCTCCGATACAGATCGCCACCACGACGACGACGCCGCCGTCTGACGTTACCAGTACCGCCGTCTCATGCACGCCGCCGCAGGAAATCAATAAACCCCAGCACGACCTCGACTTCACTGCACACCACCACCTCCCGGACCCACCACCGGCGGCGGCGCGTGTCCCCCACTTCCCTCCGTGCGACGCCAAGTTCTCCGAGTACGTCCCGTGCGAGGACGCTCAGAGGTCGTTGAAGTTCGACAGGGACAGGCTGATATATCGGGAGAGACACTGTCCCGAGAAGGAGGAGCTGTTGAAGTGTCGCGTCCCGGCACCGTACGGTTACAGGTCGCCGTTCCGGTGGCCGGAGAGCAGGGACTACGCATGGTACGCGAATGTGCCTCATAAGTGGTTGACGGTGGAGAAGAAGGGACAGAATTGGGTCCGGTTCAACCGTGACCGGTTCAGATTCCCCGGCGGCGGCACGATGTTTCCGCTCGGTGCTGACGTTTACATTAACGATATCGGAAAGTTGATCAATCTCAATGACGGCTCCATTAGAACTGCCATTGACACTGGTTGTGGGGTACGTACGTATACGTTTTTTTTTTCTTCACTGATTTTTCTACTCTTTAGACCGTCCGGATCAAATAAACCGGGCGGTTCATGATCTATATTATGCTGCATTAGGTAATATAATTAATATTTTGTTTTAATAAAAAATAGGAAAGAAAATTAATGAATGTTTCACTTCTGTGTTGTCACTTGTCAGAATGTAAATATTTTACAGATAAAATTAACTAAATATAACAAAAGATCCAATATTGGTAAATTTTAATGTTGTTTTTCTCTTTTTTAGTTAATTAACAAAATCATTGATTTTATTTTTTTTTACTAAAAATTGAATAATCACAATTAATTACTAGTTAATTTTGAGCAATGCAGCTAATCTCTATCTAATATTGTATAGCTTACCAAACCCTTTATTATTTGACAGCTATAATTTACTTTTTGAACATTGAAATTATAGCAAGCATGAAAAATATTAGAATCTTAACTTTCAAGTAAAGTGGTTCACCAAGAACAATAATTTATAATCTCTGTTTCTACCTTGTAATTGCAGAAAAGGTGTTTGTAATTGTAATTAATAAACTAATCATATTTAAGAAGTCCAGTTCAATGCACTTTGTCGGTCATAGTTAAGAGCGAATTGACAACCAATGAATGCTTCAATACTCCGGGACGTATACATCCAATCCACTTGTATTATGTCATGTTGCATGCATCTCTTGTGTGATTGGATATGTATACCCGGCGTGTTGAAGCTTAGTGTTGACTCACTTTAATTGAATTTTTGATCTTTCTGTGTTCATTTGGCTCTGATCTGGAGATTCTGATAAGCAGAAACTTAATTTTCTTTCTTTCAGGTTGCAAGTTGGGGAGCTTATCTATTGTCAAAAAATATCCTGGCGATGTCATTTGCACCAAAAGACACTCATGAAGCTCAGGTTCAATTTGCTTTAGAACGAGGAGTTCCTGCACTGATCGGAGTGATCGCCTCCATCAGGCTCCCGTACCCTTCCAGAGCTTTCGACATGGCACATTGCTCTCGCTGTCTCATTCCCTGGGGCAAGTATGGTATGTATATATTATTCTTACTAGCCCTTCACTTCCAATTTCAACATTTCTCTTGAATTTTTTTTGTGTGTGTGAACTTGAGCAGATGGTCAGTACTTAATCGAAGTTGATCGAATTTTACGTCCTGGTGGGTATTGGATTCTGTCCGGGCCACCTGTCAACTGGGAAAAGCACTACAGAGGCTGGAACAGAACAACTGCTGATCTACAAGAAGAACAGTCTGGGATAGAGAAAACAGCAAGAAGCCTGTGTTGGAAAAAACTTGGACAGAAAGGTGACCTTGCTATTTGGCAAAAACCCACTAATCATATTCATTGCAAAATTAACAGGAATGTCTTCAAAAAACCTCAATTTTGCAAGGCACCAGATCCTGACACTGCATGGTAATGTCTCTCTCTCCCTCAATTCAAATTTTACTTTCTGATGATTTAGTAATTTTAACAGAGAAAATAAACAAATTTTCAATTCTTCAAACAGTTGACAAAAGCCAAACTGTCCACTTCACAAGTGATATGATACCAAAACCAATAAGATAACAAAGGGACAAGACAAAAGTTGTTTGTTACTTTTAGTTTAAGTTTAAGTTTCTATCACAAACACTTTTTTACATTATTGCCAAACTTTTCATTTTGTTCTGTTTTTTTTTTTTCCTCTTCTCATGTAGGTATACCAAATTGGATACTTGTTTAACTCCACTGCCTGAAGTGTCCAATATAAAGGAAATGGCAGGTGGGCAATTAGCGAAATGGCCGGAGAGGTTGACTGCAATTCCTCCAAGGATTTACAGTGGAAGTTTAGGAATTACGGCCGAAAATTTCAGAGCAGACACAAAGCTGTGGAAGGAAAGAGTGGAATATTACAAAACTTTTGACGGTCAACTAGCACAACATGGGAGGTACCGTAATGTGCTTGATATGAACTCATATTTGGGAGGGTTTGCAGCTGCTCTGATTGATGATCCAGTGTGGGTAATGAACGTTGTCCCAGTCGAGGCTCAAATCAACACCCTTGGTGTCATCTACGAACGTGGGTTGATCGGTACATATCAAAATTGGTATGTCTTCTCTCCTTTGATTTTTATTTTTTATTTTTTATAATATATCATTTGCGGTGCAATGACTTGAATATGATATATTATCAGACTGAATATGATACATTATCAGACTGAATGAACACCCTTTACTCCTAAAAACCACTTAAGTTCCACTTATGTTAATAGCAATGTCAACTTTTCCAAGCTCAATCGATTATTTAATAAGCTGTCGTCTTATAGGTGTGAGGCCATGTCAACTTATCCAAGGACTTATGACTTCATTCATGCCAATTCGGTTTTCAGTCTCTACAAGGACAGGTAAACAACTTTACAAATAATACTATCTCTTCTTCTTCATGTATTGTATGTAGATTAAAAGCTAATTATTGTTAATGAATTTGTATTACAGATGTGAAATGGAAGACATATTGTTAGAAATGGACAGGATTTTACGGCCAGAAGGTAGTGTAATTATTCGGGACGATGTTGATATTTTGCTAGAGATCAAAAGGATCACAGATGTTATGCAATGGGAGAGCAGTATAATAGACCATGAAAAGAGTCCACATTACAGAGAGAAGATTCTTTTTGCTATTAAAAAATACTGGACAGCACCGGCCCCTCATCAAAACAGCTAGTTTTCTAGAAATAATTTTCTTAATTTTTTGTGTTCAATATAACAACCATTATTATCATTAATTATTTTTTGTCAACGGCTTCATTGGCTATATGACTCTTGAAATATATTCATACATCATCAAGTAAAGGTCTCAAATGTTTATCGCACATTCTTGATCTTCTTTCAAGCAATTTTTTTTCCAATATTCATCTTCTTTCAAGCGAAGAGATTCAACTTGCTTCAAAGCAATCACTTCTTTTTCTTTGTCAGCCAACAAAGATGTAACATACTCATTATCCTGCCAGTGATGTTAGACATTAATCATGTAAAGGTATGTACCCACTAAACCTAAAAGGTCCAATTGGGCGAGCCGAATTGAACCAAATCCAATCCAACTTGTCTTGTTTCACAAGCTATAACTGTTCAATTTGGTTCGATATATTTGGTTTAATTCGGTTCGGTCAGAATGTACATCCCTTTGCAGCAAAATGTATAATTGCATTGAATTTTTTATAATACTTTTCCTCTTTTTTTTTTTTCAGGACAAATGTACGGTCTTGAAGACCTATAGATTTCATTGGCTCTTAACATTTCAGTGGCTGGGATTATAAGGGTAATACTTAGGTGCTGATCGGTCAACATTCAAAATATTGACCCACCAATTGAAGTGTAGCACGTGGCCTAATTTATGAAAAATGCAAGGAGATAAATGTAAAAATTAAAGTAAAAGAAAAAAGGTCACATGCTAGTATGCTACACTTTAATTGGTGAGTCAGTATTTTGAATGCTGATAGGTCAGCATCTAAGCATTATCCGGATTATAATATGCTTATTCTCGATATTACACCTCATTTCGAGAAACAAAACCTTCTATTTTCGCACATCGCCTTATAAGGTTAGATGGAGTCTGACACGGACTGCCCCGTTGCTTAAAGAGTTTCTCAATTTTCAACAGAGAAATTACTTAAAAAGTTTGGATATGGATAGTTGAAACCTTAGAAATGCCAGAGCCTTCTCTCATTAAACATGCTGGGCTGAACTGCGCTGTATACCTCCGGATATATATCCGGGGTGAGTTCAGTAGAATGTTTTTTTTTTAAATAAATTTTTGATGACATTTATTAGCACCCATTGAATATTCTAATTGTGAAAAAGTTTATTAGCAAATAAATTTTTGATGACATAGCTTTGATTTATGTTGATTATTGTGATTTGTTGAACTAATATGAACGGACCTTCTAATTTGCAGTTTGAAAATTCTCTACCCAATATGCCTACTTGCATCTTGGTGCTAGTAATCTGGACGAGAGGTTCTTGGGTGCATCCCGTTGCACCCAAGTTTTAATCCAACTGGACAGGGCAGGCACCACATCATGTACATGATATGTTTCATAGCGACATTGACGAGCTGTCAATTTCTAACATTCCATATGGTTCAAATAAGTGGAGTGTCAAATCTTCTAAGTTTTCATGGTGAATATGATCTTATGTTATATGAGTTTGCCTTCTAGGAAGACTTTATAGACATTATATATGCTATATGAGGAGAACAAGAAAATAGCCGATTAAGAAATTAAACACGAATTCTTAGCATCAAGAGATCCTTGCGCTGATGAATTCATTGTGAGTTCCAAATACTTTAAATTTTATTGTATTTTTATCTACAGTGTTTGTGTCTATATTGTTTAACAATGACAATGGTGATTTGTGTTTGCTGTTCTCTTTTGTTAGAATTGTTGTTTGAGCAATATGTGAACATGTGTATTAAATAATGCCTATGAAAACATTCATTACTCTGATCAGGATTTTATTCTGATAATTTTCAATCAATGCTTTGAGTTTAAAAGCAAATTTTTAGAATGAGCTGAAGTTTTGTTATGTAAATCTTCTAGGTTGTGTACAATACAAAGAGTCTATCAAGACTAACTGCATAGAAGGAGAGAGCTATGAAAATGTTAAACTACTACTATATAATTATTTATAAGTGTTGAGTTGGTCATGTCATTTTACCTGCAGACTAGCTGGTTGGGTGTTTGGGAAAAACACATGGATGCAATTGTCTATTATACCGTAGAAGTTGAAAAATGCTTGTGTGGGCTACTTATGCTTTGGTCTCAAGGTTTCCATTGACTTAACAACTACTAAGGGTGTCATATAAAAGCATAAGACATTTGATTTAAGTGATCCTAAATAGTTAAAGCTCAATTTAGGTGTTTGATTAGATCAGTTATTTACCATAGTGTCTTAGGAATGCAACTTCATGCTTTCAATAATTGATTCCAGGAATAAGATTTCAGCAGATATTCAATTTTGTAAATTTCTCTACACTAATAACCCATTATGCTGTATGTTTTATGTGTACGTATGTTTATTGCTGTTAGTATATATAAGATGGTTGTTTTTTTGTAAACAGATTCATTTGGAACTGAAGTGGAAGTCTGTAATCGAGGAGCTAGACAATGAGAGGCAGTTAAAGGAGTTTGAAAAGAAAGAATCGTAAAGACATAAAAAATTATGCAAAAAAGAAGAATGATCGTTCTCCTTCTCCACCAGCAGTCCACCCCGAGTTCAGCCTCTTATCTTTCCAGCCTGACGATGATGTGTTAAACTATGTCTGGGGTAGTGAGCTTCTTTACACGTACTGAACCGTGGTGGACAATGAATTCGGTAAGTTTGTTGATTCCATGGTTAGCTTTCATATGCTTTTATATGACACCCATAGCAGTTGTTCAGTCAATGGAAAACCTTGAGACCAAAGCATAAGTAGCCCACACAAGCATTTTTCGAATGCTTGTATTGATCCAAGGACGTAAGAGGTTGTCCCAATATATGTCACGGGGCTCAGAAACACTTTCTGTCACCCATTTTGTTGCTTTAATGACTTGTTGAGATTGAGAACATATGGCTGCCTCCCAATGAGTTTTGAATGAAACAAATGCTGTTGGGATAACATTTGTAAGCTTTTTAAGCTTTTTAAAAATTTGCTTTTAAACTCAAAGCATTGATTGAAGCTTCAAGACAGAGCTCATTAACATATTAAACAAACTTCCACCAATAGATACACACTTGATGTGTCGAGAATTGGCATAGAAGAAATGTTCATTCTGATCATTAATTGATTTATCTGGTTCTACTAGAATGCTTATGACCAGAACCTGCCAAAAGGAGTTACAATCAATAAATATCAACTATAATCATAATCACAATCAACAGTCATGTAACAATCCTATGGTAAAGGCATAACAAGGACTGCCCCGTTGCTTAAAGAGTTTCTCAATTTTCAACAGAGAAATTACTTAAAAGTTTGGATATGGATAGTTGAAACCTTAGAAATGCCAGAGCCTTCTCTCATTAAACATGCCGGGCTGGACTGTGATATAAACCTCCGGATATATATCCTGGGTGAGTTTAATAGAATGTTTTTTTTTATTTATAAAATTTTGATGACATTTATTAGCAAATTGAATATTCTAATTGTGAAAAACCTTATGAGAAAATTGACAAATCTAGCCAAATAGATTATGGAAAAATTATTTTTAGCCTTATTTCATATTTTAATTGTTTATAACCATTTTACAATAAATTCTTTCAATCCTTAGCCAAAATTACAAAAATACCCCAGCCAACTAACTTCTGAGTTCTGATCTCAATGGTTGAGATCAGATATGAAAATAATTATTTTGAAAAAATGAAAAAAAAAAAAAAAAAAAAAAAAAGAAACTCATCATCTTCCTCAAAAATCTGGAAACAAAAAAAATCCAAATATTCAATCAAATTCCACAAAAAAAATAAATCCAAATACAGACCTTCATCAATCCATATCCAAACACACATCCTTTATCAACATCAGATTCCACAAAAAAAAAAAAAAAAATAATAATAATAATAATTCGAAAATAAGCAGCAGATCTGCTTAATCTTCAATTAGATGCACACACCAAAAAAACCAAGAAAAAAATTACCTAACTCCAAACCCCATTAAGGGACTGTGTTTAAGGTTGCACATTGAGAAAATGGGGATGGATATAGGTCCCCCCATCCCCACATCCCCATCCACACTTCTCAAACCCTTCCCCGTCCTAACCCCCCCATTTCCCCATTTGGGGAAAATGGGAATGGGGGAGTTTTGGGGGGAGGTCCCCCCATCACCATCCCCATCCCCATTTCCCCATTTTTCCCATTTTCCCCGTTTACCCCGTTTCCCCGTTTCCCCGTTTATCCCATTCCCCCATTTCCCCATTTGGTTGAAAATTACAAATTAAACTAAAAGAAAAAAAATACTCCATTACAAATGCAAAAGAAAATACATTACAAAATAATGTCAAAGCAAATACATTACAATATATATATAAAATAATTATTTTTATAATATTTTAGGGGAAATGAGGAAATGGGGATGGGGGGAGCGCCCCCCCCCCCCCCCCCCCCCAAAAAAAAAAAAATTCCCCAAATGGGGATGGGGAAGCGGGGATCCGGGGGAAAATGTGTAACCCTAACTGTGTTTCATCGATTACATTATCAAAAACGTGGAGGACTTGAGGCGGGGATCTGTGAGCTTGAAACGGGCCAAGGCATGGCGATGGCGCAGCGGAGAGGAGGGATTGGCGGTGACGCGGTGGCAGAGGAGGGAGTGGCCGTGACGCAGAATGAGAGAATTGAGATTGTGGGGAGTGCGGTGGACGATGGGTGTTGGTCGATGATGGGTTTTGCGATGAAACTTTTTTTATGAAGAAATTAATCAATCAATCAGACCTGATCATTATCATCATCATCATGACTTATGTCTCTTGAACTAGAAATGGGCTTGAGATGTTCCTCATGATCTTACAAAGAATATGTGAGAGAGAAGAAGAGAGAGAGAGAGAGTAAAAGATGATGGAGTGTTCTTGAATATTGATAGAGAGATGAAGATATTGATGGTGTTCTTGTAAAAGGAGATCTGGAAATTTTTTCCAGATATCTTCTCCATTCCTTAATTTTTATTTTTATTTTTATTTTGTTTTTTAGATGACTGTTTTTATATAAGGGCATTACGGTAATAGCACAAAAATTAGGTTATAAACAATTAAAATTTGAAAGCAGGTTATAAACGATTACTCAATGTTTCAAATGGTTAGAAATGAACTTTTCCCAAAGTTTATTAGCAAATAATTTTTTGATGACATAGCTTTGATTTATGTTGTTTATTGTGATTTGTGGAACTAATATGAATGGACCTTCTAATTTGTAGTTTGAAAATTCTCTGCCTAATATGCCTACTTGCATCTTGGTGTCAGTCAACTGGACGAGAGGTTCTTGGGTGCAACGGGATGCACCATGCATCCCCCACCCAGATGTTGCCACGTGAGCATCATCTGGGTGGGGGATGCATGGTGCATCCCATTGCACCCAAGTTTTAGTCCAACTGGAAAGGGCAGGCGCTACATCATGTACATGATATGTTTCACAGTGACATTGACGAGCTGTCAATTTCTAACATTCCATATGGTTCAAATAAGTGTGCTGGTGTCTTGCTGGAGTGAATAGAAGCAGCTACCTTCTCCATTGCCTCTTCATGGTCCTCTACCAACTTCATCTTTTTCTCATTTGGTTTTCTACCAAACACATCTTCAACAATAAAAGATTTGTAGTAATCAGTTGACTTCTCAGAATCATAAACCTTCTATGGGAACAAAGGCGTCTGTATGTACAAAATATAAACAATGTTACAGTCTTCCTACAAATAGATATAACAATAGAAATATAGACACGTACACGTAATGAAATACACACTGTTGTACTGAAGTAGGTTTCAACTTTCAACACACTTGTATTGAAATCCCACCTCTTACATCGTGGGAACCCTGTTCCAAATCGTCTCCCTATGTACTCTAACTAACGGGTAATTCTTTCAACGGCCCAAACCTATACAATTAAAAAAAATACAATTAAAGAAATAAAAATCAAAGAAGGTTGAAAGATGATAGTATAAACACATGGATTAATTTTGATACTATTACCTGAAATACTAGAGGAAATCCAAAAATTTGGAATGTAAAGTACTTGGAATCATTCTGCCGACCATCCTCTTCTACCTTTGGATTGGAGTTCTCTACCTCTTCAACATCTTCTTTTATATCTGTTTTCTTCTCACTTTCCACAGTCTTCTTCTTCTTCATCTTTTTCAAGTTCTTCTCCTCATTCTCTTCCTTCTTCTCTCCATCTTTCTTCACCTCTCAACTTATTAACTTGTTTCTTGGCTGTATTCTTAAGCCAAAATAATGTCACATCAAATATGTAGGAGCGCCATGAAAAACTTGTAAATGATTTTTCATCCTCCACTAAAAACCACAGCTAAACAGGTATGGATATCCATCCTTCATCGGTTCCAAAGAACCGGGGGACCATTAATAGTTACGCTATCTTCAAGGCATCATCACCATCCGTAGTCGTGAGCTCTTTAAATGTTGCATCCAACAATTCAACTGTCGGCCTTTTGTCTTCGAAATACCTACTCAAAATAGAATCATCACCCACTTGTTTTTTTCTCATAAGCCTTCGGGCAATGTGTCCATATTTAGCCCGCTGAACAAGCAGAATTCTTCTCTCCCAAAGCGAGCGTGGTCCTTCCCCAAACCAAACCGCATTTTGTCCGCTTTTTGAGACTTTAGAAGAATGATCTCTCTTTTCAACAGGTTGTAAATCAGCATGCCATGAACTTTCACAGGTTGTACAAGATCCAATTACTCGCCAAAAGGGCCTTGCCTAAACCGATAAAGCACGCCACAACCGGCTAGGGCTGACTTCAAATCTCGAATAAAAAATTTCTTGTTTTGAGAGTTAATTCTCGAATAAAAAATTTCCAGTTTTTATGGTATGGAAACCACCATAGTTTCTGATTAGGATCAACAGGCATATGGTTGTAGGTGTTTGGGGTTTTAAGGGTTTTGTTGGTAAGTTGTTGGGCATTTTGGTTATATTGCTTCAAATATTTTATTTCTTAAAATATCCCCTTAAGGGTAATCTGGGTATTTCATCTCCCCAAGTAGACAAAAATGCAAGTTTATCAAGAAGGGAACATTTTTGCTCTTTCAAACATAGTAAGAGACATTTTCTTCCATTTCCACGATTTTCTAATCACGACAATTCAATTTCTCAAAAATCAGCTTCTCTTCCCTTCCTCGAATTAGAGTTTTACAAACTCAACCATAAACCCTATAGATTGAACACATTGGGCCTTTTAGATCTCTCTCACATGAACACAAACTACCCAAAACAATTTGAGTGGGGTCAACGGAGTACAAATTGGGCCTTACTAGATCCATAACTTATGTTTTAGGAGTGAGTGATTTTAAACATAACCGATGTGTCCGTGTGGGAACAACCGCATATGGAGTCTATAGAGAGATTCACCAAAATATTTTCCATGTAACATAGTTTTTAACTTCAAGATCACGTGGTCAAACAAACAATAAATGAATAAATACATTATATCTCTAATCTGTTAATAAAATCATTAAAATACACAAATATTAAAAGAAAAATGAAGATTCTTGAATGTAATCCTTGGGTTAAAGAAAGAAAAGAAACAGCTGTAGTTGTTTGACACTACTCATCTCCAATCTCCAACCTTCTGATTTTGTAAATCTTGAGCTCTCTGGTTGGATAAACCATTGATTTTGTACTCTGGTATGTGTTTAAGGTTGCAATCTTTCATGGGTTTTTGACATCAGTGGCTGGATTTTGTAAATTATCTTAGGGTTTTTGAGGTTGGAGAGTAGTAGCTTGGTGTTAATTTAGTGGGTCAAGAATTGGTTTGGAGGCCAATATGATATTAATTATTGGGTCATTTAGTTTTCCTTAATTGATTGTAGGATTTGAGGGTTAAAGGTTAGCAGTGTCTCCATATTTGTGTTTTTGATTGAGAGATGAGTCGCAGAGTGATACTGTCCCAAAAGTTAAAGCAATCTAACACATCGTCCAAACTGGTCACTTGCCATCGGAAAACATAAGAGATTTCTGAGTTACATTAGCTACAACATTGTTTCCAAATAGCTTTCTCCAATGCAACTGAACACCTCTACCGATAAAAGGAGACATATTACGAGGCCGATGCTTGATATACAACATAAGGACTACTAAAGTAAAAGTCAGTCAATTCATTAAGGCGTGTAAAGAAGCACAGGTACTCCTACAACTTTTGTTGCCTCCGTATTGCTATCATCTTCCTATTAGAATCAACAACACTAAATTATTCATCCCATTGTAATCTAACAACACAATCAGTACTTATATTATAGCGAAATGAATCAATAAAACAATGTAGCCACTTAAACACACAATACATATAAGTAAATGGAGCGAATTGGCTAAACTATGACATCGTTTTCGATCAATGGCATTCGATAAGTATATAAAGCTTTCACTTTAAAAAAAGTTGAAGTAGTTTCACCTTTAGAATCAAAGTAGCAATTCGTTGGATGCGCATTTTCGGCACCAGAAACCATGATGTCATTGCCTGTCCAATAAAACTCATCAATTTTTACGTCACTAAAAAATTAATTCAAACTTCAAAAAAGAAAAATTGAAAACCCTAATTTTAATCAGTTTCCTAGAAGAAAGGAAAAAAAAAAATCTTACAGCGATAGCTTTTTCTAAATCGGAATTTCCCACCCACTGTCTCTAAATTGCTTTTTCTTTTTTCATTTTTTCGATTCTCTCAGTCTCTTGAATCTTCTGGAGAATCCGTGTGAACACAAGCAAACAAACTAGGTATAACTCTCATCACTTTCAATTTTCATTTATTCATCTCCATTTAACTAACTCTCATCTCTCAAATTCATTCGGCCACCAGACATCAAGATTCACCACCGCCACTGTCTCATCTCTGACTCTGTCATTTGTTCTAGGCAGCCGATTTCATCACCAGGTCAGTTTACTATACTCTTTTAGTTATTGTTCATTTATGAGGAAAATTAAGATTTACTAAAGATGGGATATGTATCAAAAAGAACAGAGGAGTGGAGTATTTGAAAGAGAAAGAGTAGATTTTTTGTAGTTGAGAGTAATGGAAACGTGAACCTAGGAAAATGCTAAGTAATGCTAAATTTTAGCTAAAATAGTCAGGAACTTTCCATGAACATTAATATTTTAATATTTTTAAATTTTAAAATATAAATAAATTTATTTTGTTTGTATTTAAAGTATAAAATAATAAAATAATAGGAAAGAGAATTTGGCTAGGATTTGAAGAGTGTTTTGCAATTTCTTTAAAACAGAGAGCATGTTTTAACTAGTCAGGGAGCAGTTGGAGCATCGTCACTAGTCATTTTAACTAAGAAGCATGTTTAAAGAGCTTAACAATGATAAACTAATTAACAGTGCATAACTACACGGTGCTCTGTTCTCCATGATGAAGCACTGTTGACTTGATCAATATGTCTGCACTATCAGTTTTGCTGCAATTTAAAGATCAACTTGACAACTTTTATATGTTTTGTATTATATTACTAAGCTGTGTTAACTGGAATACAACTATCGGTTTAAATTGTTTGTTTATCAACATTAAATGGATCTTATAGTTTAATTCAAAAATAGGTTATTGATTAGTGGACTATTAATTTTCCCCAACTTGATATGAACCAAATGAATCAACTACATCATTATTTATACTTATTTCCATGTAAATTCATATTATGGGATTAAATTTGTGTTTTTTTTTTTTAGAAATCTGACTCCCCGGTCGTCGGATGTTCAATGTGTCGGGGTCTGCAAAGACCTAATGAGCTCAATGTGTCATTGGTCGGTTGGGACTTAACGAGATCAATGTTGACCTGGATGACAACTTGGGTGAAGGGTCTCCCCGCACTTTCAATTTTGTAGAAAATATAGGACTTGAACCCCCGTCACAGATGGTGGTTTTGTAGAAAAATATAGGACTCGAACCCCCGTCATAGAAGGGAAATGAAAAGTGCATAACCATTCCGCCAAGAATAAAAGTGCAACATTTGTGTCTTTGTTTTTTTTTTTTGACATAAACAGCAATAGGGGAATTACAAAGGCATATCAGCCTGAACCGCCCTCGCGGCGCAAAACGGATACTCTTCCATCCAGAACCTATCCTCTAAAATTAGAAGGGCCATTTGTGTCTTTGTTAGATATTCTTATTTGTATATATCAGATCTTTTTTATGATATTTGTATATTTCAGTATTATGTGGAATTGTGAGTTTTGTTTGTTTTTTAAGTTATTTTTATTTTGGATGTAACATTTACATTAACAAAATAAAATGTTTTGAGTTTCAATTTTCTTAGTTTTTTTTGTTACAATGGTCAACGACTCAACATGAGTATTAAAATTAAAAATAAGTTGTCAAAATCAGCGGCTCAAACTCTCAAACCCACTAAACCTAACAAGTCCAATAGGCCGAGCCGAATTGAACCAAATCCAATCCAACTTGTCTTGTTTCACATGCTAAAACTGTTCAATTTGGTTCAATATATTTAGTTTAATTCGGTTCGGTTAGAATGCACATCCCTTTTGCAGCATAATGTATAATTGCATTGAATTTTTTATGATACTTTTCCTCTCATTTTTTTTTTCTTCAGGAAAAATGGACAGTCTTGAAGACCTTTTGATTTCATTGGCTCTTAACATTTCAGTGGCTGTGATTATTCTATGCTTATTCTCGATATTACGCCTCATTCCAAAAAACAAAACCTTCTATTTTCGCACATCGCCTTACAAGGTTAGATGGAGTCTGACACGGACTGCCCCGTTGCTTAAAGAGTTTCTCAATTTTCAATGGAGAAATTACTTTAAAGTTTGGATATGGATAGTTGAAACCTTAGAAATGCCAGAGCCTGCTCTCATTAAACATGCCGGGCTGGACTCCACTGTGTACCTCCGGATATATATCCTGGGGTGAGTTTAGTAGTATGTTTTTTTTAAGAGTAATTGACACCAATGCCCATGGAGTGTACGTTAATTCGCATGCTGCCACCTAAACTTTTTTTTAGGCATTAAACCCCCCGAACTATAGTTTATTGGTAAAACCCGACTGTAGATGCTCCCTCTCAGAGAGGAATAAACCTAACTGTTTATTAATAAACGATAGTTCGGGGGGTTTAATGCCTAAAAAAAAAAGTTTATGGGGCAACATGCGAATTCACATACACTCCAGGGGGCATTGGTGCCAATTACTCTTTTTTAAAAAAATATAAACTTTTGTTGACATTTATTAGCAAATTGAATATTCTAATTGTTGAAAAGTTCATTAGCAAATAAGTTTTTGATGACATGGCTTTGATTTATGTTGTTTATTGTCTTCTAATTTGCAGTTTGAAAATTCTTTGCCCAATATGCCTACTTGCATTTTGCATCTTGGTGCCAGTCAATTGGACAGGGCAGGCACTACATCATGTCCATGATACATTTCACAGTGACATTGACAAGCTGTCAATTTCTAACATTCCATATGGTTCAAATAAGTGGGTGTCAAATCTTCTGAGTTTTTATGGGAATATGATCTTTTATGTTATATCAGTTTGCCTTCTTGTAAGACTTGTCTTTTGTTTTTACTTGTCAGGTTGCATGCACATATAGCTATGTGCTATGTTTTCACTTTATGGACATTATATATACTATATGAGGAGTACAAGAAAATAGCTGATATGAGGCACGAATTCTTAAAATCAAGAGATCCTTGCGCTGAAGAATTCACTGTGAGTTCCAAATTCCAAATACTTTAAATTTTATTGTATTTTTATCTGCAGTGTTTGTATCTATATTGTTTAACAATGATAGATTTGTGTCTGCTATTCTTTTTTGTTATAATTGTTGTTTGAGCAATAAGTGAACATGTGTTTAAAAAAATGCCTATGAGAACATTCATTACTCTGATCAGGATTTTATTTTGATAACTTTTATTACACCTTGTTGTTTATTAATTGTAACTCCTTTTGACAGGTTCTGGTCAGAAACATTCCGGTAGATCCAGATAATTCAATTAATGATCAGATTGAACATTTCTTCCGTGCCAATTATCCATATCAGTACCTGACACATCAGGTATGCATCTATTGGTGGAAGTTTGTTTAATATGTTAATGAGCTCTGTCTTGAAGCTTCAATCAATGCTTTGAGTTTCGTTATGTAAATCTTCTAGGTTGTGTACAATACAAAGAGTCTATCAAGACTAACTGCACGGAAGGAGAGAGCTATAAAAATGTTAAACTACTATAGAAATAAGAATCAAAGAATGTCGGAGAACTCGACCATAAAGGTTCTTTTATCAGCATGATGAATCAGCTTAATATATTTAATATATATATAATCATTTATAAGTGTTGAGTTGATCATGTCATTTTATCTGCAGACTGGCTGGTTGGGTCTTTGGGGAAAACGCATGGATGCTATTGGCTATTATGCCGCTGAAGTTGAAAACCGGACCGAAGAGGTAAGTTTCAAGATGCTACTATATCTTGTTTCTTATTCCCATAAAAGGAAAAAAAAAATGTTGCGATATCATTTAGTTATTGATATACTCTCTATCTATTGTTGTTTATTGTTATTATGGATTGCGTAAGAACTCGGTTATTATTTCTTTTCAGTGTATTGAAAATAAAAAACTGCTAAAATTATTTTGTTATATTTAACAATAACAATTTTATACAGGAAAATTCAGAAAAAGATAAGCTTACAAGTGATGATACAAATGTTATCCGAGCAGCATTTGTTTCATTCAAAACTTGTCAGGAGGCAGCCAAATGTTCACAATCTCAACAAGCCATTAAAGCAACAAAATGGGTGACAGAAAGTGCTCCTGAGCCACGTGACATATATTGGGACAACCTCTTACGTCCTTGGATCAATACAAGCATTCGAAAAATGCTTGTGTGGGCTACTTATGCTTCGGTCTTATGCTTTTATATGATACCCATAGCAGTTGTTCAGTCAATGGAAAACCTTGAAGAGATTAAGAAGCTTTTACCTAAGCTAGCCCCAGTCATTGAGAAGCTCACACATATGTAAGTTTGTATATCCTTGTGCTATTTTATTTGAAGTTTTAATTTTATACTCTTTTTATTTTTTAGAGTAATTGGCACAAATCCCCCTCAGACTATACCAGCTTTTGCATGTTGCCCCCTAAACTATTTTATTAGGTACTAAACCCCCTGAACTATCACTTATTGGCAGACCAAGACTAAAGATGTCCCCTCAGGGGGGAAAAAACCTAAAGGATTGCCAATAAGTGATAGTTCAGGGGGTTTAGTGCCTAATAAAATAGTTTAGGGGGCAACATGCAAAAGCTGGTATAGTCTGGGGGGGATTTGTGCCAATTACTCTATTTTTTATTCCTAATTTTGTTGATTTATACTGGTATTTTTCTTGCAGGGGCCTGGTGAAGCAAATAGTTCAACTGCTAATTCCAGGGATTACATTGAAGATAGCCCGAGAGCTACTCCGAATTATTATCGAAATGATATGCAAAATGGAAGGGTGTATATCACACTCTTCTTTTGAGAGGAGATCAGCAGAGAGATTCTTTTGGTTTTATGTTGGTAACATATTTCTCGGAAACGTACTCACCGGAACTATTATTCAGCTTCATCGGTCCCCATTCAGGTATGTTACCCTTCTGCTAATCAGATTTTAAAAAGGTAAAATGAGGCAGTGCCTCGTGGCCAATGTTGCCTTGAAGGCTGCCGCCTCAGCCTTCAAATGAGGCAGGGCTACCTCACCTCGAGGCGATCCAAATACGAATCCTGAATTTTTTATTTTATTTTTGTAAAAATTACCGATTTAAAAAATATATATATAGGGCCAAAAACTTTCTGTCCAAAAATAAAGTGCAACTTCCACCCTTTGCCTCTCTAAACCCTAAAATCACATCTACTCCATTGAAGACCAAATTTCACCCTTTACTTCTCTAAACCCTAAAATCAGTAAATTACATATCAACAATTAAATGTTATGGATTGTTTCTATTTATTTATTTGGGATATTTGTGAAAACTTAATAAAGAAAAGAGAGAACAAAGACACCGTTTGGAGTTTGGTGCGTGGGATTAGATTGTACTATTTCATCGGATTAGATTGGATTGAAATGAGACTGAGATTAGATGAGATTGGAATGGACTGAACTAAATTAATACTATGATGTGTGCATGTGTTTGAAAAAACATGGAACTGGACTTAATTAATATCATGTTTTCTTTGGTGAAACAAGGGATTGTACTAAATATAATAATTTTTTTAATTTAAAATTAATTTAACAATTAATCTTAATTTTTTTTAAAAGAAAAATAAAAAAACTGTAATCCGAAAATCATTAAAAAAAAAAGGACTTCCATGAAAAAAAAAAAAAAAAAGACTATGGAGGTCTGTTTGTCTGTTGAAAGACCTCCATGGAACTTTAAAAAAAAAATCCGTGACATCCAAATTGGAAGAAGCGGAAGCAGAAGGAAAAAATAAATAAATAACAAACCCAGGAAATCAACGGCCACACTCACACCATAATCTCCAAAATCAACACCCACATCCACACACCATCATCTAAAAACAAAATTGAATAACAATATCTTAAATTGAGAAAACCCAAATTTTTTTTTAAGAATCTGAAGAAGCCCCACAAGAGAGAGAGAGCGAGAGAGAGAGAGAGAGAGAGAGAGAGATTCACACCTACCATTGTTGGGTGCCCTAATGGAGTTTCTTTGAGTGATTTCTCTCTCTTTTGATTTGATTTCCAGTTGTCGTTGTCGTTGAAGGTGGTCTCTGCGTGGAGACTTGAAGGGGGCACACTTGGAAGTTGGATTTGCTTGATTGAAATGATAAAAATTCTTTCGAAAATTCTGGTGTGGTGGTGTGGTGTTTGGTTTGCGATGAATCAGATGATGTTTTGTTTTTCAATTTCAATTTTTTTTTTTTTTTTTTTAAGATGAGTCTGGTGGGGGTGTTTGGTTTTTCTGGTGTGGTTTGAGATTGGTGTTGTGATGTTGTTGTTTGAGATTGATGATGAAGATGTTGTTTGAGATTGATGATGATGATGAAAAAGAAGAACTGGGGAATTTTTGATGATGATGAACTGGAAATTTTTTTGATGTGAGGAATTTTATAATTTATTTATTATCAAATTATTAAAGAAACAAAAAATAAAAAATAGTCCTGCGTTTTGTAGGACTAAATGTCTAAATCACTAAAAAAGGGTCAAGCCAATCCGATGGTGTTTCCAAATATGGGATTGGACTGAGCCAATCCCAATCCAATCTCTTTGGGCCTGTTCCCATGTGCCAAACAGGCCCAAAGAGATATAAAACAAAGAGAGACAATCAATATATAAAAGCGTATTTCACTACGTTAAAAGAGCAAATTGCAGCCAACCTCCCTGAGGGTTGGCTTTTGACAACCAAAAACAACTTTATTATTAATTGATAATGACCTCCCCTACCGTTAGTTAAAGCTAGTCAAGTTTAACCGTTGATCGGATTTGGCTTCTACAAATACCTAAATGCCCATGAATTAAAAAAAAAAATCTGATTTTAAAAATATATAAATATATGAAAACAAATTTGGATCTCCACTGTAAAAAAATGAAAATTATAAATTAAAAAAAAAATTAAAAAAAAACGTGGAGACATAGGTTGTATCTCTATATTTTTCTTCAAATTCTAAATTCTAAAAAATTAATAATCTGGATCATCAAAATCCAATCCAACAACATT
Source organism: Acer yangbiense (assembly GCA_008009225.1). Lineage (NCBI taxonomy): Eukaryota > Viridiplantae > Streptophyta > Magnoliopsida > Sapindales > Sapindaceae > Acer > Acer yangbiense. The sequence goes on from CM017764.1 coordinate 3,666,173, forward strand.
TTCTTCAGATAATTTTTTCTTCTTCCATATGGATTCCCGGATTTTTCTTCATATTCAAGTTTTTTAGATTTTTCAAAACTATGAAAAAAAAAATAAAAAAAATTGGCTCATCTAAATCTATTATAACAACTTTTCTTCTTCCATTGATGTATTTGTAGATTTTTCTTCAGATTCAAGTTTTTTAGATTTTTCAAAAATAAAAAATAAAAAATGTGGCCAAGATGAATGGTGAAGATTTAAAGCTTTTAAATCTATTTTTTTTTAATAAATAAAAAGGCTTAAAAAGATGAAAAATACCCTTATCTCTATTAAGTTTGACTAACTTTAACTAATGGCACGGAAGGTCATTATCAATTAAACATAAAGTTGTTTCTGATTGTCAAAGACCAAACCTCGGGGAGATTGACTGCAATTTGCTCATGTTAAAAAGATACAATAGGTAGGGTTTATATAGTTGGTGACCCACTAAGATATGGTAACAACTGATTACACTTAAATAACCTAATAATTGGGGAATTATACATGATTAGCTATGATCGAGGGATTAGATATGATTGGCTAGGAGATTACATATGATTGACTAGGATTGAGGGTCAAAGAATCCCTAAATTCAAGGCTAATAATGATACTGAAGATTTTGAGAGAAAATGAAATATTATTCATTTCACATTTTCACCTATCAATGAGATTATGAGAGAGCCGCATACAGATTATATACATCAGAGGCAGTCAGGCAGTTTGTTATACTGCCTTTTAAGCCTAGGAGCCTACACTTATCTTATCTAGGCTAAGATGAGTATCAGTTAAACTAATAGACCTATCCTAGTGAGATTGAGTAATGAATTACTCATATCTCTTTAATTTAAATAAACTAATAACAATAAAGAAACAGAATGCTGATAATATATCCAAACCCGATGGGATACTATAACAATTTGAACATTTTGTGTTAGTAAGTTGATTATGACTCATTTAAAAATGTCATGATCTCATGGATTATATATATATATATATATATATATATATATACAATTTTTTTTATTGTCAGTTCGTCCTGATATAAAATATATTAGGACTAAGAATGTTGACTATTAGATTTACATACTTTGACTCAAAGTGTATACACTTGTCAAAACTTCTCCATAATCTATGGTCCACATTCTTCGTCCTGATATATTTTATGTCAGGATGAACTGACCATAGAAAGAATGTATATATATATACATATTTTCTATTATCAGTTCATCCTGACAATAAATATATCATGATAAAGAATGTAGACCATTAGATTTATATACTTTGATTCAAAGTGTATACATTTGTCAAAATTTCTCCATAATCTGTGGTCCACATTGTTCGTTCTGATATATTTATTGTCAAGACGAACTGACAATAGAAAGAATATAAATATATATATATAATTTTATTTCATTTTTAGCATTTTTGAGTTGAGGCTACCCCTCGACCGCCTCGAGGTGGCTTGACTCGTTTCGCCTTGCACTTTTTAAACCTTTCTGCTAATATTATTATTTCTAATATTTTTTTTCCTTTAAAATCAATAGCTTATATCCTATAACGGGCACACTTGTGTTGCAGGACTTTAAAGGTCATTGGATCGTTTGTTCCGCTTAAAGCTAAATTCTTTATGAGCACCATTATGGTTGATATCTGGGCTGAAGTTGCTGTAGATATCCTCAATTTGGTAAAATTACTGAAATTCCGTTTAAATCCTAGGGTTAAATACGGGGATGAGGCAGTGGATCCTGCTCATTTGCTATTTTCAGCATCAGAACCGCAGGTCCAATACTATCTCCTGCTGGGGTTGGTGTATGCAGTTATAACACCTCTCATTCTTCCCTTTGTCATTTTCATATTTCTCTGTTCGTATCTGGTGTATAGTCATCAGGTACCTCCTCATTTTTTAAGAGTCCATGTGATATGATTGTATATCTGAAACATCGTAGAACTTAATTGTTGATTTTGAATTCTTGTTTCTTTTTGTGCAGGTAATTAACTTTTATGACAAACAATATGAGAGTGGGGCTGTGTTTTGGCCTACAGTGCATCGCCATATTATCTACAGTGTGGTCATCTCAGAAGTACTTTTGATGTTGATGTTGAGCATTCAGGGCGAGAAGTTAACACCTTTGCTAATCCCACTTCCCTTTTTGACCCTTGGCTTTCTCAAATATAGCAACAACAAATTCCGGTCTGCCTTCTTTGTTTACCCAATAGAGGTATGCCTTATTTAATTTGAAAATTTATGAAGTTTATCGAATCTGAAATAGAATTTAACATTTGCTTATATCATAGGCAGCAATGGTCAAGGATATCATTCAACAACAACCTACACAGCTCCCCCTTGACTTGAATGAATTACTTCAAGATGCTTATATGCATCCTTCTTTCAAGGGTGGATAGTCCGTGGGAGAGGCTTCAATTAGAGAATATGTGGGAGATGATTCTTCCGGAGCTGGAGAGTCTGCGGGAAAGGAATCTGTTGTTGGCGGTTAGTTGGATTAGTAGATCGTATCTTGTAATTCTTCATTGTTTTGCAGTGTAGATACAATCAAGGCATAATTTTTCAGTAGTAGGATTAAAAAGATTACGCTCGTAAATACGTAAAGATAATGAAAGAAATAGTTTACTTAGATGCTTTACGTTTACAAAATTTACCAAGGTTCGCAACCTGCTTTATAATTAGTTATTTACATTTACAAAATCATAAGATTAAGTTATATGGATACATCCTGCGTTATAATTAGGTGGGATAGGAGTAGGTGCAATGGCTGTAGATGTGTGTGATAGTGATGGGGTTGAAACAGAAGCAGTTGTAGTAAGTGCAGTTAGTTTGTGAATTTCCAAAAAAAATTGAGAGAGGACACCCATTAATTTTTATTGATAGATGAATAAATGGAGAGAAAAAATCAAAATAAAACTAGGGTATTAGTTTTTGTTGAGTTTATCTACCCTCTAATTTTATCTTATCTTTTCTATTACTTCACTGGCAATTGAGTCTTTGAAAGAAAATAGCATACTTTTAGCATAGATCTAATCATATTTTAAGGTATATATGATTTAGTGATATTGTAAAGAAAAGAAGTAATTGTATACCATTTACAGTGATGATACTATTTTGATCAATTTCTAATTTCTCATAATGATGAAGTATGAAACAATTGAAGTGCAAGTGAAACTGGATATCCCAAAAATCAATGACAATCTTAACGCTCATATGAACTTAGATAGCTTTATTCTAATTATCCTTTATTTGATGACGGGTAGGTCCTAATTCTTTGTTCAAATAATCTATTATTGGTTGGTTGAGGAACTTTTGCCAACTTTGTAGTGTTTTATCTCTTTGTTTGTACTTTGTAGCCAATCTAGCAAATTGACATTTCTTAATCCTATTTTTGACATGCTCACTTCCTATAACAATTGATCCAACTTAATGTTGAACTTTCCGTTTCTAATTAGTTTTGTGATTGTATGGATGCTTAGAGAATCTCTGATTTAAAACTCCATTTTCAGATGGTGATTGCTTGCAAGATTGACCTCTTGACCTTGATCATAAATGACATTTTTTTTCTTAAAGGTTAAGCATGTAACTTCATTTCTTGTATGCTTATGAATAGTTTGGTTGTGTGATTTATTTATATGTAGATTCTTTCTTGCCTCAGACATAATGATATCTTAGTACAGTTTGGGACGTGGATCGTTTTCCGTTGGATTGGAGTTCACTTTTGCTTTCCAGTGTCCCAGACAACTTCGTAAACTCGCTTAGACTGGTGAAGTGTCACTAGTGTTCCAGGCGACTTCATGAACTCGCCTGAAGAACTTGCCTAGACGGGTGAAGTGTCACCAGTGTTCCAGGTGACTTCACGAACTTGCCTGAAGAATTTGTCTGGACTGGTGAAGTGTCACCAGTGTCCCAGGCGACTTCATGAATTCACCTGAAGAACACGCCTAGACTGCAGGTGAAGTGTCACCAGTGTCCCAGATGACTTCATGAACTCGTCGCCTGGACAGCCCTCGACCAAATTTTTCCAAAATGACGTATTTTCACCTAGGGTTCTATATAAACCTCTCTCTCCCTTTCTCAACCACCAACTCCAAAAATTAAAACCCTAGAGAGAGAGAGAGAGATAGAGAGTTGAGTTGTTTTAGTGAGAGAAGCTTCAAGAAAGCATTTTTAACTCTCTATCCCCACATAAATGTGCGTTTAAAAAGCATTATCAATTAAGCATCATTAAGCATGGGTCTTCATTAAGTCTCCTTGTGTTAGGTAAGAACAACACTCTACATCATTTATTGTTCAATCTTATTCTTTTTTTTTTTTTTTGCTTCACATTGATTGCATATTTTGAAGCTTGGAGATTATTTAGGGTTAAGTGATAACTAGGTTGTTAGGTAGTCAATATTTACATATAGTTAAACATTTTATGTGCCCTCATCCCATGTACATTTAAGTAGGGGTGTGAAGGATCCAATACGATCCATTGGATCAGATCCAGGGATCGGATTGGATCGAATTGGATCCTAAATTCTAAAATCCATTGGATCGGATTGGATCGGATCGGATCGGATCTTGGATTTCCGTTTGGAAATCCGCCAAATCCGCCAATCCGTCTAAAATATTATGCCTTATTTTTATATTGGACAGTTTATTTTATCCACTACTTTCTAATGTAAAGGCCCAACCCAAATACAATTTGATTCTCTAAATATCTATAAAGACCCAACCCAAATACAATTTATAATGTTACTATTTGGGGTTTTCTTTCTCAATTTCTCTACGGCCAACAATCCACTATTTTCTTTTCTTTTATTCTTCTTTATCAACATCATGGTTTATTAAGTTTACATTTGGAGTTGATGTTTAATGCTTATAAACTTTTTAAATTATATAAGTTTACAAGTTATGTTTTGTATTTTTTTAATGTTAATTTTATTTGAATTAATTAGTAACGTTTGAATAATTTATTTGATTTTATTTATTTCAAATTATAACTTTTATATATTAGGAACGGCTTTATATTAATTCGATCCATCGGATCATATCGGATCGGATCGGATTGAAGTATTTTACAATCAGATTGGATCAAATAATAACTGGATCGGATTGGATCCGGCTATAAAATTGGATCGGATCGGATCGGATCGAATCTTGGATCATGGTAAATCCATTGGATCCGATCCGCCACACACCCTTACATTTAAGCAGAGTCGGCCCTAGGGGTAGGCCCAAGATGCAACCGCCTAGTGCCCCCGTTTTCAAAGGGCCCCCAGATTTCGTTTACTGTGCATTTCTATCTGGAGGTCCGAGTATAGTTTTTTTTTTTTTTTTTTTTTTTTTTAACAGCTCAGTAAGTATAGTGTGCTGCAGATAATTCAATGAGCCCGAAATTTGTTTTAAAATAAGCCCAACAATACTAACAAAAAAATGGCCCACAGTTTCTCTAATGCCTGTTGCCCAATTCATTTACTTTTTCTAGTTTCATAAGCCCAATTCAGTTCTTTAATGCCTATTGCCCACATACCCTTTTCTAGTTATAGGGTTTCAATTCATCAATCATCTATTCATCTTTATTGCTTAATTCTTTTTTATTGCTTAATTCTTTTTTCTCCACCAAACGTAACTGTTGCCTGTCGCATCTCTCTCTCTCTCTCTCTCTCTCTAAAGTCTCAATCCCATATCCTCATCCATTCAAGCATCTCTCTTTAAAGTCTCTAAAGTCTCTCTCTGTTTTTATTTATTTTTTGTTATTTTTTACAAATTGTAATTTTTCTTACAAATTATTATTGACTTACTAACTGATAAAATCCACACTAGATAGTGAATAATCTCTTGGTCTCTTGCCTATTAATTTACTTATTTACGCTTTAAATTGAAATGAATATTTGATTTTAAATAATCTTAATTATAATTTTATGAATCCAAGAGTATGCCTGCGGTTTGCAGGACTGGTTTGATTGGTTTTTTGTTTTAGTTTGAATTTTATGTTTTAAAAAGCTCAACTTGAATCTGTACTTCAATAATGTAGGTCAGTTTGTTAGTTTTGTGGTTAGATATATAGTGCTTCACAGTTTTATAATTTATACCAAAAAAACTATGAAAACGAATAAGGAGCCCCTATTTTGGATTTTCGCCTCGGGCCTCACAAAAGTCAGGGCCGGCCCTGCATTTAAGTCATCAATCATTCATGGGTCTTTATTAATCATCTTCATTATTGGTAAGAACAAAACCTCATTTCATCTAGATAAATTGATCGTAACTGAGTTTTGCGAAATCGAAATTGTACATTTTTGTACTCTGCTTTGTTGACGAAGTAAATCGTCAAAACACAAGTAATTTTTGGATTGTTGTGTACTTTGCTGCTTTGTTCTAAATTTTTAATATTCTCAAAAACCAGCAGAGTCGAATAATCCGCTACAAGTTGAATTTTGAGTTTTTTTTTTTTTACATGAAAAAATGATTTATTTATCAATGATTGTGCATGACAAGGGTTTTTTGTGGGAACCTAATTGATTGTAAGTTTTTGCTTGATAAGATTATCACATCGAAATTTTGATTAACTGCCTATTGGTAAGGGAAAAAGGAAAGTGAAATTAAGTTTCCTGTTGGAATTTAATTACCTACTTGTGTATGGGGTACAAATAATTTGATTTTTTTTGTTCAAATATAATTTCCTAATAGTTTTTAGTCACAATCATAGACATATACATGCATATTGATATGCATGAAGGAAAAAAAAAATGAAAAATCAAAACATTAGATAATATTATCAATTTTCACCTTACATTGAGGTAAATATACTTGATATTTCAAAAAAATTCAATGATATTATGTAAAAATATGTTACATTTTCATTGATATCGAGATTTTACGGAAATATTAATGATATTTTCCTGAAATTTCTTAGATATTTTGGAAAATATACTACACCACCATATCGATATCAGTACCCCTAAAATATAGAAACAACGGGAAAATATCGTTATGTCAATCTCATCTCATCAATTATCTTAAGTTTCAACGGCATCTAAAAAAAAAAAAAACAGGGAACTTGTCTTTAAAAAAATTAAAATAAAATAAAATATAAAAAAACTTGTGATTTCGGAGGTCATTATATTTTAATAAGTCGTGATTTATTTGGACTCTAAAAAAAAAAAAAAAAAACTAATTTATTTGGACTATTGTATTTAAATTTGATGGATATCAACCATTGTTGTACCTTTAATCGGGGAAGTAAAATAGAGTTCATATTTCATCACGATTAACGAAGACAGGTTACATCTATATTATGATGTATAAACAATAAAATTTATCATCCCAAATAATGTATACCATTTAGACTTTGATGGGATTTTTTTTTTTTATAGGAAACAATACGTGAATATCATCCCAAATAGGCAAAATCCCTAAATTTCACGTATACCATTTTTGAATCTCTCTTTGTTCTTGTTCCTTTTAGAGTAGATAGTGAAACATTTAGTTGGTTTCAAGTTTATATTGAAAAGATGTAAACAAAACATCACAATTAAGTGCATAATTGTCTTTCTTCTACACCTCATCTCCTTCTTTCTTCTACGCTTTCATCTTTTTCTTTTTTTCGCGCCTCATCTTTTCTTTGTTTTTTTTTTCTTTTACTTAAATAATCTTCTTTTTTTTTTAATTAAATGATGGAAGGAGATCTCCTCCATCTATTTGAGTGGGGAGATGATCTCCTCCATCCATTTCTTTATGTATTAACGATTTGTGGATTTTTTTTTTTTTTTTTTTTGGGATTATTGATTTGTGATTTTCTTTTGGAATTGATTGAAGAAGAAATGAGAAGATATGAATTATTGAAAGAGATTTATGGATTTTGTTTTTGGATTGATTTGTGATTTTCTTTGGAATTATTGAATGATATGAATTAATGAAGAAGATATGATTTTTTTATTAATTTTTTAATTTTGTTTTTTTTAGAATTATTATTATTATGAATTAATGAAGAGAGATTTTGTAAAATTCTTTTTTTGCTTATGTTCATTCCATTTCCTCAAATCACAATTAATACACAATCAAATTCCCTTGTAACAAACTAATAATAATCTGTTACAGATGTGACATCAGCACCTCAATACAAAATATCTAAAGGCTAATTGGCACAGATGGCCCCTAAACTCTTCAAAAATTTGCACATTGCCCTCTGAACTTTTTTTTTCGTCAATAAACCCCTTAAACTAACAGAAATTTGCAAAAGCTGACGGAATGGCAACGGAAGCCATATTCCGTCTATTTTCAAGTCACGTGCTTGTCACGTGTGTTCCATAGTACAAATCATTAACAAGAACTAATTACAACAACCTCCCCTAAGGTTTTCCCTAATACTTTTTTTAAAAAGAGAAATAAATATTTTTTTAAAAGAATATAATTAAAAATTTTAATTTTTTCAATAAATAGTTTTTTTTTAAAACGAAAGATTGATCTCCACCGTCCATCACCATGATGGACGTTGGAGATCAAATTAATTTAAAAAAAATGAATAAAAAAATTAAAATAAACTTTTGTTAAAAAAAAAAAAAAAAAAAAAAAAAAAACAGTACTCCATGTCTCCATCTTCTTCGTTCTTACTTGGACTGGTCTTTTATAATTTAAATTCTTTGTTTAAAATCAGGTCACTGTTATTGTAGATGCGTCTGAAGCCGAGGAGTTGTCTGAAGCATTAACAAAAAAAACTTTTGTTTAAAAAAAAAATGAAATTTAAAAAAAAAAATAGATTGCTCAACCTTCCATCATCGTCTGTCAGGTATGGTGGATGAGCATTTAGAGAAAAAAAAAATACTAATTAATTCCAGAAAAACAACAAAAACAAGCAAACATCATCGTCTCCAACAAAAACAAAATGATCCAACAATACATATTAATTGCTCAACCATCCATCTTCATCAAACAACAAAAACAAATAAAATAAAGAAAAAAAAATTCATCTTCAACTTCCACAATCCACACCATATTTCTTCATCTTCATAAACACCACAATTTTTTACTTTTATTTTTTTTTATTTCTCAATCTCTTTCCATACACAACAAAATTCAACACCACAATCCCACAATTATCACCAAACCTCATTATTCATCAATTTTTTAAAAAAAAAAACTAAAAAAAATTCTCCAACTCTGATGAAAAGATGGAGCCGCTTCATCGATCAGAGATGGAGCAGATCCAGATACGGAGATGAGCGATTCGGCTCCATCTCTGAAGGAGATTTGTTTGACGGTGTAGATGGCGGCGATGGTGTAGACGGCGGCGGCGGTGGAGAGGAAAGCTAGAAGAGGGTCCATTGAGAGGAAATTCGATCGGAGAGGTGGTGTTGTTTGGAGGAATTGAATTGGATGTGGTCGAAGTGTTTGTGTTGTAGAGGATCTTTAAGAAGAGTGATTAAGAAATCTGGATGTGGGCGAGGAAGATGAAGCCTCATGAAAGAGAGAGGAAGGATGAGGGGTAGAGTGATCTGGAAAATTTCCAGATCTCTTCCCAATTTTCCTATATTAATTTTTTTTTTATTAATTTTTTTTTTAATCTCCACCGATTGGAAGGGTTATTTGGGTTTGATGATGAAGGAGAGAGGAAGGATGTGTTGGGTTTCTCGAGATCTGTACACCAAGTCACCAACTCAATTATTTTTGGTTAACTTTTTTTAAAATAAATTATTAAAATAAATCAATAAATCAATAAATCATCAATCTCCATCAATTGTTTTTTTTTTTTCTTCTTTTTAATGGAAATGTGAACTTGATGTCGTACTGGGGATTTCAAAACTAATATTAACAAATCATCAAGCACAGGCTTTCTTCTTGAGCAATCTTTTTTTTTTTTTAATAAATTTTTTTAATTTCGTTTTTTTTTTATTAAAACAAAAGTTTAGTTTAATTTTTTTTTTTTCATTTTTTTAAATTAATTTGATCTCCAACGTCCATCATGGTGATGGACGGTGGAGATCAATGTTTTTTTTTTTTTTTTAAATCTATTTATTGAAAAAATTAAAATTTTTAATTATATTCTTTTAAAAAAAATATTTATTTTTCTTTTTAAAAAAAGTATTAGGGAAAACCTTAGGGGAGGTTGTTGTAATTAGTTCTTGTTAATGATTTGTACTATGGAACACAGGTGACAGGCACGTGACTTGAAAATAGACGGAATGTGACTTCCGTTGCCATTCCGTCAGCTTTTGCAAATTTCCGTTAGTTTAGGGGGTTTACTGTCGAAAAAAAACGTTCAGGGGGCAATGTGCCAATTTTTGAAGAGTTTAGGGGGCATCTGTGCCAATTAGCCATATCTAAGTTCTAATAGATCAAACGGATTGACTAACGGCTCCGCTAATTGACTAACAACTAAGACTCAACTAAAACGACTACGTTTTGACTCCCACTAAACCAACACTAAACGGTGGCGTATAGCCTTAGGGAATTATAACTTATGTTTTAGGAGTGGCCAATGGCCGAGTGGGTGATTTTAAACATAACCGATGTGTCCGTGTGGGATCAACCGCATATGGAGTCTATAGAGAGATTCACTAAAAATATTTTCCATGTCACATAGTTTTTAACTTCAAGATCATGTGGTCAAACAAACAACAAATACATTATATCTCTAATCTGTTAATAAAATCATTAAAATACAAAAATATTAAAAGAAAAATGAAGATTCTTGAATGTAAATCTTGGGTTAAAAAAAAAAAAAAAACAGCTGTAGTTGTTTGACACTACTCGGTGTTAATTTAGTGGGTCATGAATTGGTTTGGAGGTCAATATGATATTAATCATTGGGTCATTTAGTTTTTCCTTGATTGATTGTAGGATTTGAGGGTTAAAGGTAAAAAAAGGGGGGGGGGGGGGGGGGGGGGGGGGGGATTGATTGTAGGATTTGAGGGTTAAAGGTAAAAAAAAGGGGGGGGGGGGGGGGGGGGGGAGGGGAAGAGAAGGTTATTGCGCCCCTGTTACCCTGAAGTTGAGGATGAGGTTTTCTGGTCTGAGCGAAATGGAGATGTTGTTTGCACTAGTTTGCCTGATGAGACAGTGATTCATTTGTTTTCGTGCCTGAATTATAGAGACCGGGCATGCTTGTCATCAACATGTAGGACATGGAGGGCTTTAAGTTTTTCTCAATGCTTGTGGAGTTCACTAGATATTCGGGCACATAAATGTGATGCTTCCATGGCAGCTTCACTCACATCTAAATGTGCGAATCTTCATAAGCTTAGATTTCGTGGTGCAGACTCTGCAGATGCAATAATACATATCCAAGCTAGGAAATTGCGAGAAATAAGTGGTGATTACTTTAGGAAAATAACAGATGCACCTCTGTCTGTGATTGCGGCTCGTCATGAGGAACTGGAAAGCCTCCAACTTGGACCTGTCTTCTGTGAAAGGATCACTAGTGAACATCGCTGTCCCAAAAGTTTAAGCAATCTAACACATCGTCCAAACTGGTCACTTGCCACCGGAAAACATAAGAGATTTCTGAGTTACATTAGCTACAACATTGTTTCCAAATAGCTTTCTCCAATGCAACTGAGCACCTCCACCAATAAAAAGAGACATTACGAGGCTGATGCTTGTTATACAACATAAGGACTACTAAAGTAAAAGTCAGTCAATTCATTAAGGCATGTTAAGAAGCACAGGTACTCCTACAGACTACAAGCTCACCAGTGACATACAAACCAATTTTCAGAGGTTGTTCATAACGCTTGGCAAATCTATATCAACTCAAGAAACAAGGCTTCTTGTTTGCTGGTCAGTCCGGCTTCGGTCAAACTTAATGAGCCATCACTGACATTGAAAGCACGCCGAGGGTATGGCCTCACCTGTTCATTAGGAAACATTTGGAATCATTAGTCATATTGACATTGATATATGTGCACTTTTAAGTATATATAGCCATATTGATATTTGATTATCCAAACTTGAGCTTATCATTAGTCATCTGTCAAATTTGAAACATTTGGAATCATTAGACACATAAATATTGGATCCACCTATCCAGCTGATGATTCAATCTTATTGAGGGCAATGCATAGACACACACCAATATATTTTTCTCCTTCAAGTATGTGTGCTTTTGTTATCCATCCAAGACTACGGTTTCACCCTCAAAAAATATGGAAACCCAAAAAAAATATCATATAAAATAGGTGTGAAGTCTCTAAAAAACCAATACTACAAGGTTTTAAGTGGGAAAGAAAAGAGTTCTCCAAGACCAAAACAAATCTGTTTCTTCAATTTAATAGAAATGCATGAAAATATAAAATATGCCACCAAATAGGTGACTTCAGGATCTCACTAACAGTCATGTTAATAACAGTAAAACTATAAGAGAGAGTAAGAAGACAAGAACATTTACCACTCTGTAAGTGCCAGGCTTCACGGTTCTACCAACATCTATGAAGTCAAACAGAAACTACAAAAGAACAAATCACAGTCAGTTGAGCCAAAAGACAATGCATGTAATCATCTAAACATTTCCAACATTCTACCTTAAGCTTATCAGACTTGAGAAAGCGACGGCTACAGCGGGTAGCATCTGGCATCTTAACAAGAAGAGTTACTGCATTCCCATCATTTGATGCTGGTTCAGGTGGAAGTAAAGTTTCTTTCATAGCTAGCCATCTTTCAAGTTTCTGTCATCAGTGAAATCAAAATGAGAAAACCAATATACCATCAAACGAATTGGCAGCTCTCTCCATCAACGGGAAACACAATATATACCATCTAACAACCACAATTAGTTTTTTAAGCACAAAAGAACAAGGTGAATAATAAGGCAAACTGAAACCCAATAGACTACCTCTTCCTCAAGCAATTTTTTCTGAGATTCATCTTCCTTCAAGCGAAGAGATTCAGCTTGCTTCAAAGCAATTGCTTCTTTTTCTTTGTCAGCCAACAGAGATGCAACATACTCATTGTCCTGTCAGTGATGTTAGACATTAATCATGCAAGACAAAATATCATCAAAGATGTAATTGGGATAGGGAGGTTAAAAACCTGTTGTTCTCGTAGTAACCGATGTTGTGTTACAGAAGAAGATGATGCATCGGATAAAGGCCAAGAACTTGGACCCATGCTTCTGTCTGGACCGCTTTGCTGATGAGGTTCATACTTAGAGCGATGTGAAGTACCTTCTGCTTTTTCACCAAAAAGTGCAGCCTCAAGCATAATTGCTTCATCAAGCTCTGTGGAAGAAATGCCACCCCACTTGGATGTCGGAAAAAAAAAAGATGCAATCTGAGTTTTTTTTTTTTTACTTATTCATGAAAGTCAAATTGTTGTTAAGAAGAACACTACCTCATTAGAAGGAAGAGCATCTTTGTTACGCTGAAAATGATCTACCTCATTAAGAATTCCCAGTTGTTGATCTAAGTTTCTCATTGCTTGTTCACGCATTGCATTTTCTTGCTCTGCTGTCTGAACCCAGTTCATCAGAACCAAGGACCAGTAGAACTAGGAAAAACAAAACATGAAAACAAAGGCAATATTTACAAACCTTCAAGGACAATGAAACTGCATGAGACAATTCATCATCTTCTAGCACTGTATTCAAATGACCCTCTTCGGCATCTCGTTTTGAAGCCTCAAGAGCTGCTTGAATCATTTCTTCTTCTACGTTATTTCCATGCAGGTGTGGAACATCATCCTGTAACACATTCCCCTGAACATCTAGACCATGAGATGATGAAGTTCTAGAATCATATGGCGAAGACCTTCCTCCGGGATGATACAACTGCTGATTCCCATTATTGAACTCCACAGGGGTACCCATTACCTCTCCTGTATGCGGCACAACTGGTGCATGACTAGTGAAACTGGAAGCGCCAAACCCATTTAAGAGACTCCTCCTATAATTGTTGTCAAGTAGTGATGAAGGCTTAAAAGTTCTAGCAGCAGAGAGAAGTTGTAGAAATCTGCTTGGCCCAGCTTGAGTTCGGTTGTTCATATCAAAAACATTATACCGAGGAGATTCAACAATTGTTTGATTTACGCTGAACAGGAAAGCATAGAATATAACAATTGTTGATTAAACACCAGAAAAATAAACACTAATGTGAAAATGTTAAGCCCATTCAATAAGTCAAAATAGAACTAGCCACAAATACAAACAAATAACTGAAATAAAGAAAAAAGTAGTGCCATACTTGTGTCTATGCTCTTCACTAAAATATGCATTCACAGCTTCATGTAGATTGCCTCTGAATTCCTTTAAACCAATCACAGCGTGCCAGACAGTCAGATAAACTGAGAATATATAGAGATGCATACAAGTAACATATTCAAAGAACTTCAAAACCAAAAATTGGAAAAACATGGCAAAATCTTAGCTATTAAAAACTCACAAACCAGTGTACAATTACATAATTCAAATCCCAATTTCTAGATTAAACAACCAAGTAATATAGGAGACCTATGGTGCAAACCTAATTGCTCCATTTTTGTTTCACATCCAAAATTACAAGTACAATCATACCATTCAAATGAATCCCTCCAAAAATTAACCCATCAATCCAAAGTATATCATAAACTCATTAAAATTGGTCCAATAACATAATTTCTGGTCATATATGATTTCCTTCGCTTTTCTTTCTTATAATATCACCTGAAAACCAACATCATGATCTGATTTTATAAACATGAAATTTTCAATAAACTCAGGTTTCAAGTTAAACAAAAAACTAATCTTGATTATATGCACTTATAACATTACAAAAATGAATCTTGAGAAGAAGAAAAAACGGCAACATTTAATAGAAACCCTAGAAAACAAAGTGAGAACTGTTTCTTGATCTAGAATCTTGAGAAATTAATCAATTAATTATAATGGCAAATTGGCAATCACTATTGAAAAAAAATATTAAAATAATTAGCCGGAGACAAAGACAGGTTTTGTATTTGTCGTTCTAGAAATGAATACTAATAATTTCAAGAGAACAAATCCGAGTGAAAAAGACAATACTGGAGAAAATTAAAATGAAGAAGAAGAAGACGACAAAATGCACCTCCAGTTTTTGTAACGCGACTGACTCAGACGCGCCGGTGATGCTCGTGAACGTCTGGATTGCTTCTTGAGTGGGTCTCGCCATCGCCGTCGAATTTTTATTGAATAATCGAGAAGTTTCTTAAAAAACAAAGAGAGAAAAAGACTGTTACAGAGAGAAAGATAAGAGCTTTGGTAGGTAGAGAATCTGTAGATTTTACATATACGAAACGTATTTATACGTACTGTAGACAGAGTACAATGTATTGCGCGCCTTTATTCAATTTTTTTTTTAATATCACCGGATTGTTCAATTGCATGCGCCGATGCGCGGCTTATTTTCAAGCCTACACGTGTAATTGAAGTAGATCACACCGCTGAGTCGGTTTAACCATGACTCGTGTCTCGAGTCAACATCCAACTGATGACACGATGACGAGCCGTCAACGACTCGGTGAAGTGCCCGGGCACATCACCACCGATTTGTACGCAGGTAACGATTGGGCCTCTTTTAAAGCCCAACACTCAGGTTAGCAGGCCTTAAAATATAATCTAGGCCCACACATTTATAAGGCTTGGACACAGCTAAGGATTGGGCCTCTTGAACCATTTGATGCATCTATTTGTACTAATTAGTATGTTAAAAGTGAATTTGTGCATATCACCTCTTAGCTCTCTTCCACATGAATGATAAGGGGTTCAAATCTCACAATACTTATTTTATAAGCATGTGTGGAGAGTTTTCTTCCTGGGTCTACTGGTTCTGAAATTGAGTGACTTGCAAAGCTTGCAAGTCGGTCATAATTATTAATTCGATCAAAGCTTAACTCGTGTCGAGCTAAGATTTCGTAAACTTCGTTACGGAACTTGACATCCATGAATCGAATAGCTTTGATACCAATTTGATATGTATCAAATACACAAGAGCAGAATTTAAAAGAGGGAAATGAGAAGAATTGAAAGAAAGGTTTATTTTTATAAATTCATAATCAATCTCAGTCAATTACCATCAGCTCTTATAGGCTAAAGGTTCAAATGAGTTGCAACAAAATAACAACTTACCAACTAAGCAACATAATAGGGATATGCTCCAAGCCTCCACATGCAATCATGGAAAAGAAAAACCACTAAGGCCACCACTACTTCAGCAAACTAATTCAAAGTCTACCTAATTAATAATATATAATAATCTGCACACATCACAGTGGTTTATGAATGTAGATAGAAGTCGATTCTTGAAGATTTTCGCATCTACTCCGACTTGCTCTTTGCTTCATTGGATGATAAATTGACGATGACAATAACAATGATAGAACTTTAAAGATCTCTCTCTCTCTCTCTCTCTCTCTCTCTCTCTATATATATATATATATATATATATATATATATCAGTTTCCTTCTCCACCAATCAAAATTCTAAAAAAAAAAACCAGAGAGTTGAAAGATGTGGGAGGTGGGTGCAATTTGCTTGGTAGCTCTACTTCTTGTTTGGATCAGTCATTTGTTTTATAGTTGGACGAACCCAAAATGCAAAAATGGGAAACTACCACCTGGTTCCATGGGCCTGCCCTTCATTGGAGAGACACTTCAGTTCTTCTCTCCTTATTCATCGCATGATATTCCACCATATATCAAGAACAGAATAGCACGGTACTAATTATTCTTACACATACTCATCACACCATTACATGTAACTTGATCTTTTCATTTTTTTATATGGCGACTGAGCCTGGAACATTGTTAGACTGAATGAGTATTCTTCACCACCAAGTCGCATTGAGCAGTGGTATTAGATGTAACTTTTCGATCGGACTCATATACATACATGTATAATATATATAATTTTTTTTTTTTGTTACAGATATGGACCTTTGTTTCGAACGAGTCTGGTTGGTCAGAAGATAGTTGTATCGACCGATAATGAGATAAATTATAGCATCTTCCAACAAGAAAACAAGTCTTTCCAACTATGGTACACCGACAGTTTCGCTGAACTTATTGGACGTGAAAAAAATGTTCTTGCACACGAAGGAAGGCTCCATAACTACATGAAAAAATTGGTTCTACATTTTATTGGCCCTGCAAAATTGAGAGAAAAGCTACTGGTAGACGTGGGCCAGACAACTCGTAAACATCTACAATCATGGGCTGAACATGGCAGTGTCGATTTCAAACAAGGAGCCTCCCAAGTAATTTTAACATATATAATTAATTTGAAACCTTATATTTATTAATATTATGAGTACTAAGAGAGAATTCATTCTTTCTTTCTGTGTTAATTTCTCTTTTTTTTTTTTTTTCTTTTTTATTTCCCCATTGGCAGGTAATATTTGAATTTCTTGCTAGGAATCTAATGAGTTACGATGAAAAGAGAGATTCAAAGAAAGTATTAGAGAATTGCAGAACTTTCATGGACGGTCTGATCTCATTTCCTTTAAATATTCCAGGAACTGCTTTCCATGCAAGTTTACAGGTACGTACTATTATTGTCTTTACCATTCTAATTATCTAAATTCATAACCATTAGAGCATCTCTAATTAATGTTGTTATGTATTTGAGTAAACTTTCTTGTCATATATGATGACTAGATAATGAGGTAAAAAAGAAAACATCTTCAATGCAATTATCTAATCTAAATATGGAGCTAATGTGGCAATTTTTTTTTACAGATTATGAATATGGGTTTCTTAATTAAGAAACTCTCTTAGAAATCTTAATCGGCATTTCTTACTACTTCCTACCAAAATAATTACAGTCTGTTCTGGGTTATTTAAATTTTTAACTGTAAAATGAAATAGGAGATAGAATGAAACAAATGTTTTATGAAGGTTGGTCATAAAGTGGATGAATATTTTCTTTAGGTAATCGTATTGGAGATGTGAATATATATATATATATATATATATATATATATATATATACATATATATATATTTATTTATTTACCTTTTTTTTTTTTACCGAAGTGGATCCATATTCAAGAGAAATACTATGTATAATAACATTTGAGATATCTTATATTAATTGAATCATTATTTATATTAAAACCTACACGCTTCTTGATGTGGTAATCATCACTGAATTTCTGGTACATATATATTTATAGGGACGAAAAAAGATAATTAAGGTGATTGAAGATATCTTACAAGATAGACGAGCATCAAAAGTTCCTTCTCGGGATTTCTTGGATCATTTACTTGAAGAGATGGAAAACGAAGACACACTCATCAATGACAATGTTGCTATAAACTTGATCTTTGCACTTTTTTTTGCTAGTCACGAATCTACTTCTCAATCAGTCGTGTGAAGAGTAACACAGCAACTGATATAGATAACAGAGGAGGTAGCAATAGCACATCTGTGCAACCTATATCAGTCACCAATCCTATGTCTCTCAAAGTGTCAAACAATGATTTGATCAGAAGGTCACAACCGCACTTCCGCTCCACATCAAGGGTGAAGAATCGAGTCCAGAATCAAGCCACAACCATTGATATAAACTCAAGTAAACTCCAAATCAATGGTTGAGGATTGTGCTAAGCCTAACAGAATTTAGGCGCCAAAGTTGTTATTGCTGGAGCTGAGCTGGCATGATGTTTGGCTCAGCGTGATTTAAGGAATATTAGTTATGAAGATTCTGGAAGCTCTCACTTCAATATATATAGTCTTTGCATTCGTTGATTATTGTATTCACAATCTCTATCAGTAAAATTTACAATACCAGACTCAATTGAATGAGCTGGTTCAGAGCTTCATTGAAGCATTTGTGCAAACAGTTCATTGTTCAAGTTTGTTTAAAGATTTACAAGTCGCATTACTCGTAAATTTTGTTTCTGATCATCCAGACGTACTAGCAGAATTAACGGTACGTGTACTTGTAATTTTCTTACGAGAAAAACTTCAGTGGGACGGTCCTATTGACGTGGATATGGGACCGTCCAATTAGAGCACGCCACAAGTGTGCAACAAGTGTGCCACATATTCTCCCAATGTATATGTGGCGTGTTCTGATTGGACGGTCTCATATCCACTTTTCTTATAGCTTAATTATATATACATGCATTAAATCCTTTTCTTTATTTCCAAATTTTCCAACTATTTTCTTGATTATTGTGTTGTTTACACTATTTCAGTCTAAGTTAAATTAGAGAACTTTATAAATCTTATTTCAGAAAGAACACGAGACAATTTTGAGAGAACGAGATAATGAAAATACTGGAATTACTTGGGAAGAATATAAGTCTATGACTTTCACACATATGGTGAGTTTGATTATCAATTAATTTGAAGTCTTTCAATTGTTTATTTACGTACACTATTGCTCCTTGGACAGTGATGTAGTTAATTTTCTAAATCTATTTTATTACAGGTTATCAATGAAAGTGCTCGAATAGGAAGTATAACACCAGGGTTATTCAGAAAAGTGGTACAAGACGTGGAAATAAATGGCAAGTTTTACAAATATATAGTATTGCTATTATGATTTGTGATTGCAGTTTTTACTGAAAACTGTTAGGAATCAAATTATGTAAACCATGTACATAAATCAGAAATAGAGTTTTTAATGGAAATTAATAAGTACTTAATTACTCCTCCTTTTAAAAATTACTCATTCATTTTTCAATAAAACTTGATTTCCATTTATTTTTCATTCTCAATTAGTGAATGGTTCCAAGTATAATAGTAATCTAATTAAGGACAAATTGAGGAATTTATTTCTTGCAGGATATACGATTCCAGCTGGCTGGATAGTTCTGATCATTCCATCAGCTGTTCATTTCAATCCAGAGAAATATGACAACCCCTACACATTCAATCCATGGCGTTGGCAGGTATTATTAAGAGGGCAATGAATATATAATATTAATAAAATTCTTTGATTTTGAAAACAAAAGATACAAAAGGGAACAACAACAACAACAAAAATTAAACTTGTTTTTTTTATACAATTCAAAACAAAAATAATTGAACTTGAGCTTTTAAACTAATTTAGTTTAATTTAAAAAAAATATATGAAATGGGATATTTGTACAGGGACAAGAATTGCACAAGGGATCTAAGACTTTTATGGGGTTCGGTTGTGGCGTTAGACTCTGTGTTGGAGCCGAGTTTGCAAAGCTTCAAATGGCAACTTTTCTCCATTACCTCGTCACTAAATACAGGTATATATAATTTAATTAAATAAAAAATCACTACAAGAAAAACACTTAACGACAACGGGCAATGCCCGTTGTAGATGTGTATCGACCACGGGCATTGTGCCTGCTATAGATGGAGCAGTAGTAGAAAAGCGCGCTTTTCGACAACAGGCATTGTCTATGTGATCGGACCATATTTACACCTATTTGAGCTCCCCATTTCCTATTTTTTTGTACTCGCTTTTGAGCGTATTTTTGTATATAATGTGTTTTGTGAGCTTTTTGTAGGTTATTTACCATAAATAAGGTATTTGAGCTAAATTTACGGGTTTTGGAAGTTAAAAGGGCTGAAATGGAAAAAGCTCGTGCAGAACACCTGACTTGTTAGGGCTATATCTTTCTCCTCAGAATGAACTAGGTTTCGTACTACCTATGGTTGGAAAGCCCCGGCTGTCCTCTTTCCAACGGTTTTTACAGATCACAATTCCGATATTTCTAGAGAGAGTTATTCTCATTTCCGTAACGGTGCGCGATGCTGAAAACTACTAAAGAATTCCAGAGAATGGGCGCTGTACGGTCGTTTTACAAAAGGGCTGTACGTACAGTGCCCTGGGTGTCAATTTCACGATTTGTGGCCGATTTTGAAGGGCAATCTTGTCCTTTCACACCCCATTCGTGCCCTAACCTCCCAACTCTTTAAATACCCCCATTTGGGGTCTGAAACAACAACTTTTGACACCTCCCACACCTCAAAACCGAAATCCCCTTCATCTTCTTCCCCAAATAAGTGAGAGCTTCAAGCTCCCATGGAGGTTTTTCCTCCATGGGAGCTCACCATACATCTCCACCACCCTTTTTACACTACATCCACCCATCTAGGAGGAGATTACAAGAAGAATGGAGTGGTCTTTGGACCAAAAACGAGCTAGGAAATCAAGGAGAGCTTGGAGGAGTTGTCTTCAAGGGTTGTCTCCTTTAAACTCATTTCTTTTTTGTATTTCTTATTTTCTTGGATGTAATCACTAATTTGGGAATTTTGTAAACCTACACTTGTGCAATATATGTATGAATGTTTCTTAAATTCTTTGGGTTTTGTTCTATTATTTGATTTAAGCAAAATTTCTCTCTTATTATGATATGCATGTGTGTGGATGGTCAAAATCGATATATGTCCATGAATGGGAATAGGAGTAGAGTAATTTAATTTAGGAGTAGTGTAATTTAACATCCCATAATTGTTGATTGATTGATGAATGAACCTAAATACCATGTTTAGAGTGATTTGAGTGTTTGAGTTTTAGCTCCAAAGAATGGGTGAATCTTGGTTGATTATGCATTCACATGCTAGATTAGGCTTTGGTTCTTTATTCTTGTGCTTAATGGGCCTTGTTTCAAAGCACAATTGCTCAACCCATGGCTTGGGTTTGGGTGATGAATTGATTTTGGTGAATGCCTAAATCAAGAGAATGAACCCTTAATTCAATTGAATGTTCTTTATGTTTAACAATCAACGTTGATGCATATAGTTTTTGGTAAGCTTATTTCCATTTTAAGCCATCCATCTTAGGGAGTTTAAAGAGATAAGGAGAGAGCTTTCTCTTTGATTGAGAGAGTTGTGCATTCATGAGATTGGAGAACGCCGTAGTCGTCCAGTGGTGAGGACATCTCGGATTGACACCCGAGAAGACCTGGTGTTTGATTCCCGGTTACGGATGAGGGGTCTCCTTTCTATCCATTTTGTATTTCTTCATTTGTATTTTTTTCTCTTCTTCGATGTGTACTTTCATTCATTAGGGAAGTGATATAAACCTAGCATTGTTGCCTTTTTTGTTGTGTATGCTTGTTGATGGTTGAGTGGTCCTTTGAAGTGCTTAAAGCTTTCGAGTGGTTAGCCACCATTTGAATGAACTTAGGTTGTTGTGTGAAGGACCGAGAGGTGAAGCACTCAACGTGCACTAGTAGATTGGCCACTACATGTAGAGTCAGCGCGCGGTTTTGCATGTATTGTCGCTATATGTGTCTCATAGTTCTTAAGGAACTCGAGTGCAGTTCGGGCAACCATCGAGAGATAGGTTGCTGGTGCATGTCAGTATAGCCGTTGTTGCTGGAGTGAGGACAATTGGTGAGGATTAAATGAGCACGGCATTCAACATTGACTATGCATGTTTGTATGAAATTGTGTGATTGCTATGGTGGAGTCATTTACTTAGTGTAACCATTTATATGCCACATCTCTCACATCCATTCTATCTTTGTAAATACTTTTGTGCATAATTTATCTTTTCATTGCAATATTTACATTTAATGCACACACACACCTCAATTCATATTTTCCAAATAAGCTAAGCTAGCAACAGTTGACGGATTCCACCTCCCTGCGGAACGATACCCTTGCTTGCACGCTATACTAGTCTTTTGACTCGTGCACTTGCGAGGTTGAATGTAAAATTCAAATCTTACGTGTCACTATGCGTTATTGAAAACGGTCTTTGCCCGTTGTCGATGCATTAATTACAACGGGCATTGCCTGTAGTCGATGAGTATTTTTTTTATAAAAAAAATCAAAATTAATTTATTGATTTTATACATAGCTTGTTTAATCAAATTATTGGAATTCGTTTAAACAAATAATTGGAATTTTAGAATTTTGTTCATCTGAAAATTCTAGAAATTTTATGATTTTTATTTTTGTTTTTTGAAATTGAAATTTATATGATTTTTTATGGAGAAATTTAAATGATTCTAGAATCAACACTTTATTCACCCATACTTTCTTTAATTATATATCAAGATTTTTTTGTAGAAATCTTGTGTGTTACCTAAAAAGAAAAAAAATTTCTAAAAAAAGGGGAAGAAATAATCATTATCACACTCATAAAAAAAAATAACTAAAACCAAATTACAACTTACATAATTGAAACAAAATGATAAAATAAAAACTAAGAATTATGAATAATATAAAAATAAGAGAATTAATAGCAATTATATATAAAACAAATGAACTTACCTTATACAACAAAGTACCAAGAAAAATATGATTTCTTTCTAATTAAGCAAACATCTTAAAAACCAAACTATAAAAATTATTATCCTTTTAAATCTTGAAGATGAAGTGTATGAATGTGTTAGAGTAAGACACAAAGGAGAAGAAGAACATAAACCCAAAGAAATATGGAATTGAAACAAATTTTGGAGAAAATAAAGAGAAAGTGATTAAATGAGAGAGAGAGACAAAAGTGTGATCACTTGGAGAAAGTGATAGTTTTTAGACTTTAGAGAATGAAGAAGTATAAAAAAAAGATTTTTGTTATTGGCATGGTAGGAGATGAAAATTTTCAAATTTTTTGTTTAAAGAATGGAGAAGTGTAAATAAAAGGTTTTTTTGTTAATGGTGGGAAATGAAAAGTTTTGAAATTTTTTCCCCTCCATTTACCTTTTACAACGGGCCTTTATGTGCCTATTGTTAATAAAGCGATTATCTACAACGGGCATTTATGTGCCCGTTGTTAATAAAGCGATTATCTACAACAGGTATTTAAAGGCCCGTTGTTAAAAAAATTTGTGAGATTATGTACAACGGGCATTTAAAGGCTTGTTGTAAATGTTACTTTCCTAAACAGGCCTTTCAAGCCCGTTGTAAATGAGCCGTTATGGAAAACATATTTTCTTGTAGTTAATGGTATGTGCTTGTTTGAAATGCCTTGAAAGTATATATAATAATGCATGTACTAATTAGATTATTATGTTATGTACTTATGTGGCTTAAATATACTTATCAGGTGGTCAGGGATTAATGGAGGAGACATCGTTCGAAGGCCTCATGTCACATTTCCAAATGAACTGCAAGTTGAAATTGCAGAAAAAAAACAATGAGAACTACAACATTGGAGGAGAAGCCAATCTATATTTTTTTTATTTGTCTTCCAAATTAATAAACTTTGTTTTCGTAAAATAATATATGCTGAACCAAATAATATCCGGCATATATATATATATATGGTATGGATATAGAATCCTATGTAATTTCCATGTCACAGTCATGTTTTTTCGTACTACTTAAACGCATGCGTGTTTGATTCACGTATGTCTCTCCCTTATAAAAACAGTGTTAATATTTTTCTGTACAGCACTAGCCTAACTCCACGAAGTCATGATTGCAAAAAAAAAAAAAAAAAAAAAACCTGCTTAGAAAATTGAATACAAACTTTATATTTTACCTTGATTTTGTGAAAAGAAAATGATTCAACTAATTATTTTGATAAATAACACTTATTGGGATTTAAAATCTTAAATTTTGATTTGACCAACAAAATTCGTTTTACAATAATTATATTAACAATGTCGTTTTATGTACGAATTTGGATCCTCTGAGCTGATATTTGTCCTAACCTATATAAATCTGTCAACATGTGTAATTAATAGCTGTAATTTATTTCTTTTATTTATTTCAGTTTCATTATTTTAATAGTTTTATTCTCAAATGCTTTAGAAAAGGAAAAAAATCAGCATGGTAGAGGATCATGATCCTTTATGTACAATGATCGGTAAAAGCCACATTAGAACTTGACATAGGGTTGTTCTCGAATTGACAACATCACAACTTGTTCTTGCTGATCCAATTATGTGTTAAGAATAATGACAAGAATAATCGATATTGGATTTAAAGTCGTTGAAAAACATGTTAAAAACAACTATTTATATATAAGAAAATTATTTTATCAAAACTGATCTTTACAAAAAAAAATTTAAAAAATTACACTCAATCAACCATGCCAATATGCAAAATTCTTTGAAGAATCCATGCATGACGTCCCCAAGTGCAAATACGGCACACTACTGCGCCTGGTTCCAAAGGCTTTCCAATCACCTGAGACAATGGAGTTCCTCTCTCGCCATATGTACACTCTACGAATCTACGGTATCTCACACCGTTCATCGGAAAAAGGATGGCATGCATGAACACGATGAGATACCGACCCTATCAAATTAACCCCGATGATGTGAACAAAATTTGAGCTGTAATTTCTGTAAATAATTGTGTAATATAGACATAGTATATATAGTATACTATATATATTTTCTTTGATTATATATATATATGGATAATGGATTGATCCTGAGATAAACTGTGACATTTTCCAACAAGAAAATCGGTCTTTCTTAGTTACTGTGGTATACTGATGAGAGTTCTGTTAAAATAAGGGGTGAAAAATGCTTGGCCAAGGAGAAATATAAAAAAATTCAAGTCAAATTGGAAAGTATTCAGTTTGGATTTGGTTCGAATTAAATTTGTATCATCTGCTGATCTGATCTTTTTAAAGCATATGATTGATTGTTGATAAAGTGGTCGTGAAAATCAATCACATTTTAACCACCTATTCATTACAATGCTTACGTGCCATAAAATTAGATGAGGTCAGGAAAAAGATTAGGACAGTAGATCGATTAGTAGAGTATCCAAATTCATTCAATTCAGTCTGTCTAACTATATATATATGGCAATTTTATCATATCCATCATCTCACCAATCTTTATATATATATATATATACCACATACGGTGACGGCGACAACGACTTAAACCTAAGATAATTTTGAGTTAAATGAACACTCTTACTACTGAGACACATTAGATGATGGTCCCGTCTAACCAATCATTGAACCCAAAACTGGAGAGAGTTCTTGCAAGTTGAAACTGGCCCGTAAAATTAATGTTTATAAAAGCTATTCATGCAACTAATATAATTAATTTGATTTGAATGCACAACTTCATTAATCATTGAACCCAAAACTGGATAGTTTTTGCAAGTTGAAACTGACACTTAAAACGTTTATATGAACTATTTCTATAATTAATACAATCCATTCGGTCGTACAATTTCATTAATTTGATTCAAATTCAGAACTTTAATAACGCAACTGTAAACAGCGGTCATTTTAAATTTATAATATATATATATATATATTTACTTAATATGGATCTTATCTTAAATTATAAATATAAAATGCATATGAAAAAAAAAAAAAAAAATCTAAATCAGTCTATACTATAGTCCCATATACAATATTATTATATATATATTCATGGTCGTTGTTACTGTAAGAAGATCAAGTAGTAGAAGAAGACAAAAGGATATGGATGACACAAAAATATCTCAAATATTAAAAAATAGATGTAATTAGATGGGACTATTTAAAAAAAATGATGGAGAGATGCTTCACTGCAGGACATCTTGTAAATATGTATGATACGAATAGTCAATGGCAGGAGAAACACATGAGGGATGGCAAAATATAACTATATAAGTTGTTTGGCATGGCAGTATGGCACGATCCTGTGTGATCCATAAATCCATAAATCCAGTATGGCAAAATATGATTGGATAGTCAACTTTAATGTCCCATTCTTTCCCATATTGAGCTAATTAATTAGTAAATGGGTCCACAGATCTCCATACAAAAACTGTCATCCTCTAAAAATACATTATAATAATATGAATATAAAAATTAATAACTACCACTGTCGACATTTTGTTTTTCAATCTTTTATTTTCCCCTACCTATAACACACATTAAAATAAGAGATATTCGGATTATAAAAAGTGCATTAAATCAACTTCGCTAGTGATGGTCACTAATAAGGATACATGTGATCCGCTAATAGGGGTGTAGCTCAGCTGATAGATGGACGAGTTTGAGGTTTGGGTAAATGATTCCCAGGTCAGTGGCTCAAATCCTACCAATAACGAAAGCTTTTAAAAAAATTACCTATCCCGAATTAATATATATTGTCAAAAAAAATATATATACATGTGATCCTGATCAGTACTTGTACTGATTTCAAACATTTAAAAATAATAAATTTCAGCCATTACTTCCTTTACTTGAAAGATGTCATCACTATCCGCTGAGAGGTCAGCACAAATTAAAATCAATTTAGCAGATTCTATGCTTGTCATCAACATAGTGATACAATATCCAATCACATTAAACATTTATATAACGTGACATGAATCATGATATAATTAATCGACCATATATTGTGCCAACTTTATTGCACTGAAACGTTTTTTTTCAGATAACGTAATTCCAGAGTGATAGCTAGGTATGACAGCATTGGGAAATTATTCGGGATATAGGGATGGCAAGTTGGGAAATGTAAAACTTCAGTGATTTTTTTTTTAATTTTTTTTAATTTTTTTTTTTTAAGTTTTTGACAGAAACCTAGAAGCTAAACACTACAGAGAAATATTGAGAGCCATTGATGAAGCTCAACAAAGCTGATTTTCATTAACTATGGAACTCTTACATATACAAGAAGCTTAATTAATTAAGGAATCTAACTAGCTTCTTCCGTATTAGTTAACCAAAATTACTCGTACCGTATAGTAGCATTGACCCATCTCCTTCTCTTTTTTCAACATGTGTTCGGTTGTTCATATATATCAAAAACATTATACCGAGGAGATTCAACAACTGTTGGGTTTTTGCTGAACAGGAAATAACAATTGTTGATTACAGACCAGACAAATAAACACTATTGTGAAAATGTTAAGCCCATTCAAAAAGTCAAAAGAGAACTAGCGACGACAAGTGCAAGCTCTTTATTGTTGTATATATATAACAATAGAAAAAAGTTCAAAAACTAACGCCATACTTGTGCCTATGCCCTTCACTAAAATATGCATTCACAGCTTTCATGAAGATTACCTCCGAATTCCTGTAAACCAATCACAACAATGTACCAAACAGTCAGATAATTAAACTGAGAATATATAGAGATTGCTTTAGTTGTTGCTTGATGGGTTGTGTCTGTTCTGTTTTGTGGGTTTCGTGTTGGTTTCGGATGTTTGTTCCTTTTGCCTTTTGGTGGCTTTTTATGACATATTGCTGTTTAAAAAAAAATAGAGAGATTGCATGCAAGTAATGCATTCGAAGAACTTCAAAATCAAAAATGAAAATACATGGCAGAATCTTAGCTAATAACAACTGACAAACCAGTGTACATTTACATAATTCAAATCCCAATTTCTAGATTAAATAACCAAGTTATATAGGAGACTTATGGTGCATGCAAACCAAATTGCTCCATTTTGTTTCACATCCATTTTGCTAATAACAGCCGGTGATGCTCGTGAGTACGTCTGGATTTTAAACAAGGTCAGAAGGGAATAAACACGATTTTCTTTCAAGTATTTTTTTTATAAAAAAAAATTATAACATTTTTTTTTTCTCATTACACGGGTTCAAAATTTCCTTTATTTAGTTATTTTTTTTGGTAATGAAAATACTACACATGTTCAAATTCAACTACAGTTTTTTTGTTCCTTTCAACAAATATTATAGAATTTACTAAAATAAAATATATCATGTTCAAATAAAACTTTAGAAATAAGATTTTAATTACTTGTGCAAAAATAAAATACAAATTCAACTCTAAAACTAATTATGTTTTTTTTTTGTTACTTACGGAATCAATGTATTGAATTATCTAAAAAATTAAAAATCATGAAATCATAATGGTTTACACACTTAATCATCATCAATCATCATCATAGAAAACAACAACAATAATAATTAAACAAACAACAATATACAACTTCTTTTATCTTTTTTTTTTTTTTTTTCTTAAAAAACTATTTTTTCATTCACCAAACAAACCAATTTTTTTTTTCATTTTTCATTTTTTTAAAAACAATCCACTAAATTTTTCGGCTTACAAACCAATTAAATTTAATAATAATTTGTAGTTGAATTAAAGTAAAGTGAGTGAGTGAGTTTGTTTGAGATCCTTGCATGTAGACTTAATCGAGTTCTACTACTACTTTTAAAAAAAATAGTTCTACGTACAAGACTACAAATACAACAATTTTTTTATTCAATCACAAAAATATAATAAAAATTAAAGTAAACATATATGAATGCATTTGGAATCCATAAAATCAGTTCTTTGTTCATCAATTCCTTGACTATATGTGAAAAAAATTATATTTTCTTATTGATGTTGGGTTTGATTAAGTACATATTATTAGAGTTTATGATAGATTAGGTGGTCAATTTATGGGTGTAGGAAGTAAATTTAACTTCCAATTATAAATCCATATATATTAAGTAATTAAATGTAAAGGTATTTTAGAAATAAAAAAGTTTCATTAAAATATTAGTGTAGGAAGATATTTTGTGGGTGGCAATAGAGCCAACCTTATTATTATTATCATAACTTAATAATATTATTGTTAAGTAAAAAAATAGAAAGAAAGAAAGACAAAGGGAAGTAGGTAGAAGATTTAAGGTCTAATTAATTAATTATTTCGTTTATAACCGTTGACGGTAATTTTTTGTTGCATGAAATATCAACCAGTCAATAGTGCAATGGTGATTGGTTAATGGCGAAGAAATAAAAGATAATAAAACAAAAACACAATTTTACGTGGAAAATCTTAGGAAAGGGAAAAAACCATGGTTGTCGGTGACAACGATAAATGGGTTTCACTATGAAAAATAGCTTACACACTCAACTCACTTTCCTCTCTTAATGCCTGTAAAAATACTTTTCTCTGTGTATACCGTTTACAATGAAAGAGTGGTTATATTTATACATCCACCGATGACCCTAAACTTGTTGCACAAATAGTTGACTCATAGAATGATTCTACTTGCTTGAATCCATGTGCTTATCTTGATCCCTTTCCCGTTTGATGTTTATTACGTAATAAATGCGATTGATTCTGCACTTAATTATAACTCTGGTATTTTGTGAAAGAGATAAGTTTGTTTCTTTGTTGAAGTGTGATTTTTGATTCCCATATCTTACTGAAATTTCCTTTCCAGTCACTGGGAATTAATAATACTAATAGATCCTGTCGTCCTGATTTGGGCGAGTGATCTTTGCTGGGGAGATATCTTGGCCGACCATAATCATGCTTTGCCAAGATCCTCTTCTGGCCGAGCCACTCTCCTTACAATGCTTTTATAGTTCTTGCTTATTTGCCCAACGATGTGCTTGCTTGGATGACATGTCCTTAGTCAGCTTTTTTCTAAGTTTGACTAGTTGACTTTTAATGGCATGGCACATCTTTTCTCTTATATTCATGCTAGTTTGATGACGTGTCGACTGATCAAAATTCACATACAACAATAACTAATAATCATCCAGAGACCAAAAAAAAAAAAATTGAATGCGAACTTTCTGTTCTATATTGATTTTGAAAGCTAAAGATTGAAATAATGTTTTTTGAAAACAAAAAAGATTGAAATAATTATTATAGATGTTACTTGGATTTAAAATATAATTTTTTTTTATTACTTCGTATTTATTTGAAGTTACTAATAAAATTGGTAAAATCTTTCTCTAAAAAAGAAAAAAAAAATAGTAAATCTTATTCTACTTATATATTTTAAGATTACCGAATTAAAAACCTTTTAAATTACACTTACACATTTATTTTATTTCATCCAACTATATCTAGTGTTTTATTAATCGACCTATTCAAAATTTTCTCCACTTTATTGTTTATATAATAGGAGCATCTGCAACTCTAACCTAAATTTTGTGAGGCTGAATTAACAAGGGGTCAAATTTACAACATTATTTGCCCTTATCAATCTTAAAGTCACCTCCAGCCGAATTAATTAAATGTTAACGTTACCGGCTATCAACCTATAATCATAAATAAAAACCTTAATTCTTTTAGGGAAGGGATTGCACTTAGCGTACGACATATGCTATTGCTGCACGGCTGCACCTAACCATGCATGCTTCTGTTTATATATAAATAAAAGTCACCTAACCTTAATTCTTGAAGACGAGATGAGGTTGGTCCGGTAGTAAACCTTCAACACCTGCACCAGGGCCAGCCCTAAGATTTTCGGAGTCCAAGGTGATACTATAGAATATGAGGCCCTCTATACTCTATGTATGTTTACTTAATTTTTTTTTTTCTCTAGTAAATACTTGTAAAAATTAATATAATAACTCAAACTCAAAACTATAACACAACAAAATAGCAACAAAAAAAAAAAAAAAAGTTACCAAAATAAAATTTTTATAATTGCATCAAAGAATATATCATTTAAACCTTACTCGTTTCACATTTTTAGCAACAAAAGTACTAATTAAGCTTACATGTTTTCGAAAAAGAAAAAAAAAATGAAGTTTATTGATTTAATTACCTTCGAAACAACGACTTCTGAATTTTCGTAAAAAGAGAGTATTGAGTTTTTTTAGAGATATAAAAGATGATTATTTGTGACAAACACGAGTGTTGTTAGGATTCAATCCACCGCCACTCTTGATCCAATATTATTGTTGTAAGAATGGTAAATGAGTTTCTATTGGTGGGCCTTTAAAAAAAAAATTCTATATGTATAGTGGTCCATTTTTAAATTTATTTATAGGTTGGGTTTCCATTGGTGGGCCTTTTAAAAAAATTATGTGTATGGTGGACCTTTTTTAAAATCATTTATGAGCCTGTTTTATTTAAAATCATAGATGGACTATATTTTAAAATCATTTTTTTTTCAAATACAATTTAGGGGCCCTTTACAATTGGGGGCCCTAAGCGGTTGTCTCACCGGGCTCCCCCTAGGGCCGGGCCTGACCTGCACCACGAGGTTGCGAGTTCAAGTCATCTTCCCCTTTTAAAAAACCCCGAATTTATGTATTATGTAATACTTCAAAAAAAAAAAAAAAAAACCCTTAATTCTTGAAATTTTTTTAAATTTTGCTTACTAGCAGATTTCATTGAACCTATTATCCACAAAAAAAATTCAGAACAAAATTCATTAAAATTGATGAATTATGGAGGTCATTTTATTGAACCTATTATCCACACAAAAATTCAGAACAAAATTAATTAAAATTGATGAATTTCATGGAGGTCCTTACTTTACATTAAAATAACTGATCCTCATAAGAATCACTGTTTATATATTTCAACATTGAAATCAAAATTACCCAGTCAGTGTTCATAATCACAATTCAAAATATGTTTGTGGTGGGTGTTTTTTTATATTATTGCTTGGTAGCTCTAGTTGTTGTTTGGATTAGCTATTGGTTTTACAGTTGGTCTAACCCCAAGACCAAAAATGGAAAACTACCACCTGGTTCCATGGGCTTCCCCATTATCGGGGAGTCACTCCAGTTCTTCTCTGCTTATTCATCGCATGACATTCCACCATTTATCAAAAAGAGAGTGGAACGGTACGTACCTGGAGAGTTCACTCCGTAACTTTATAGACTCGAGATTCTGTATATAAATATGATTCGCTGATATTATATTGTTTTTTTTTTTTTTTTTTTCAGATATGGACCTTTGTTTCGAACAAGTTTAGTTGGACAGAAAATAGTTATATCGACTGATAATGAGATAAATTACAGCATCTTCCGACAAGAAAACAAGTCTTTTCAACTCTGGTATACAGATAGTTTCGGTGCAATTTTGGGAAATGATGAATCGATACTTGGACACAATGGAAAGGCTCATAACTACTTAAAAAAACTGGGTCTATACTTGCTTGGTCCTGAAAAATTGAGAAAAAATCTATTACAAGAAATGGAAGAGGCGACTTGTACACATCTACAATCTTGGGCTAAAAATGGCAGTTTTGATATCAGACAAGGATCTTCAAAAGTAAATATTTTTAGTGATTCAGTCTTCAAATTCAGTCCTTGAATCCTTATATATATATTTACTATAATGTCATGACTAATTATTAGAGTTTTTTTTTTTTTTTTGGGCAGTTAATATTTGAATTGATCGCTAAAACGGTGATGAGTTACGAAGAAGAAAAAGATTCAAAAAAATTGGGAGAGAGTTGCAAAGCTTTCATAGAAGGTCTCGTCTCATTTCCTTTGAACATTCCAGGAACTGCTTTCTATGCAAGTTTACAGGTTAGGTCTCTTTTTTAATTACTAGTTTTAATCTAATTAATCATGATCACAACTGAATTTTGATTCCCTTGAATTATAATTATATATAATCAGGCACGAAAAAAGATAATTAAGGTGATTAAAGATATCTACGAAGATAGAAAAGCATCGAGAGTTTCACGTCGAGATGATTTCGTGGATTATCTAATTGAAGAAGTGGAGAAAGAAGACACGTTCCTCAATGACAATAGTGCTGTAAACATAATCTTTGGGATTATTTTTACTGGTGCCGAAACTATTTCTCAAGCTGTTACATTGCTTCTAAATTTTGTTTCAGATCGTCTGGATGTGCTAACAGAATTAACGGTAGTTTTTAGTTTTTATTTACTATATATGTTTTTCAACTATTTTCTTGATTCTTGCCTTGTTTTACTTTATTTATATATACTCATGGACGTAATTAGGATTAAAGACTAGAGTGGACTAGAATTATTATTATTATTTTTACTAAACATCGATATAACCAAAATACGGAGGACATAGTGCAGGGGCGGACCCAGAAAATATTTGTTACCCGGGCTAAACTTATATATGTGTAAGGACATAAATAGATTCTTCTTTTGACGTAAATGATTCTATACATATGAAAATTTACTTTTAAAGACTAGTTTGAATTGTTTAATATAACAATTATAAAGAAATAAAGTGAATATGAAATGCTTAATCTAACAATTAGAAAGAAATCAAGTGAATATGGAATGTATAATCAAACAATTGAAACAAAATCAGGGAAATATTTAATATAAAACATGCATAAAATTACATATTTATAAAGACTACTTAACACGTGCAATGTTTTTATATTGAGTTAGAGTAGGTAATTGATTGAATTTGGTTTTTATTATTGGTAAATTATTAAGCATTCAGCACACTAAAACCTATAAATTAGAAGTAATCTAAGGCTAAAGTTCTATAAATCACAACCCAAACAAATGAACAAATATCACATGCCGAATACAAAAAATTAAAAATAAAGTATTAAAATAACATTGATTAAAAGTGGAGTATGAAAATAACATTGGATGAAAATAAAATAAAATAAAATGTAATGAATAATGCTATATTGGTTGAAATTAAATGTAATTTACTAATAATAAAAAGGTTAAGGGGAAATTGTGCAATTATAGGTTTTTATTTATTTATTTATTTATTATTTTTTTCTAGAAGGCTGCCCGGGCTGTAGCCCGGGTCAGCCCTCTCAAGGGTACGCCCTTGACATAGTGAGATGTCCCCGTAAAATGTATTTTATAAATAAATACGTTATCAAATTTTATTTTAATTTTAAGTGAAACATATTGAAATACAAATATGAACACTAATTAAATTATATAATGTTCTTAAATTATTATATTAGTTTGATTCATTTGAATTATACTAGTACGAATGTACGATGTTTTGAAAAATTTAATAAAATTCATTTAATAATATCGTTACTTTGTAAATTTAAAATTGAATTAGCTAATAATTGGATTACTCCTAAAATCTCGTTAACTATATTTTTTTTGAAAGTAAGAAATTAAAATATTTAAAGTTATAATATCCACCCAAACATATCTAACTTGAAGAGTAATTGTTGATGTTTATAAAGAGATCAAGCAAAATATGGAGAATTGAGAGAACTAATTGTTATTATAAAAAAAAAAAAAAAAAAAAAAATTTAATTAATATTTTTTCTTTACTATTTTAATTTTTAAGGGGGCTAGGGTGGGCTCCACTAGAAGTTAAATAATATAAATAAATTTATAAATTTCCGTTTCAGAAAGAGCACGAAACAATTTTGAGAAAACGAGACAACGAAAACACAGGAATTACATGGGAAGAGTATAAGTCAATGACTTTCACACATATGGTGAGTTGGATTATTAATTAATTTGCGATGGACTTTCAATTTTGGACGACGATCATGTAGTTTTCTACCATTGTTATTCATTACAGGTGATCAATGAAGCTATGCGAATTGGAAATGTAACACCAGGGATATTCAGAAAAGTGGTGAAAGATGTAGAAATGAATGGCAAGTTATTCTAATATATAGTAATTTTTTTATTTTATTTTTGACAGTATAATATATAGTAATATTGTTATTGCAAATTTGCAACATTTTGAAATCTTGTGAAAGATAATATCTGATTTGGTTGAAATTGATATAAGGAAAAATTAATGAAGTAATACATTTAATATAAATATATAATTTTCGAAGGATATACAATTCCTGCTGGTTGGACGGTTATGATCGCTCCATCAACTGTTCATTTGAATCCAGATAAATATGATAACCCTTCTACGTTCAATCCATGGCGTTGGCAGGTAATTAATTGTGTCATTTCATTAAAAAAAAAAAAAAAGACAATTATTAATTTGTTTTTGAAAACAAATCATATAGAGAGGAAAAAAAAATTGTTTGGATTGAATTTTTTGGATACATGATATATAGTTTAATTATTTATATGATGAAATGGGATATATTTGTACAGGGACAAGAATTGAACAAGGGATCTAAAACTTTTATGGCGTTTGGTTGTGGCCTGAGACTCTGTGTTGGAGCCGAGTTTGCAAAGCTTCAAATGGCAATTTTTCTCCATTATCTCGTCACTAGATACAAGTAAAATTTAATTAAATAAAAAAAAGGGCATATATATGCTTGTTTGAAATGTCTTGATCAAATTATATGTTAGATTATTATGTTATGTGGCAATTGATATATTTATTTATCATCAGGTGGTCAGTGATTAATGGAGGAGACTTCATTCGAAGGCCTCATCTTATATTTCCAAATGGAATGCACGTTCAAATTGCAGAAGAAAACAAGTGATGATCATCAGATTGAAACATCCAAATAAGAAGAAATAAATATCTATGCAAAGAGTCTTGTTTATTTACCAAGAACATATTACAAGAGTGAGATTGCAGCAGTGGAAGAAGAATAAAATATATGCAATGATAAATGTATTGTTTACCAAGAATATGTTAAAGTGAGAACCCCTTTGTTGTGGTGATGATCTCAAACAGTTTAAAAATAATACATGCACTACATTCAAATAATGGGATATTATTATTTTCCCCCTGAGGTATACTCTATTATTAAGATGAGGACAGAGTTTAGGCTTATTGGCCGGTCTCCCCCCTAAAATCAAACTTATGTTAACTGACCCCCTTCTGACACACTTTTCATCCGGTCAATGTAATATTTGCCCCTTTGACCGTTAAATGGGAATGAAATGACCGATTTACCCTTGATGAATTAATGAACTAAAATAAAAAAACTAAAAACTAAAAACTAAAATAAAAAACACAATTAAAAAAAATATGGATCTCCACCGTCCATTTTTGAGATGGACGGTGGAGATCTCTGTTTTATATTTAAATTTAATAATAATATTATTAATAATAATAATAATAAAATCTTTACTTCAATATATATATATATATATATATATATATATATATATATATATATATATATATATATATATATATTATTATTTATTTAATTTTAAAAATATAAATTAAATTCATATCTTTTTTTAAGAGGAAAAATATGAATTGTTATCAGATCATCAACATTAAAATTAAACGGTCAAACAAAAAATTAAAAATCAAACCAAAATCTCACCTTCATCTTCAACCTCATCACCAGACACCAACTAATCAATTTCTTCCCAACACAACACTAACCCAGAACACAACACATAACAAATCACAAATCAATAATCCCAATTAAATCCATAAATTAATAATCCCCATCATCAAGCAAATCATCATCAGGCAACATCATCAAGCCAAGAAAAAAAATCCCAAATTCGATTCAGATTTGGCCAACATCATCAAGCCAAGAAACATCACCATCGATCGATCAAAACCCAACCCAGAACCATCAATCGATCTTCCCCATCGTCGCCAACCGCCGCCGCCGCCAAGAGAGAAAAAGAAGAGGATATCGACGATCTTCCTCGTCGCCGCCTAAACCGAAAACCCAATTCAAATCAGATCCCGATTTCAGTGATCTCCACTGAAATGAGATCGAAGAGATCGAGAGATGAGATCGGAGTGGCTAGGATGAGATCGATCGAGATGGCTAGGGTTTGAAATGAGAGAGAGCGGCAGGGAAGAAAGAGAGATGAGATCGGTGGGGAAGAAAGAGAATACAGAGAGATAGATTGTGTGTCTAATTAGAGAGAGAGAGAGAGAGATCGGTTTGAAGAAGAAGAAATATGGGTTATGGGTTTTAAGAAATTGAATTGGGCAGTGAATGAAGAAGAAGAAATATGGAATATGGGTTCTGGGTTTTAAGAAATATGGTGATTATGGTGATGAAGGTCTGGTTACAGTCTGGTGGTTTATTGATGTTGATTTTTTTTTAATTGTTTTTTTATTTTAATTGTGTTCAGAATTTCAGATGGAATGACGATAATGCCCTTTCCATTTAACGGTCAAAGGGGCAAATATTACATTGACTGGATGAATAGTGTGTCAGAAGGGGATCAGTTAACATAAGTTTGATTTTAGGGGGGAGACCGGCCAATAAGCCCAAACCATGTCCTCGTCTTAACAATAGGGTATACCTCAGGGGGAAAATAATAATATACATTCAAATAATACATCAGAATCTGTTGACGTGGAAATAAGGAGTTTTATCACTCTTTTAAAGTGGGTTTGCAAAACTGTCACCACTTTACTAATTTGAGTTTAAATACCACCTATTATGGTGAACAGACAAAAATGCCTCAACAGTTTTGATTTTTTTTTTTTTTGTTTTGTTTATTCTTCCTCGTCTTCTTCGTTGGATCTGAGACGTATTGGGTATTTCCGAGACTTATTTGGATATTTTCAACACTTATTGGGTATTTTCGAGACTTATTGGGTATTTTTGTAATTTCTAAGACTTAAGAAGGAAATTACAAGAGAAAATTACAAAAATACCCAATAATTCTCGAAAATTACAAACATAAACAATAAGTCTCAGAAATGGCCAATAATCTTGTAGAAATTAATAATCTTAATTGGACGAGGTGGAAGTTGGGTTTTTATAGGTGAAGTAAAGTTAGGGTACAAAACACAAAAAATGCCTAAGCTGGAGCCTATTTCGCTGGAGGGTTCGCTAGACAAGTAGACGAGACTTGTCCAGCAAAACTTTCTGGAGCGTTTTTCGCTGGAAAGGTTGTGAGACAAGGTTGTGAGACAAGTAGACGATGCTTTTCTCATGAAAATCTCTAGTCCAGTTTTCAGCTTCGTGCACCAGTCATTAAAACAGACATAACTCCCTCTAGTAAATTCAGAATCACAATCCGTAAAAGCTGCTGAAAACTAGACATTTGTGGCTTTTTGAATATGTGTTGATCTCAACATGGTTTGATCTGAGGAGGGAGATATGACCCTTTGAAGTTAGATGTTCTGCACAAGCCATTAC
This sequence comes from Acer yangbiense, assembly GCA_008009225.1. Lineage (NCBI taxonomy): Eukaryota > Viridiplantae > Streptophyta > Magnoliopsida > Sapindales > Sapindaceae > Acer > Acer yangbiense. The sequence goes on from CM017764.1 coordinate 3,704,666, forward strand.
CAATATTTCATCCCTTTTAACTTCCAAATCTCTTCAATTAAGCTCTAACACTTATATTGAATCATGCTTAGAAAATTGAATACAAACTTTATATTTTACCTTGATTTTGTGAAAAGAAAATGATTCAACTAATTATTTTTATAAATAACACTTATTGGGATTTAAAATCTTAAATTTTGATTGACCAACAAAATTCGTTTTACAATAATTATATTAACAATGCCATTTTATGTACGAATTTGGATCCTCTGCTGAGCTAATATTTGTTTTAACCTATATAAATATGTCAACATGAGTAATCAATTGCTGTAATTTATTTCTTTTATTTATTTCAAATTCATTATTTTTAAATGCAAGTCTTATTCTCAAATGCTTTAGATCAAGGAAAAAATCAACACGGTAGAGGATCATGATCCTTTATGTACAATGATCGGTAAAAGCCACATTAAAACTTGACATAGGGTTGTTCTCGAATTGACAACATCACAACTTGTTCTTGCTGATCCAGTTATGTGCTAAGAATAATGACAAGAATAATAGATATTGGATTTAAAGTCGTTGAAAAACATGTTAAAAACAACTATTTATATATAAAAAAATTATTTTATCGAAACTGATATTTACAAAAACAAATTGCACTCAATCAACCATGCCAATTTGCAAAATTCTTTGAAGAATCCATGCATGACGTCCCCAAGTGCAAATATGGCACGTTACTGCGCCTGGTTCCATGGGCTTTCCAATCACCTGAGACAATGGAGTTCCTCTCTTGCCATACTACACTCTACGAGTCTACGGTATCTCACACCGTTCATCAGAAAAAGGATGGCATGCATGAACACGATGAGATACAAACCAACACTATCAAATTAACCCCGATGATGTGAACAAAATTTGAGCTGTAATTTCTGTAAATAATTGTGTAATATAGACATAGTATATATAGTATACTATATATATTTTGTTTGATTATATATATATATATATATATATATATATATATATATATATGGATAATGGATTGATCCTGAGATAAACTGTGACATTTTCCAACAAGAAAATCGGTCTTTCTTAGTTACTGTGGTATACTGATGAGAGTTCTGTTAAATAAGGGGTGAAAAATGCTTGGCCAAGGAGAAATAGAAAAAAATTCAAGTCAAATTCGGTTCGGATTTGGATCCTCCGCTGATCGAATTTTTTTACTGACCTTTTTAAAATATATGATTGGTTGTTGATAAAGTGGTTGTGAAAACAAATCACATTTTAACCACCCATTCATTGCAATGCTTATGTGCTATGAAATTATATAAGGTAAGGAAAAAAATCAAGACAGTAGAGGATCCAAATTCATTCAATTTAGTCTGTCTAACTATATATGGCAGTATGTGTGACGGTGACAACAACTTAAACTTGAGATAATGTTAAGTTAAATAAACGCTCTAACTACTGAGACACATTAGATGATGGTCCCGTCTGACCAATCATTGAACCCAAAACTGGAGAGAGTTCTTGCAAATTGAAACTCGCACGTAAAATTAATGTTTATAAAAGCTTTTTTTTATTATTTATTTTTTTATTGACGATGCTACCAAGCTGTGGATTGAACTTGGTTGGTAAGAATCACATGAACTCATGTCATCTTACCACCAAATCCAACAGGAAGCACGGTATGCAACTAATATAATTAATTTGATTTGAATGCACAACTTCATTAATCATTGAACCCAAAACCAAATAGTTCTTGCAAGTTGAAACTGACACTTAAAACGTTTACATTAACTATTTCTGTAATTAATACAATCCATTGGGATGTACAATTTCATCAATTTGATTCCTTCATTAATCATTGAACCCAAAACCGGATAGTTCTTGCAAGTTGAAACTGACACTTAAAACGTTTACATGAACTATATTTCTGTAATTAATACAATTCATTGGGATGTACAATTTCATCGATTTGATTCAAATTCAGAACTTTAATAACGTAACTGTAAACGGTGGTCATTTTTAATTTATAATTTATATATTTACTTAATATTTACTTAAATAAATTTGATCTTATCTTAAATTATAAATATAAAATGCATATGAAATTTTATTTTTTTTAAAATCTAAACCAGTCTATACTATAGTCCCATATACAATATTATTATATTATATTAATGGTCGTTGTTAGTGTAAGAAGATCAAGTAGGAGAAGAAGACAAAAGGATATGGATGACACAAAAATATCTCAAATATTAAAAAATAGATTTAATTAGATGGGACTATTTTTAAAAAAAAAATGATGGAGAGATGCTTCATGTATGATACGAATAGTCAATGGCATGAGAAACACATGAGGGATGGCAAAATATAACTATAGAAGTTGGTTGGCATGGCACTATGGCAGTATGGCACGATCCTGTGTGATCCATAAATCCAGCTTTTATGATTGGATGGTCAACTTTAATGTCCCATTCTTTCCCATATCGAGCTAATTAGTACATGGTGTTAGGTTTTGACTTGTATTCCTATGCGAACCCGATGTGAACCAAATAAGATTCAACTGATGTGGTACTTCCTAGAAGACGTGAGATAACGTTTGGAAGTTGAAGGCGGTGTTTTAGGGAGGTTTGAAGATCATGAAGAACTGAATAAGTGGTTTGTTTCATCGTATGGATCGCGGTTTTCTGAGCGATCTAATTTAAGGTAACTTGTAACGGTTTAGGAAGCGGGTGTACAACCGTGACCCGAATCGTAGTCAATAATAAGCATACGTGAAACGGGAAATCTTCAATGGAAAAGGAAGTAGTTTATTTCTGGAAGCTCCTGTGCTTGAAGGAAAATGATTTACTCCTTACAAGAAGACTTGTCATAAAAGGAAATAATATTTATGTGGAACAAGTAAGTCTTGTACGTTTAGGAGTAGGATTTCCTTTTATATTATACTCCCTGTAACTAGTATAAATAGACCTTGTATTTAGGTTATTTTGTGTGGAGCAAAAAGAACACCATGTAAACATCAGAGAGTGTGAGTGAGATCCGGGGAGACCCAATGGGAATATCCGAGGAGGGATCCAAGGGAATAAAAGTGGATCAAGTTAGAGATCCGTGGGTGATATTTATGGGAGACCTAGGGGATATTGTGGGGTTCTTTGTGAGGATCTTATGAGTGTGGTTTGGGGTTAGGTGTGAGAGAGAATCCTGGAGTATATGGTTGTAATAATTTATCATATAGTGAAACTTTCTTTGTCGTCCTGACGGCCCGTGGTTTTTTACCCGTTTTGGGTTTTCCACGTATATCTTGTGTTGTGATTGTTTTATTCCCTCTCATCTATTTTTCTGCTTATTGACGTTATTATTTGCTATGAGTTATGGGCGTATATTAGGCACGGCATTTCCGCGTTCATCGTTCTAGAGGATTATCCCCAACAATTGGTATCAGAGCCTTATGGTTTGGCGATGGCGATTTCAAGTCTTTACGGGAGATCGTATGGAGGACTTGGTGGCATTGGGATGATGATGATCATGGTTGCCTAGTATGGTTTAGCAAAGGAGATACGTCTTGAAGGCAATATTTGAACTCGTTAGGGTTTGATGAAAGGAAGAATTTGATGGAGCAGAAGTTTGGCTTGTGGTGACAGGTACAAGTCATGGAGATTCAATCTGGGTTACACAATGAGCTAATTGACTATTAAAAAAAAAAAAAAAAAAACTCCTGACTATTAAAAAAAAAAAAAAAAATCTCTTTGTGGTGTGGTGTGGTGTGGTGTGGTGTGGTGTGGTGTAGGGCTTATCCGGCAGAGCACTCCCAGTTTCTAGTAGCAAGTCTTTCACCAGGTATGTGATGCAAGGACAAAAGGTCTTTCATAAGTTTGGGTGATGTAAGGACATGTTTATCTTTTTGGCAGTTTTCCCCACTAGCCATGGAAGAGGATATGTTGCTGCTAGTGGTCCATAATTGTGCACAAGGCATTGGTCAGAAAGTGATGCAAGGTGTATGGTGGACAAAAATGTCAATGGCTGACGAACTCCCTGGAAATCTGACTTGAGGAGTTGCACCACAATTTCAGCAAGTTATTTCGACATGGTGCCGGAACAACGAACAAAAAAAAAAAAAAAAAAAAAAAAAAATCGTGTTGAAGGAAAATCTTAGGATAGTTCGTTCCTAAGTGGTTATACATTGTGGTGGGGTATGGTGATTCTCGGTTGATGAGAATTGTGGCTGTGGACAAAGGTCTTGAGAATTCAAGTCAAAGGGGAGAATTGTTAGGTTTTGACTTGTATTCCTAAGCGAACTCGATGTGAACCAAACAAGATTCAATTGATGTGGTACTTCCTAGAAGACGTGGGATAACGTTTAGAAGTTGAAGGCGGTGTTTTAGGGAGGTTTGAAGATAATGAAGAACTGAATAAGTGGTTTGTTTCATCGTATGGATTGTGGTTTTCTGAGCGATGTAATTTAAGATGACTTGTAACGGTTTAGGAAACGAGTGTACAACCGTGACCCGAATCGTAGTCAATTATAAGCATACGTGAAACGGGAAATCTTCAATGGAAAAGGAAGTAGTTTGTTTCTGGAAGTTCATGTGCTTGAAGGAAAAGGATTTACTCCTTACAAGAAGACTTGTTATAAAAGGAAATAGTATTTATGTGGAACAAGTAAGTCTTGTACGTTTAGGAGTAGGATTTCCTTTTATATTATACTCCCTGTAACTAGTATAAATAGACCTTGTATTTAGGTTATTTTGTGTGGAGCAAAAAGAACACCATGTAAACATCAGAGAGTGTGAGTGAGATCCGGGGAGACCCAATGGGAATATCCGAGGAGGGATCCAAGGGAATAAAAGTGGATCAAGTTAGAGATCCGTGGGTGATATTTATGGGAGACCTAGGGGATATTGTGGGGTTCTTTGTGAGGATCTTATGAGTGTGGTTTGGGGTTAGGTGTGAGAGAGAATCCTGGAGTATATGGTTGTAATAATTTATCATATAGTGAAACTTTCTCTGTCGTCCTGACGGCCCGTGGTTTTTTACCCGTTTTGGGTTTTCCACGTATATCTTGTGTTGTGATTGTTTTATTCTCTCTCATCTATTTTTCTGCTTATTGACGTTATTATTTGCTATAAGTTATGGGCGTATATTAGGCACGGCATTTCCACGTTTATCGTTCTAGAGGATTATCCCCAACACATGGGTCCACAGATTTCAAACTTCCAAGGGATCATATGTACCATTTTACGACAAGATGGGGTTGAATATATTAGTCGCAAGTTTCCTATTCTGTAGTTATGTAGAATGTAGTTCTGTATCAATGAATGTTACAACCTCAATAAACTATTCTTTTGGTTGTACAAGATGGGGTGGCCACTTGGTTGTTTCCATACTCTCAAAATGGTATTTTTTTTTGACGAAAAGTGTGACATTAATAGTTATTTCATCCAATTTCGTTAAATTAGCGGTATTTTGGTAAATAAGGGAGTGACATTAATTTATTTTAGATTTCTTAAAAAAATAAAATAAAGGGGTAGCATTTTAGTAAATAAGAGGATGACATTAATATACCAATTTCGCTAGATATGGTCTGTAATAAAGGATACATGTGATCCATCTCTTTGTATGTATCCAATGATTTCTTTGCCTTCTCATTTTGGTTTAAAAATTGTATGAATACAGACAATGAATCTATTTATGAGCAAAACTTTTCTTATGAAAGGATATAGGAATGTTTTTTTTTTTTTTTTTTTTTTTGGTGATAATACTGTATTAAATAATCTATTCCTTCATCAATTATTTGGGCAGTAATTGGTGTCTGCAAGTTAGTTGACTTATTAATTAATCTAATTAAAATATTATTTAAATATACATAATAAATACACATACTGTATAATGCCAGCTGGTGGTTTAGGAATTAATGTAGATTTAGAGGTCAATTCTTGAAGGAGAAAATCTTGTATGGGAATCTTCTTAATCTCCATCATCATAAATAAATTTCAAGTTTTTATAAAAAAAATCAGGTTTTCTTTATAAATTTTTTATATATATTAGTAATATTGGACCGCATGAAATTATTAATTAATCGATATATTTAACATATTATCATGATAATGAAGTTGGTGATGATACAACATTATAGCTTGTTACATGTTAGGTTTTACTCAAAGCATCAATGACACTTTTGCAATACGAGAAATCAACTTCGGAGGTTGCTTATAAGTGAATTGAAAAAAGTTAAAAATGAGATCTAACTAAATTTGAATTTTAAGAAAAACATCATAGTTAATTCTACATGTACTTTATAGCAATTTATTAATAGGGATTTATGTAAACCGTTATCATTGGCTATTTCGTTACATTTAATTTAGGGAAAATACCATTTTAGTCCCTATGGTATACCATATTACCCGTTCCGGTCCCCGTAGTTTCAGTATTAGCCATTTCAGTCCTTCTGTGATGTTTTCTGTTAAAATCAGAGGTCAGATGGTCAAATGACCGTTATGCCCTTAGTAATAGTAGAGTTGGTTGTAAAGACAATATTACCCTTCTAATAATTAATTAATAATTATTATTAAATTTACAATTAATTAAATTTTAAAATAAAACTAATAAAACCATTTTTAATTATTATTAAACTTTTGATTCCACCAATTCGAAAAAAAAAAAAATTAATTTCCAAAACCACTAACTCCATTCTTTCTCTCTCTCTCTCCCACCTCTCACGATCTCTCTCTCCCTCTTTTCTTCTTCCACTAACTCCATTCTTTCTCTCTCTCTCTCCCACCTCTCACGATCTCTCTCTCCCTCTTTTCTTCTTCATCTCCTTCATCTTCTTCAACCCACCAAACCCTAACCCTAACCCAAACCCACACCAATACACCACCGCCTCCAAACAGGCGACCAAACCCACACCACTGTCGCAACCAAACCCACACCACCGCTCCAAATCGGTAACCAAATCCACACCACTGCTCCAAATCGGTAACCAAATCCACACCATCGCCACCTCCACCTCCACCTCCACCTCCACCGCCTCCAACTCCACAACCAAATCCACCTCCGACACCACCACCTCCTCTAAACCCACACCTCCACCACATCCACACCACCACCTCCAAACCGACACCACCACGATTCACAAACAAACACCAAACAACTATCACGTCTTGGTCATCGTCGTCGGAGACCCCCTCCGCCGGCGATTTGATCTGAAAAAAGGGAGACAAAAACCTAATTGGATTTTGGGAATTTGGGGAAGAATGGAATTTGGGGAAAAAGGAAGAAGAAGATGTTGAAAGAAGAACATGAAGTATGTGAAGAAGAAAAGAAAGAGAGAGGGAGAGGCGGTAGATAGAGAGAGAAAAATGGAGATTAGGGAAGTATGTGAAGAAGAAAAGAAAGAGAGAGGGAGAGGCGGTAGATAGAGAGAGAGAGAGAAAAAAAGAAAGAGAGAGGGAGAGGCGGTAGATAGGGTTTCCACTTTTATTTTATTTTTTTAAGTTAATTTTTTTTATTAACTAAATATATTAATCTTTTATTAAAATATTTTAATTTGTATTTTAATTTGTATTATTTAATTTAATTATATTTATTAATTTGATTAAGTAATTAACTAACCATTGGTTTTTTTCATTTTTATTTATTTTTTTAAAAATATATTAATCTTTTATTAAATATTTTAATTTGTATTTTAATTTGTATTATTTAATTTAATTATATTTATTAATTTGATTAAGTAATTAACTAACCATTGGTTTTTTTCATTTTTATTTATTTTTTAAAAAATTTAATTAGTTTTATTTTTAAATTTAATTAGTTTTATTTTTAAATTTAATTAATTAATCAAACAGGCTTCTAGAACCTTTGATGTTGAATTACCGTCTTACCCTCGTTGACCGGACGGAATTCTGAGAATCCCTAACGAATTGGACGGTAGGGACTAAAATATAGATTAATTGAAAACATTTGGACCTGCATAGCTAATGCTGGAACGACGGGGACCAAAACGTATAATATGGTAAACCATAGGGACTAAAATGATATTATCCCTTTAATTTATGAAATGAATGAGACTACATTTTATATAAGGGTTTTTTTGAAATGTATTATCTTATAATTGAATCGAAATTATTAATTTATCTTATTATCTCAAGTCGAGGGCAAAATTTATTATATTAAAGAGATTATTAATCTATCAAGTATTAATTTATAGATCAAGGTTATATTATGTAAACTATATTTTGGCCCATCCTAAATTTTCCGTTTAATATATTGACTCCTGATCATAATCAATTTTTGGCTTGGCCATATAATGATAGAACTTTGAAGAACTCCCACTCTCTATGTACATATATATATATATACACATGTGTCCGAGCCAAAATTTTATCAGTTTCCTTCTCCACCAATAACAAGTCTTAAAAAACCAGCTAGAGAGTTGAAAGATGTGGGAAGTGATCAGTATTTGCTTGGTACCTCTACTTGTAGTTGCGATTAGTCATTTGTTTTACAGTTGGGCGAATCCCAAGTGCAAAAATGGCAAACTACCACCTGGTTCCATGGGCCTCCCCTTTATTGGAGAGACACTTTGCTTCTTCTCTTCTCATTCATTTTACGACATTCCGCCATTTATGAGTAAGAGAATAGCACGGTACGTAGTCTATTGGGTTGTGACATCCATTAATATATATATATATACACATTTATCTTGTTGTTATGTGTGTTTTAATTCATCCCATCTTCTTGAGTTTCATATATAGGCTTTCTAATACTCTGCTTAATTTTGGTTTTTACATACTTTTCAGACATGGACATTTGTTTCGAACAAGTTTGATTGGACAGAGAGTAGTCGTGTCGACTGATCCGGAGATAAACTACAAAGTTCTCCAGCAAGAAAATGAGAGTCTAGTAATGTGGTATACCGATTGTTTTCTTGGAATTGTGGGAACAGAAGAAGACTTGATGGCAATCCATGGAAGCGCTCACAAGTACCTCAAGAACTTGATGCTACAATTTCTCGGCCCAGAGAACGTCAAAGTAAAACTACTACCTAAAGTCGATGAGGCGACTCGTAAACATCTACATTCATGGGCTAGCAATGGCAGTGTCGACGTCAAACATGGAGCTGCATATGTATAATTTAATTCATTTTAGCCACTATTAGTTATTTGATTTTGATCATCTTTTGGTTTTATTTATTGATGTGTTTATATATATATATATATATACACACGACTATCATGACATCGATCGGTTATTATTGGCAGATGGTATTTGAATCTTTTGGTAAGAATCTACTCAGTTACGATGAAGATGAAATCACAAAGACACTTGTAAAGAGTTTCGAAGCTTTCATGGATGGTTTCGTCTCGTTTCCTTTGTACATTCCAGGAACCGCTTTCTATGCATGCATACAGGTTTTTAATATTGATTATTTTTTATGTTTATTATAAGCTTTTTGTAGAGGTGTCAAATGGCCGGACTGGTCCGTCAATTTTAAAGCCCAATTGGGTTTGAATGACATGTACGGGCCCCTGGCCCCGGCTCTAAACGCCCGACCCATTTGACACCTTTAGCTTTATGTGGTTCATCATCAATTTAAAATTGGTTTTAAATTTTGTTTTTGAATTGTAATAAGGGACGTAAAAAAGCAATGAAGGTGATTAAGGATATGTACCAAGCAAGAAAAGCATCAAAAAATCGTAGTCATGGTGATTTCATGGATCGTTTACTTGAAGAAGAAGAGAAAGAAAATACGATTGTCGATGAAAGTTTGGCTATAAACTTGGTTTTTGTGCTTCTTTTTGCTGCCTACGAAGCTGCTTCTCAAGCTTTGACATTACTTACAAAGTTTGTTTTCGAGAATCCTAATGTGCTACAAGAATTAATGGTTTGTAAAACAGTATATTCTCCCCTTCAATTAATTATGCTTTATAAATTTTTATCTTTAATTATCTTTACAAAATTATCTCTGTTTTCTTTTAACAAATAAAACTGTTAATTTTATTTTCAGAAAGAGCAGGAGACAATTGTAAGAAAACGAGACAAGGAGCTTCCTGGTAGAGTTACTTTGGAAGAATATAAACACATGACTTTCACACATATGGTGTGTAATAATTGCATTAGTTTGGTATCTTTATTTTATATTAATTAGGTACTGGGTTGCTGCTTAATTGATTGATGAATTTTTTTTAATTAACAAATTAATTGCAGGTTATCAATGAAACTTGTCGATTGAGTAATATACAGCCCATGCTTTTCAGAAAAGTGGTTAAAGATATGGAGATAAATGGCAAGTTTTTAAAACATTATTTTGGGTAATTAACAATGAAAGTTATTATTGTATAAATTTAATGAATATTTAATTGTATATAATACGAACATTAATTATTTTCCAGGATATAAAATCCCAACAGGCTGGATATTTCTGGCCTTTACATCAGTTGTTCATTTGGATCCTGAAAAATATGAGAACCCTCTTGTATTCAATCCATGGCGTTGGGAGGTAATTAATTGATTTATTTTATTTTATTTTATTTTGTTTAATGTATTTGAAAAAAACATGTTTAATTTTCCAGAATTAACGTTGGATATTGATTAAATTATTCTATATTTCTATGAAATGGGATTGAACAGGGAAAAGAATTACATTCTGGATCCAAGAATTTCATGGCTTTTGGTGGTAGCGTGAGACTTTGTCTTGGAGCTGAATTTGCAAAGGTTCAAATGGCAATTTATCTCCATTACCTCGTCACAAAATACAGGTAATTAATTAATTATTGTTAAAAGAAAGGCGTCGTTAATTGTTTTTGAATCAATTAATTAATGATGTGAATTATATTAATTAACGGTCAATAATTAATGTATATAATATCAGATGCTCGGTGATCAAGGGAGGAGAAGTTATTCGAAAGCCTACTATCTCATATCCGAATGGTCTACATATCTCAATTGAAGAAAATATTAGCAAGGAATAAAGATAGATTAATTATGTGGAATAAAAAAAACTGTTTACAATAATTTATTTTATTGTGACATTAAATTATCCAACATGTGTGTGACAGTGTGAGCATAAATTAATAAATAACTTTTTTTTTTCCCTGAGCTATTACAATTAATTTGGAATTTGAAGAAAATTGACATGATTCGCACTTATAATTTCAACAGTTTTAGTGTAAGCGTCATTTCATTGGTGATAAGCCTCACACACCCACATCCAATAGATTATGAGTTTGAGTCATACCCCCGATCCCAAATTAGTACTACTACTATGGCCCCAAATGACTTGGCCCTAAATAATTTAGTTGAAAGGACGTTTATTCAGCTTGACAATGTATCAAATTAATGTATCAAGTTATTATAACCGTAAATGGTATTTTTTTTTAAAAAAAAATACATGTTATTTTCAAGCAGTGAATTGTCATACAACTTTGAATACGTTAATGCATGTAGGACATGTGTACTTTGGTCTTAAGGACTTTTATTTTTATTCCAAGTCAATCTGTGCGACCAACCATAAGAACTTTGATTTTTTATTTGTATGATTACAACGGTATTCATGTATCAATATTCTTGCTGAGTACGTCACTCTCACCATGTGGTCCATGTGGCTCTTGACTTTTAATTATCTAGTATAGTAAGTAGTAATTCAGTCACTTGAAAAAAATTTGGGTGCACTGACTTACTGCTTGAGCATTATTCATGGTGACTTTTTGATATTTTAACTGTGAACTCCCTATCAATAAATATTTTTTAAATTTGAGAATCGTATTGTGTTTGAAAAGTCAAACATTCTATCAACTAAATTAAGATCGAGCATCTCCCTTTCACATTAGTGATTCGAGGTTTGATCGAGTCCTACCATATATATTTTAGAAATATATGTTGAGAGTTTTCTCCCGTTTATGGGAATAAATATTTGAATCGTATATATATTGTTTGATCTTGATAGATCCTAACAGTCTTATTATAATAGTTATAATATTTCAATGAATATATATTCATCCATCCATTCATTTTCTTTTACAGAATAATATCTATGTTTAATCTTTTACCACACCTATCAATCAAGTTTGAGATCTTAATTAAGTTTGAATACCCTTTCAAGTTCCACCGATATAAAAAATAATAATAAAAAAAACCTCACTTTACAAATCTTTTTATATATAAAAAGATAAAACGATATACTGTAATTGCTTCTCAAGAATGGGATTTCAGATTTGATTATCTTTCGGATCATGATATACTAACGTTAGAGAAATGATTCTTTTAAGGTTAAAATTAGGATCTGCATATGTAACATTAGAGATATTGTTCAAACTTAAACAATAATTTTGGTTCTTAAATGATGTGTCAACACTCTAATCCATTCATTTAAATTAATTAATTTAAATGAATGGAATAGAGTGTTGCCACAACATTTGGACACCAGATTTGGACATCAATTTGTTACTTAGAATTAAAATAAGAAATATCCATGGTTTTCAAATCCACAGTGTTCAATTCATTGGGCAAGTCTGACTATTCTACCCTGCACATACACATAGAAATAAACTACAAGTCATTTCATCTGTAAGTGACATCATCTATTTATTTATATTTAATTAAATTTATCATATTGTCAAAGTTTTACAATTAAAAAAAAAGAAGAAAGAATATTTTACTTAAATTGAGACGAATGTAGTGGAAAAGTCGAGATTAACCCTTGATGAGTGCTGTCTTTATCTTCTACCAACCCTGTCTAGATGCATTAGTTGGTACGTGGACTGTGGTGGTCATGGTGGATGACTTGGAATTTAAAGTAAAACTTGGTGGCTCATTCAACTCCAGTTGCCCGGTGGCCGGAAGCTGCTCATCACATTGCTGCGTAATGACTAACCTAATTTAAATTTCTGTTATATATATATATAATTTTTCTATTATCAGTTCGTTCTGATATAAAATATATCATGACGAAAGATGTGGACCATTAGATTTACATACTTTGATTCAAAGTGTATGCACTTGTCAAAATTTCTCCATAATCTATGGTTCACATTCTTCGTCCAGATATATTTTATATCAGAATGAACTGATAATAGAAATACTATATATATATATATAAGGGTAGGATCCATGACCCCATATTTATGTTTGAATGGTTTAGATTTAATAGTCATTAATTCACTTTTCAATTTTCTATTAATATTTGTATTTTTCTCTCATCTGAATTTTAATATTTCATTTCATTCTCTCTCCTCATTTAAATTTCATCTTTCCTCTCTTATCTTTTTTTTCTTTTACATCTCAAGTCTCAACAGACAACAGTTTTTTTTTTTTTTTTTTTTTTTAGCAAACAGCAGACAATAACATGTTTATTATTTCAAAAAAAAATTTCTTTTCACTTTGATTTATTTGCATTTGTATTTTTATTTATGTACCATTTCTCACTTTATCTGTTTATCAATCGATAATGTTATTTAAATTTCAAATAAAAATATTCCGTACTAGTATATTAAAATTTAATTGATAAAAAAACTTTAAAAAAACTAAAATCAATAAAATCAATATTCCACTTAAATTAAATTAAAACTTGTTCAGTATTAAAAAAGCCAAAAAAAAAAAAAAACTAATTAACAAAATCATAGCATACACTTTCAATTCCTATATATATATATATATCACATTTTGATAAGGGTGAAATTTTAAAGAAATATGAAGAAAAAAGAGAGGAAGAAAAAGAAGATTTAAGATAGTGAGAAAAGAAGTCACGTAGAGTGAGACGAGGGAGGGAAAAAATAGGAAAGATAAAAAATAAATGAGGAAAGATAAAATTTTAGGAGAGATAATAGAAAAAAATATGAAGTAAATAAAATTATTAATGGAAGAAAGAGAAAGAAGATTAGGGAGTATTAAATCTGGACCATTTAAACACCTAGGATTTAATGATCATAAAAGTGTGTTAAATCATATGTAAAAAAAATGGACCATGGATCCTACCATATATATATATATATATATCGAATTATCAATAACGGTATTAGAATGGTATAAATATAAATATAATAAATAATTGCAGATTTCAAAGCAACGTGATCAAATAAAATAAACAAGTCAAGATACCTAAATATTTTATGAATGTATATATGAATAAATCAAAGTCATTAGTCAAGGTGGAATTTTTTTTTTTTTTTTTCTCAATTATTACAAGAAAGAAATTATCAAACTAAATGAGTTAAGAGTCTATCAGAACTTGCCGTGATCAAACATGAGATATTACTCCCACAATACTAAGGTGAAAACTCTCCACAGACTTGTGAAATATGTATAATGAGTTCAAACCCACCACCACCAACACCAACGTGGAAGGGAAGAAGGGAAAATGTATTATTATATGAGCTAAGAGGTGATGTGAAGATTGATTCATTTTGATTTACCCATTTTACCCCTACATTTTTAAATTTAGAAACATGGAAAGAATGCCTCTCTATATGAGCATGGGCCTATATATATCTTGTTATCATCACATCAGAAAAGTAGTCCACACAAATTTCTTTTCTCACACCTACCTCTCCATACTCAGACTATAGATTACTGTGTGTGCAAAGATGTTGGTGGAAGCTGGTCTCTGCCTGGTGGCTTTACTGGTTGTCTGGGTTAGCCATTTCGCTTATAGATGGTCGAACCCCAAGTGCAATGGCAAACTACCACCTGGTTCTATGGGCTTGCCGCTCATCGGAGACACTTTCGAGTTCTTCGCTTCCCATTCACTCTACGAACTCTCACCCTTCATGAGCAAGAAAATCGCACGGTAAAATTCTAATATATAACTTTCCAAATTTCGTTATATTTTTGTAATTACTAATAAATGGTATCGGAGTGTAACATTTTTTTTTTTTTTTTTATGTTTCAGATATGGACCTTTGTTTCGAGCAGGTCTACTTGGGCAAAGAATGGTTGTATCGACTGATCCGGAGACAAATTTTAGCATGTTCAAACAAGAAAATCCGGATCTGTTACTGTGGTATGGTGGGAGTTTTGAAGAAATGATTGGAGATGAAAAGTTGCTTGCAAGTCATGGAAGCATCCATAAGTACATGAAAAACTTGATTTTAAGTTTCGTTGGCCCAGAAAGCCTCAGGACTAAACTACTTCACCAAATGGATGTCGCGACTCAAAGACATCTACATTCATGGGCTACCGATGGCCGTGTCGATGTTAAAGATGCTTCTCCAAAAGTAATTTTAATCTCCCTCACACACACGTATGAAAATTATTAGTTGTGGGAATCCCATACGTTTTTTTCGTACGAAAATCAATTATGAAACGATTATCACACAGAAAAACGTACAGAATCTCACACATGTATATAAAAGTAAAACATTCACTAATTTAATTTTAAATGAATGATTGACTCTATAATATATGATTACGACTTATGAAAACACGTGGTTTTTGACAGATGTTATTTGAATTTGTTGCTGGGAAGCTACTGAGTTATGATGAAGCAAAGCAGTCAAAGAAATTAGGAGAAAATTTGAAAGCTTTCAAAGATGGTCTAACCTCGATTCCTTTGAATATTCCAGGAACCACCTTCCATGGATGTATACAGGTATTATTTTTTAACTAATCAAATATATTTAATTTGTTTTTCTTTTATTCTATTTTTCTTGGATAATATAATTGCAGAAACAAATAAAAAATAAATAAATTATTATATAATTCCGTTTTTTTTAATGTAATTGTTAATAGGCACATAAGAGAGCAATGAAGGCAATTGAAGAAATTTACCTAGAGAGGAAAGCATCAAAAATTCCTGGAAACGATTTCTTGGATAATATAATTGCAGAAACAACCAAAAAAGACACGTTTTTAAACGACACAAATGTGACAAAATTGCTTTTTGCGATTCTCTTAGCTGGTTATGAATCCACTTCACAAGCCGTCACTTTGGTCACAAAGCTTGTCGCTGATCACCCTGATGTCTTGGCAGAATTAATGGTTTGTATATATAATTTCTAATATTTTGTTTATTAATTAATTAATTAATTACAAGCAAATTCATTTATTTCTTTTCAAATTAATAGTCTTGTTGACAAAAAAAAAAAAAATTTGATAGTAAAAGATCGATTACATTTCAGAAAGAGCACGAGGCAATTTTGAACAACAGAGAAAACAAGAATTCTGGTATTACATGGGAAGAATATAAATCAATGACATTCACACATATGGTGAGTTGGATTTATAAATATATATATATATATAAATATGAAGCCCTCCATTTATTAATGTGATCTATTAAATTATTTTATTTATGTTATTAATTATTACAGGTTATCAATGAAACTGTTCGACTTGGAAATATGGTTCCAGGGATTTTCAGAAAAGCAATGAAAGATGTGGAAATAAATGGTAAGTTATTATAACATATTAATTACTATATATATGTTTTGTTGAACATTTTCATTCATCGAAAAAAAAAAAAAAAAAAAAAAACTTGCAGGATATACAATACCAGAAGGCTGGATACTTATGGCAGCTCTACCAGTTGTTCATTTAAGTCCTGATAAATATGAGAGCCCCTTTGTTTTCAATCCATGGCGTTGGCAGGTAATTTATTTATTTATGCAATTAATTAATTAGTTTAAATTTTGATTATTATGTTTTCATATATGATCGGTTTATTGATAAAATTGAAATATATATTAATCAAAGGGAAAAGAATTGAACGCTGGATCCAAGACTTTTATGGGTTTTGGTATTGGCGCGAGACTTTGCGTTGGAGCTGAATTTACAAAGGTTCAATTGGCAGTTTATCTCCATCACCTTGTCGCTAATTACAGGTAATTAATTAAGAACCTATATAATTTCGTCTTGATAAAAACTTTCAAGGCGTACAAAATAGCTAAAATTGAAATGATCGTGACGTAATATTTACGTGCTTATCAGGTGGTCAGTGTACAAAGGAGGGGAGATCATTCGAAGGCCTGTGAACATATTCCCAAATGGACTCCATATCAAAATTGCAGAGAAGTAGAAGAAGCAATGCATATGATCAGAACAAACAAGGAGTTTTGTTCGATAAAAAATAAGAAAAAAAATATTGCACAATCTCGCTCTTGTTATTCACCAATAAATCCCCAATTTAATGCTTTTGGATCTTTTATTCTTGTCCTCTTGTTATCAGAAAATTTGTATAATGATTTTGTAATATCACTCTCCACTCCATAATAAACTGAATAAATACTCAAGTCTTTCTTATCATTTTCACAGAAACGTTTTTTTATATATTATATATTTTATTCTGGAGATTCTAGCCATGGATAATGCTACCACTCTTAAGTTAATGACAATTTATATTCATTACATTTCGGTCAAATTCCTTAAAAAATATAAATAAATAAACAACCAGAAACTTCACGATCTCCATCAACTCACCAAAGTTAAAACCTTACACCTTGTATCAGAGGCTTCATTAAATTTGGAAGCTCAGAGGGCCAGGGAAAAATATTTCAAAAGAAATGTAAATAATAAAACTTTTGGGGTAAAAGTTAAATAAAATATAATTAATAAATAATAATAATAATAATTGGGCCTAGAGGGGCTATGGCCCTTCTAGGTCTCCATGCGGCTTCGCCACTGCCTTGTATATATTATATTCTATAAAATCACAATAAATGTATAGAGATATCTCTCGATATTGAGATCCAACTTCTTCTTCTGATTATGATAATAGACATCGTTAAATCAATCAAGTTTCAAAATTCAAACCGCTCTCAGTCATTTTGATTGAAATATTTAATTAGAAGCGGAAAACGTACACTATAAAAACTTTATTTAAAAAAAGTACTAATTTGGTTTAATAATTAAAAAATAGTTTTAAAAATTTGAGATTTGACTTGTATATACTTTAGTAATTTATAAATTTGAATGATGGTGACCTTAGTAAACGCTACTGACCTTTTACATTTGTTTATGATGGTGGTTTACCATTTAGTGCATCTGTGCATATTTTAATTTGTATAATTGATTTCAATTCTACAAAGTTTTGTAAGAAAAGATCATTGATTAATGAAGTAACTATTGAATCTATTGACTAAATTATTCGCGGGCTATAAAGGAAGTTGGGTCTACTAATCTAATGGACATTTTGATGACTTGAAGAAAAAAATATTCATCGGTGTTAAACCAGTCAATCATGATTTATTTTTGAAATTTTCAAAACTACCCTCGCTTAAATATCTTATATATTTACAATTTTTTTTCTTTCTAAACCAAATAAGACTTGTATAGATCTATTGAATTAATTAGAAATTATCCGTTTCAATCTTGAAAATATTTTTAAAAATAATTATAAATTATCCCTTATAGGAAATTTTAAAAACATCATTTTTCTTTACTTATTTTTTCGAGAAACTTAAACAAAAATAGATTGAATTGCACAAACAAAATTTTTCTTCACTCTATCTCTATCATATTTCTCTCTTCTTTTAGTAAATTAATCTTTTTACTTATAAAAAACAAATGCTTTAATTTTGTTTTATACGTTTGAAAAACGTTGAGATGTATTTAGTAAAGGGATATTATTATTTTCCACCCTGAGGTATACCCTATTGTTAAGACGAGGACAGGGTTTGGGCTTATTGGCCGTTCTTCCCCCTAAAATCAAATTTATGTTAATTGACCCCCTTTTGTTGTTGAAAAAGGTGATTCTGACAAAATTCAGAGTAGAAAAAGACAGTAATACCCCCAATGGCCTTAAACGGCTATTAAACTCCTGTGAACAGCATCCAGCACGTGATTGTTATTAATGAAATTACAAAAGTGCCCATCTCAGAAATTAAAAGTAACAACAACAAAAAAAAAATTTAATTCTTCAACTTTTCTAGAAATATTCTTCAACTTCTCCTGAAATATTCTTCATCAGCTCATTTCCAGAAAATTGAACCAACCTGCACATTCAAAGAACCCAGAATTAATCACACAATCCAGATCTCATTCAACTGATTTGTATCTCTCTCATTCAACTCTCAAATCCAACACTAAACACAATCAAAACAACTTGATTTTACATGAAATACATCTAAAAAAATCCCATGAACCAAACCCTATAAACTCCAAAACAACCAAAACCCTTATACACAATAAAATCACAAACCCAGATACCAAAATTGAATCTTGTAAACAACCCACGAAGTACTCAAGCCTATAAATCAATACCCACCTACAAAATCAACAAAATCTCACAAACCCAGATGCCAAAATCTGTTCTAAACCTCAAAACTTGACCAACCCCAACCAACAAAACTCCACATCCGACCCAGATGAAGGAAACGACAAAGAGATCGTCAAATTCATTTGGGAATCAACAGGTTGTGAGAGCAAACCCAAAAATCAAATCAATTATTTACATTAATTAAAAAAGCTATCAATTATAACAAAAAAAATCGAACAAAATAAAAATAATTGTACCTTACGGGCAACCATTTCTAGGTAGTTGTCTTGAAACAGAGAAAGGATCTGATTAGAAGCAACTCTTAGTTCTCTTTTGGGCATGTCTTTGAGATTAGTGACTTGAATAATGGAGTTGACACCACCAGGTATGAAATGCAAGAGATTGATGCCTCTTTCGAGTACTTGACGAGGCGAGAAGAGAAGAAAAAACAGAGACGAGAAGAGAAGAAAAAAGAGGAGGGCTGGATTCGGTTAGTGATTCTCTGGAGACTGAAAATTATGAAAATGAAGATGAGAGGCGACGAATGAGCTGGGTATGTTTGGTGAGTTTGATCTGGGTGGTAGTAGTTTTGATGATGATGATGATGATGGGTTTGGCTGAATGGTGGTGGCGATGAGATGATGATGGTGGTGGTGATGGAACAATGAGGTGGCATCGCCCCCTCCACTTGTTTTTATTTTAATTAGTTATATTATTTTAATAAAATATTTAATTGTCTTAAATAACCTTCATGTTCACACCTCACAAGTTAAATGACATTAATACCCTCACCAGTTAACAGTCAACGTTCAAATTGAACGGAAAAGGTGGTAGAAGGGGGACAGTTACCATAAGTTTGATTTTAGGGGGGAGACCGGCCAATAAGCCCAAACCCTGTCCTCGTCTTAACAATAGGGTATACCTCAGGGGGGAAAATAATAATATCCCTTTAGTAAATCACTTTAACAACAAATTTTGAAAAGTAGCCCAGTAATCATATATTTTATTTGTGACAAAAAATCAGAAAATATCTAAGAAAACAAAGCCAGATCAGACAGTCGTCATAGCAACGGACCTATGTCATACAGGGGCAAATTTTTTTAAGTTTTACACTATCACATCAATTCCGGGTTTTTTTTTTGGTGAATATGAGGACTTGAACCCACAACCTCGTGACGCAGGTATGAGAAGTTTAACACCAGACCAACCTCACTCGTCTAATTTCAAAATAGAATGACTTATATATTACAACCAAGTGAGAGTATAGAATATAGATTTTCTATAGTAATAAAAATATTTACAATAAAAAATATTTAAATTAAACTTCTTAGACTGCAAGTGACTTATTCAAGTTAGAATGTTAATTTAATTTTATTATTGTATGAATTGAACTGATCATAAATGCATATATGTTCGATTCCACATTATATGACGTGTTAAATCTCATATAATTTCACGGTCAATTTTTAATTAGCTAGCAACTTTAGTTTACTAGCTAGTGAAATTGGTAATTTTATTTTTTTTTTGAAGGGGTGAAATTGGTAATTACAATCACCATATGTGTCAATCTTTTATTTCCTTTTTAACTTGTACGACTGTACTTTGGGACATGTACTATTATATTCAAATTCAAAATTCAATAATTGCGGCCAACTATATACAAATTAAGGGGAGTAAGACCGAGATTGTTGTTGGCTGGATCAATTCCAACTTCCAAGTCCTCCTACTGCTCTGAAATTGGGACTCTCATCAATGATATTCATGCCCTGTTAGAAATGATGCATTGTATTTATGTTAACTTTGTTCCTAGAAAGGCTAATCAGGTAGCCCATGGGTTGGCTAAAAACAATCTCTCCTGCGTTGAGGACATGTTTTGGCTGGAGGATTTTCCTCATTGTGTTTCTTCCTTTGTTTTGGCGGATTGCCGTGATCTTTGGTGATCTGCTGTTTTCCTTCAAAAAAACAA
Source organism: Acer yangbiense (assembly GCA_008009225.1). NCBI lineage: Eukaryota > Viridiplantae > Streptophyta > Magnoliopsida > Sapindales > Sapindaceae > Acer > Acer yangbiense. Next base: position 3,725,803 of record CM017764.1, read on the forward strand.
AAAAAAAGACCGAAATCAAATTAAGATCGAGCAAGGGAATTAAATACATCTGTTTCATTTCATGTATTAATATTCTTGCTGAGTGACTCCCAGATCCAGCAGACTTTCTCTGATAATATTGTGTCTCATGAAAAAAAATTGGGATGACCACATAATTAGCTAGCTCTTGAATCTTGATGTTAGGTTTTGACTTGTATTCCCAAGTGAACACAATGTTTACTAAACGGAACTCAACTAATGTGAAAGAGAAAACTTCATAAAGACATGGGTAACGTGTGGAAGTCGGTGTTCCTGTTTAGGAAATATTTGGAAGTTTGAAGATTCACGAAAAAAACGAAATCCGGAAGGGATCACGGCATAGATCACAGTACGAACTGCAGTAGATTCTAGTGAGCTTAGCACGGCAAAAGAAAGAGACGCAAACTGCGGTATTTTGAACGGTTGTTTTTAGAAGGTATTCTGCGGTAGGGGCGTGGGCTGCAAACCACTGTCCAAATTTTTTTAATTATATGGTATGGTTAAATTTTAAAATAAACTTTCACTATAATCAAAATAATAATATTAGATTGTCCAAAAATTTTGCTCAAATAACGTGGACAAACTAATTTGTAGCAACATATTGATTTTGAGATAATGTGGTGGTTATAAATCAACTTCCACATTATTTAAACAATAAATTTTTAAACAATGTAGTATTTTTTTTTTAATTTTTTTTTTTAAATACTCTAATCAAAATAGGAAAATTAATTAAAAAATAGAGTATGTCAGGATCTTGTCCTACTATCCTACAAATTATCACTTCTCTAGTTAAAATTCAAAAGAAAATCATAGTCTACAAGGAAAAGTTTAAAAACGACATTTTTATAGTCTTACGTAGAAAATTACCCGAAAACCAAAAAATATTATCTTTTCTCATGAATTATATTTGTCATTGCATGAAAAATCCAATTATATTTCTGGATGTTCCTTTGTTCTCGAGAAGATAAAACTATATTATATCATTCAAAATTTGCTGACAAAAAAAAAAAAAAAAATTTCTTACATAATTCAAGTTCATAAAAAATATCATACCATATCACCGTTCAATATAATTTGGTAGTAAAAACACTCGTTCAATAGGATAATATTCTATATTGGATTCACTGTCATCACATTGACCGGTCAATGTTTACAAAAATGATTTATGAGTTGTCTTAATTTCCATTACTATACAAATCCTGTAAGGAATTTGACTGGTTTTTATGCCTCACATGCAGAATTCTTATGCGAGCTCATGTGGTCTTTCGAGGAAAATATGTAAACAGTATCAGCTGACGCCTGACATATATAAGCATCTGCATGGTTGACGGCATCTTAATTTTCAATTATAAAATTGTACCTGCCCTTCTAGATATATTGGTGAGTCTATTCTGGCCTGACTTTCCTTGTTCAAGTAAAACTGGGCGGCTCGTTCAAGACTTCCAAGTCCAATGGCTGCTCACTACATCTACATGGCTACCTAATCAGCAATCGTATTATGCTTATTTAAATTTATGCTCTAAGCTAATGCATTCACATGGGTTCTAACAGGGGCGAAGCCAGGATTCTAGATATGGGGGGCCGATCGAATAAAACTATTTATCAAGTTTCATTGGTTGTTTTGCGGTGGAGCTTAAATTGCATTAACCTTTATATACTGAGTTTTTAGGTGTTATAAATTTATAATATATGATGAGGAAGTAATAACAAGAAGTTGAAATTATCCGCTACAGTCTTATAGATGGTTATGAATGACTAAGTTGCGAATTTTATTAACCGGTTTTATGTTTCTTTGATACTTTTTGGGTGTTTAGATCAACCTTCTCTTGTATTTTTATTCCCAGTAAAAATATATATTTCATACTAGTTTTATAAATAAGATTTTCCAAAAAAAAAAATTTATCAAGTTAACAAAAAATAGATATTAAATATTCAAATTTAATTTTCATTAAAAAACCAAATGTAATATATAAATGTAATAGTAAAAAGATAAACTAAAATTAACAATAATAATAATAAAAAACAATTATGATTTAATAAAAATATTCAAAATTGCAATATTATACCATTGATAAAGTCAAATAACAAAAAAAAAAATTGAAGTATTACAAGAACTATTACAATAGGATTATCGGGTGTGGGACCTTCCAGGATCAAACAACACATATGCGGTTCGAATATCTACTCCTATGAATCGGAAAGAAAACTTCCTACATATGTTTGTACAATACGCATGGCGGGATTTTAACCCATCACCACTAATGTGGAAGGAAGGTACATTACCACCTATGTTAAGAGGCAATGTGTGTCAAATAACAATTATTCACATGTTTTTCTTATAATTTAAATTTATCATTACATTTATCAAGCAAAATTAACTTATAATAGCAACCAACAAATTTAAATAAATTAATTGAAATAAAAATATATATATAATTTTATTAGGGATGGAAGAAATAAATAAAATTAGTTGGGATTGGGTAATAAATAAAATTAACTAAAACCTATTTTTAAGGAATCGATGAAATAACGTCTGTATCTATATTTTATGAGTAATGCTACTTTGCACAAAGTTGGTGTCCAAATCTAGTGCCCAAATAACGTAGCAACACTCTCATTCATTCATTTAGATTTGCTTGATTTAAATGAATGGATGAGAGTGTTACCACGTCATTTGGGCACCAAATTTGAACAAATTAGCATTACTCATATTTTATATATTAAAATAATGGAAGGGGTCAAGGGGTTATAATTGTATGCATTATACATATCATTATGTTATATACACAAGTGTTTTTTTTTTTTTTTTTTTTCTTTGAAAGGAAATTCAATCAAAAGAAAGAACTACAAAGAAAGAGGGACATCCCCCAAAACCAAACTCTCCACACAGACAGGACAATCATCAATCCACAAAGACTCACCATCATGGTTCAAAGCTAACTTAGCAAGCCCATGAGCCGCCTTATTCAACAACCTTGGCGCAAACACAACGGAGAAATCCGGAAAACGCTCAATCAAGACCTTTATGGGTTTTGGTATTGGCGCGAGACTTTGCGTTGGAGCTGAATTTACAAAGGTTCAATTGGCTGTTTATCTCCATCACCTTGTCGCTAATTACAGGTAATTAATTAAGAACCTATATAATTTCGTCTTGATAAAAACTTTCAAGGCGTACAAAATAGCTAAAATTGAAATGATCGTGACGTAATATTTACGTGCTTATCAGGTGGTCAGTGTACAAAGGAGGGGAGATCATTCGAAGGCCTGTGAACATATTCCCAAATGGACTCCATATCAAAATTGCAGAAAAGTAGAAGAAGCCATGCATATGATCAGAACAAACAAGGAGTTTTGTTCGATAAAAAATAAGAAAAAAAATATTGCACAATCTCGCTCTTGTTATTCACCAATAAATCCCCTATTTAATGCTTTTGGATCTTTTATTCTTGTCCTCTTGTTATCAGAAAAATTTGTATAATGTTTTTGTAATATCACTCTCCACTCCATAATACACTGAATAAATACTCAAGTCTTTCTTATCATTTTCATAGAAACGTTTTTTTATATATTATATATTTTATTCTGGAGATTCTAGCCATGGATAATGCTACCACTCTTAAGATTTGTATAATGTTATTGTAATACCATTCCACTCCACAAATACATCTAATAAATACAGTACTTGTATTTCTTTCCATTTTCTATGAGACTTTTTTTATTTTATTTTTCTCTTCTCGATCCACCTTAATTACTCTTTCTACTAATTTGAGTTTTTTTTTTATTGATTAATCACTAACTTACCACGTTGTTGACATTATTGAACTAATAAGATATTAGTAAGAGGAATACATACATGATTCGAATGCATAATTTTATTAAAATTGTAGGGAGCACCTAAATTTTTGTCCCTTGGACCGTAATTTTAAGGTCCAATGCCAACATGTTAAGTTCAGCCCATATAAATAGGATCCTATTGAATTGGGCCAGACCGGATATGGCCCAATTGGGTATGGGCCTACTAAAAGACAGAGTTGCCACAAAGCTATGTAGAAAATCATGAATCTCAAACAAAATCAATTTATTATAAATCAAATTACCAAGCATTCCTCTTCAGTTTTAAATTTTTATAACTATGGGCAATTAGTTTAATTTTAAGAGTATATGAGGTTTGAGTAGATAAATACATGTTCTCTAGCTGTATTTATATCAAATTCCATAAACATACGACACAAAAAACTCCCTACTCTACCACGTGGTACCACCATACATAGATGGAAAAAAAAAATATTCCGCTCATATTATGTGATTGACCAATCATATTTAATCTCATACCGCATAACATTAGGTTAATATTTAGCCCATATTTAGTTTGATAGGGGCCCTGAAACTCTTTTGATGAAGAACTTTCACAGTTATCCAACTGAAAGTATTGCTTTGCTGTAAGAATTGAAAGTAAACAAAATAGAAAATTGACAATACAAAAACATACAAGATATGTGCCATGTGAATTCACCCAAGATGTGCCATATGAATTCGTTATTGAAACTGATGCTTGAAGAATAAAAAAAATATTACGTGAGTATTTAAATAGAAGAGAAAGAAAACTTCAGATAGAAGAAGAGGAAATACTAACTAGATTTTAATTAGAAGATTTAATCCAATAAGAGAGGAAAAGAAAAGAAAATAAGTTAATGATATATAAAAGATGGGTAATAAAAAAAAATAGTTTATTAAACCTAAGCAATTTAGATATCATAGTTCCAAGCACTAGAACTATTTTTCTTGAATTTTCTAATTTTTCGTTCATTTTTCCAATACCTTCATTTTTAATAAAATCGGAAAAAATAGTTCTAGTGCTTAAAAAATTCTCAAATTTTACTCATACATATATTTCATTGAACTATTATCTACAAAAAAATTCAGATCAAAATTCATAAAAATTGAAGTAATTTCATCAAGGTCCGTACCAAAATTAAAATGAAAGATTCCTTAGGAGAGAACCACTATATATATAGCGGTTCTTTATTGTAGTTCAAAGTAAATACATCGTAAATATTGATTTTAATGAATTTTGATTTAACATCTATTTATAAACACGGTTTGAAAAAAAAAAACAAAAAAAAAAAAAAAAGATAATTACACTGGTGGCCACCCATTTGGTTGATCACTATCAAAACGGTCATTAGATTGTGATTTCGTTTCAAAATGACCATTTATAATTTTATAGTAAAGAATGTAACACTAATGGTCATTCAATTACACTATTAACTTTATCATGAATTGCTATTAAATGGATGGATATTTTGGTAACTTTCTCTATAAAAGATAAACAAATAAACAAAACAACGAGTGGGCATTTTGGTTGCCATAATTGCATAGGATGCTAATGACTTGCGTGTTTGGAAAGGTTGGGTGCAAAGACCGGAGCCAACCCTAGGCTTTTGAAAGAAAAAAAATTTATTAATATCAATAGAGAACGTGTACCTTGTAGGATTAGGAACGTAGACCACATGTATTTATACTTTGTTAGAAGACTTTAATCACAATTTATTAAATTTCACAACTCATGAGGCAACAGGTAATTAATATCAAGTTTTTACTAAATAAAACAAGACCAAAACATTTATTTTTTATGAAACGAAAAACTAACTGGTTAAATCAAGACATACAATAAAGAATAAAGATTTTCATTCTTTAAAAAAAGAAAAAAAGAAAAACAACATTATGAACTAAAATAAAAATACACAAAACAAGAGTCGAGATTTCTATATATTTTATGAATAATGTAAACATAAATCAAGAGTATTTTTTTAACAGGACCTATGTTTTATTTATTTTAGAAATTTCATTAGTACTTAAATGCCAATTTTAACCAAACTGCCCTTATAATTAGTCTTCCTTCCAAATGTTCAAAACCTAATAAAAAAATTAACGAAAAAGAGAAAACGTATATGGAGTCTTGACTCAAATTGGATTGAAGGAGCTACGGAACATTATGAAAGTGTTATTTATTTTCTTTTTATATTTGCTTGTGTTGTGTTTTGAACTTGTGAGTTGGAAAATACGCAATATACAACAAAATTTAGTTGTCTCTCTATGTGTTTTAAGATTATACTTTAGGGGAAAGGGCGAAGTCAAAAATTCAAGTTTGGGGTTATTATATAAAAATATAAATAAATTAAAAAATAAAAAGGGAGGCCAAAGTGAAAATAATTAAAAATTCACCAATCATGTGTTGGTGTGAGTGGTTCGGCGCTCTCATCCCTTAAGCAAGGTCGTGGGTTCAACTCCCCTTGTGAACGGAGCTACACATATTGGGAGCACTTTACCCCTTAGTGGGCCGACCCGGTGCGAGTCCGGATTAGTCGGGGTGTGGTCTGGGCTGATTGCACCGTATGGTGGATCCGCCCCACCCGGAAACCGGATGGTGTAAACCAAAAAAATTAAAAAAATTAAAAATTCAGTAATAACTTTATAATTTTTTTAAATGGATTTTAAAGTTTTTTTTTTTTACCCCTGTTTAGGTGGAAGTTGATTCAAATTTAATAACCCTCTATCAATAACTATAAGGGAAATTATCATTTTCCCTCCATGAGGTTTGCTATATTAGATAAACTAGTCCCTTTAGTTTCAATAATGACCGGTTAACCCCTTGAAACCCAAAATATTGGTCATTTTGACACTTATGTCAAGTTTTCCATCCAAAATCTCTTTAACCGTTAATTAAAAAATTAAAACGCTTCTACCAGGGATTGAACCTTTGATCTTATGGTTATTAGCTACATGATTTAACCAACAGAGTTACTCTAACTTATTATTGGAGGTTTGTTGATTTAAATATATATATATATAATATATATATATATAATTTGTTTAAAAATAATTTAAATATGTTTATACAATGAAACAAATATTATAAGCGCGTGCGTGTCTAAAATACAACCTAGAGGGGAGTGAATGGATTGTTAATCCGGTTATTACCAATTTTTTGGATTAGTCAATTTTACAAAAATAACCCCAATTCACAAAAAAATAAATCAAGTGTAAAATGCGGAATTTAAATGACATTTGATTTTTACATAGAAACCTTTAACAAGGAAAAACCACAGGCTGATATGTGCGTCACACACGGTCACCGAAATCCACTTTATGAGTAAAGGTTACACCCTTAAGCGATACACGGACTCTCACCCTAGACAACCTCAAGCTATGGACATTACCACTCACCACTTTTGGTTCAATCCCTAGTAATATCCCCCGATCACTACTCTTGGCGTGAGCACCTTCTACTCTACCCGCAGGCCTTTTATAGCGGCATTTGACCAATTACTTGCGAACTAAGCTACCTTAGTCACAAGACTTACTTCTCAATGAAGAGATCAAAATCTATGTGAATAGGCAATGATATTCAATTATGCAAATAATGATATGTTACATTATAAGCTAAGATTAAATGATGACAATAAAATCAATCCTATATATCAAAGTTTGCTATATGTCATGGCATACAACTTAGCTATGTGAAGGATAACCCATCCTAAATACAATAGCTATCAAAAACAATCTCAATCATTTTAATGAGATAAATTAGTTAGATTTATATAAATATGAAATCCTAATTATCACAAAATAATCTCAATTAATCAATGAGATAACTTAGCTAGATGTTATCTAAACTTAGAATCCTAGCTATCACGATAAAAACCCAATTATGTTATCAAGACTCATAAATATATGCAATAAATGAGTCAAGGTATTTAATCAAGCAATAAATACCTAATATAGAATAAGAAGAACAATAAATACCTAATATAGAATAAGAAGAACAATAAATGATATTCAATGAAGTTATAACTTACCTAGTCATGAAACAAAGAAGACCCATGCTTTAGAGATGTTTAGAGATGCATGAAAATGATGGGTTTTGGGTTTGAAGAGTTAAAGAAACAAGCTTGGTGCTTTCTCTCTCAAGAACCTCTCTTTCTCTCTCAAGAATATGGAGCCTCTCTCTAGGGTTTGATTTTGTGGCTCTACCCTCAAAATGATGAGCAAGATATGTATTTATAGTGCCCAAGTGAAACTATGTCGTTTTGGAGGAAATATAAAAATTATGGGCATTTCCGCGATACACACGACAATGCAGCAGCTCAAGATTTGAGTGCTCCGAAACATGACCAAACGACATCAAAATCTTTCGTATAATATATCGTTGGAATGGTATGGAAGTATAATTTCTACTCGTTTTTACAAAATGACAATTCGATGTCTGTAGAAAAAGTTATGGTCAATTAAGTTACCAAAGGTCAGAAATGGACAACAACAGAGTTGCTCTGTTTTGGTGGTCATTTTGAAGATTTCAAAAACAGTCCAAATGATCATGAGATATTACGAATAATATACCACTGGAAAGGTATGGGTGTCTAGTTTGTATAGAAATTTTGAAAACTTATTTTAAAACATTGTATAAAACGCTATGGTCACAAGACCATGCAAAGGTCAATTTGAAATATTGAAATCCAATCTTTTGAAACTCGACACTTCACTCCAAACAACCAAACCAAATCTAACACTTATCCAAGAAAAGAATGAGACATTCTCAAGTGGTCAACCATCACGCTAAGACTTGCACATCATCGTGCAAGTGCGGACGTTTCCGATCACACAAACGGAAACGAATTTCACTACACTTAAGACTAACATGAAGTGCAAGTGGGATGTGAAGAATGCACACTGAAAATATATATAAACGAGTCCTAAAATAATCTAGAGGGGGGGTGAATAGAATATAATCAATTTTTACCCAAATTTCGTGATTAGTCCATTTTACAAAAATTCCCCAAACAAGACACAAAATAAAAACAAGTGTAACAATGCGGAAAATAAAAGACACTCGATTTTTACGTGGAAACCCACACGGGGAAAAACCACGGGCTATTATGTGCGCCACACATGAACCTCGAATCCACTATTTGCAAATACGATTACAATCTAGGTTGACCACATCACACCTAAGATAACTAATCCTTCTTTACTACCTGCATGCCTTTAATAATGACTCTAGTCCCTTGCTTGCAAACTACCAAAGTAAATACAAGACTTGTCTCTAAAGTGAAGAGATAAAACAACCTAAGGTGAATATATGCAATATTCAAGATACTAAAATGCAAAGTTAGATATTTAAGCTTATCTAGGCATGGATGGACATGTTAGAGACATTCCTATATATCATGTGGCTATATGACATTCGTACAACCTAGCTATACGTGCAAATCAAACCCTATAGGCAATAGCTATTACAAACAACTCACAAAGCATAAAAATGCAATATTGAAACTAGTCAAGTGAGAAAAATGCTATCATGTAAAGTAAGAACATGTGAAGATATGTAAAAATGTTCTAACTACAAGTCATGTGAGTAAATAAGAAAACTCATGAGAAATCATACCTAAAACATGTTAGATGATGTGTGAAGATGATGGATTTTGGATTTGGATGAGCAAAGGTGGAATCTTGGGAGTCTCTCACTTGAAGGATATTTTCTCTCAAAAATATATATCTTTTGCTCTCTCAAAATATATGTCTCACTGAGTCAAGAAGAAAATATATATATATTTATACTTTAATAAACAAACGCACAGCTTTTTCATATATATATATATATGTATTAACAAACAAACAAAACGCACCGTTTTTGGATGTTAAATTGTAAAAGACAATGAGAGAATCTAGTGTGGTGAGCTCACGTGAGAGAAAAACAAGGGGTCAAATGAATTATCAAGTTAACTCCACTCATGCATCATGCAAAAACAACACAAACATGCTCACATGCAACATAAAGCACTCAATAAAATAACATGAAAAAATCAAAACAAAAAAATGCAAACAGGTAGGTGTGTGCGCGTTGAGAGGCCGTTTGTCACACGGGGACAGAGAGGGCTTTTTGCCGTGTGGTGCACGGCCCTCTCACTCCACCCCTTGCTTGGTGTGGCTGTCATGCCACACTAAGCCGGATTCGGTCCCGAGCGTCTTCGGTCCAGTTGATCTCGAAACTCGGAATTCAATTTCATCTTCGGAATAGAGATCCGGACTCAATCACAAATATGGAAAATTATATAATTTTCCAATTTAAGCTTGGAATTGAATTTCGGTTTCCGATAAAAACACGGAATGTCCCAAATGTCTCGGAAATCATCCGAATCACACGGAACTGATCTAGGGACAAATCCACACACAGTTGGACTCATAAAAATATGAAAAATCTCAAAAATATATTTCTTTGAAACACAATGAGATTTTACCAACCATACCAAAACAAACACAAATACTAAAATGCATGGGTTGTGTGTTGTGCACTATAAATCTCTTCAATTGAGAGTTAAGTCAAGTAATCTACCTTCCTTGAAGCTCTTGATTCCACAATGAGGTCCTTTGGCACTTGATGAGGATTTCTTCAATCCTAAGCTACCCTTACAAATTGAATCCCATTGTGATTTTGTCAACGAAATACACCAATCAAAAGTGAGGCACTTACACACACATATAAGAATCGAAGCACAAATGCAAGATGAATAAAACATGCATGAAGATGTGTGTGTGTGCAACTAATCTCTTCAAGAGGCGAGTCAAGTGTTTTACCTTTCGCTTTTGCTTTTGAAGTCACCTAGAAGCTCGGAAACTTGTCAACGAGAACCTAAGTTACCCAATACATAGACATCCCAAAACGTGGTTTGTCAATGAAATAAGTCAATCAAAATATGAAGCACTTACATACAATTTAAAATAAACTCATATTTAATAATAATATATAAAACAGATATATAAAAAAGAAAAAAACAAAAACAAAAACAAAAACAAAACAAAAGGAAACCCAAAAAATCAAAGCCCATAAATTGAAAAGGGAACAAATTAAAAAAAAGAAAAGAAAAGAAAAATAATAATAATAATTTTCCTTTTTTTGATTTTTTTTTCCTTTTGTTTTCTTATTATCTTTTTCTTTTTCATAAATCTGTTTTTATATATTATTATTAAAAATGAGTTTATTTTAAATTATATATATATATATATATGAGTTTATTTTAATTTATATAAACAGATTTAAATTATTTTAAACAAATTATATATATCAACAAACCTCAAACAATGAGCTAGTGTATCTTAGTTGGTTAGAGCGTGTTGCTTTTGATCAAAAGGTCGAAGGTTCAATCCATGATGGAGGTATTTTAATTTTTTAATTAACGGTCAAAGGGATTTTGGATGGAAAGCTTGACAGAAGGGGTAAAATGACCAATATTTTAGATTTCAGGGGGTTGACTAACCATTATTGAAACTAGAGGACCGGTTTATCTAATATGGCAAACCTCAGGGGGAAAAATGATAATTTCCCTAACTATAATCATGGCTTACAATAGCTCATAGTAGCTATAAAAATCATTTTTTCAAAAGCACAACTCAAATAAAATAATGTTATATGACATAAATAATTAATTACATGAAAAACATGACACAATATAGGTGGATTGAACGTATAAATCCAGATATATTAAAGTATTTCTCCATATATGTTAGATCACAAAAGAAAGAAGCATGTTGTGTTGGTCATGTTATTATTAAAAAAAAATGAAACTTTTTATACCACTTGAATCAAAGTTAGCAGCCAAATCTTAAAAGATTGATGACTATTTAAGTCCAACTTACCAAACTTGCCCTATATTTTAATTAAAAAAAAGGGCTATTATCACTAAAGTCCCTACTTTTTTCATGAATTATCACATTTTTAAACGTCTTTGTCATATTAGTCACTTTAGTCCCTTGTTTTTTCAAAATACAACACTTTGGTTCATTTGACCAAAAAACTAACGGTTAATTATAACAGAATGTGTAAAAATACAATTTTACCCTTTATTGTTATTTTTTAATTTTTTTTCTTTTAATCCCTCTAGTTTCAATAATAGCTGGTTAACCGTTGAAAAAAATTAGAACGCCTCTAACAGGAATCGAACCTTCAACCTTAAGGTTAAAAACCAAAAGCTTTAACCAACTGAGCTACTCTAGCTCATCGTTGAAGATTTGTTGATTTAAATGTATATATAGTTATATAATTTGCCTACACTAATTTAAATATGTTTATATAATTTAAAATAAACTCATATTTAATAATAATATATAAAAACATATTATTATTATTATTCATATAACAAAATAAAATCAAATTCATAAATATGTTTTTATATATTATTATTAAATATGAGTTTATTTTTATTTTTGTTGATTTTTTTCCCTTTTTGATTTATGGGATTTTATTTTTTGGGTTTTTTTTTTTTATCAGATTGAAATAATATATTTTTTGCAAAAGAAAAAAAATCTAAAAAAAAGAAAGAAAGAAAAAAATTTACGGGCTTTGATTTTCTGGATTTTCTAGGTTTCATTTTGTTTTGTTATTTTCCTTTTCATTTTCATAAATATGTTTTTATATATTATTATTAAATATGAGTTTATTTTAAATTATATAAATATGAGTTTTTTTTTTAATTATTTTTTTGTTGATTTTTTTCCCTTTTCAATTTATGGGATTTGATTTTCTGGGTTTTTTTTTTTTTTAATCATATTGAAATAATATATTTTTTGAAAAGGAAAAAAATCCACACAAAAAAAAAAAAAAAAAAATTTGCGGGCTTTGATTTTCTGGATTTTCTAGGTTTCATTTTGTTTTGTTATTTTCTTTTTCATTTTCATAAATATGTTTTTATATATCATTATTAAATATTAGTTTATTTTAAATTATATAAACAGATTTAAATTAGTTTAAACAAATTATATAACTATATATACATTTAAATCAATAAACCTTCAACAATGAGATAGAGTAGCTTAACTTGTTAAAATTTGTGACTTTTAACCTTAAGGTTGAAGGTTTGATTCCTCTTAGAGAAGTTTTAATTTTTTTCATGGGTTAACCAGCTATTATTAAAACTAGAGGGACTATAAGAAAAACTAAAAAATAACAACAAAGGGTAAAATTGTATTTTTACATATTCTATTATAGTTGACCGTTAGTTTTTTGGTCAAATGAACTAAAGTGACTAATATGACAAAGACATTTAAAAATATGACAATTCATGAAAAAGTAGGGACTTTAGTGATAATACCCCATTTGTATATTTTCTAAACATTTATTAAATTGCCACATGGCGGTTTCTGGTTAAAAAAAGAGGCTATTATTATATTATTATATATGATATGATACGATATATGATTTGATTTTATTTTAATATTTTCTAAGCATTTATTAAATTGTCAAGATTATTATAAATTATTGATTTGAATATTTTTAAACATTTATTAAATTACCACATGACAGTTTCTGATTAAAAAAGGATATTATTATATTATTATATTAATATATGATATAGGATATGATTTGATTTGATTATTTTGTAAGATTATTATATATTATTTATTTGATTTGAATATTTTCTAATAATTTTTTTAATTGCCATGATTGTTATAAATTATTGATTTAAATATTTTTTAAACATTTATTAACTTGATATATGGCGGTTTTTGGTTAAAAAGGCTATTATTATATTATTATATATGATTTGATTTGATTATTTGTAAGATTATTATATATTATTGATTTGATTTGAATATTTTCTATGAATTTATTAAATTGCCAAGATTGTTATAAATTATTGATTTGAATATTTTCTAAACATTTATTAAATTACCACATGGCGGGTTAAAAAAGGCTATTATTATATTATTATGTATGATATTATTATATAGGGAGATTTGTAAATAACCCTATGACTTTTAATATTTTCCAAATCAAACCCCTTGGTTTGAAAAATCAGAAGGAAAAAAAAAACCCTCCCATTAGTTGACTTTAATTAAATCTAATGAAATGTAATTATTTAAGTGGTTTTTCTATAAATGAACTAAAAAAAAAAAAAGTAATGGAAAATATACTAAAAATATGTTTGAAAATAAAAAATGAAAAAATATTTTAATAAAAATTAAATATATAAAAACATATTATAACAAAGCAATAAAATCATTATAAAATTTAAACAAAAAAATTATTTTAAAATATAAAAAATATTTTTGTATGCAATTGATTTTATTATATTTTTCTTTTTTTTATTTTGTTTTTCATAAAGTATTTAAATTGTAATATTTGATATTTATAACGTCAACTAACTGTTAACTAATAGTAGGGGTTTTTTTTTTATGATTATTCAAACAAGAGGGTTTGATTTGATATTTAATCAAAAGTCAAAGGGTTATTTACAATTCTCCCTATTATATATGATACATTATATGATTTTATTTGATTATTTTGTAAGATTATTATATATTATTGATTTGATTTGAATATTTTATATTCATTTATTAAATTTCCAATATTGTTGTAAATTATTGATTTAAATATTTTTTAAACATTTATTAAATTGCCACATGTTGGGTTAAAAATGGCTATTATTATATTAGTATATATGATATGATTTGATTTGATTATTTTGTAAGATTATTATATTTTATTGATTTGATTTGAATATTTTCTAATCATTTTTTAAATTGCCAAGATTATTATAAATTATTGATTTGAATATTTTCTGAACATTCATTAAATTTCCACACGGTGGTTTCTTGTTAAAAAAGGCTATTATTATATTATTATATATGATATGATATATGATAGAGAGAAATTCAAAAGTAACCATGTGAAACATTAAACTTTTGTTAATAACCACTTTTGAAACTTTAATTGTTAATAATTTTTTTAAAAAATTCAGTGTAGTACCATAAATTACTAGAGTACCCCTGAAAATAGTGTTTTTTAAACCTCGAAGCAAATTTGAAATCACGACTAAATTGAAATATCCAAACTTGAAATCTGGACTAAATTGAAATTATGATAAGTTTTTTTTTTTTTTTTTCTCCCTCTTTCTTCTTCCTCTTCTTCTTCCTCAAATTCAAATTAGGTTTAGGTTTTTTGTTTCTCTTTTGTTTTGCAGATCTAATCGCCGGTGATCGCGAAGCACCGAGCCGCCGGACGTCGTCGACTGGTCGTCGCCCATCGCCGGTCGCTGGTTCGTGCAGGTCGCCCATCGGAAGTGAAGGTCGCTAGTTTGTGAAGCTGTCGTGAAGGGTCGCTGGTCACTGGTTCGTGAAACCGCTAGTTCGTGAAGGTCATGCGAGCTCGGCAACGACTTCCGACGGTGGACGACGACGTCCAGCAATGGCTACGGCACCGAGAGGAGAAAAGAGAGAGACGATCGAAAGAGAGAGAGCAAAGGAGAGAGAAGGAGAAAGAGAGAAAAAAAAAAGGAGAGAGAGTGTTTTGGGAAGGTTTTTATATGAGGGTTTTTCAGTAATTTCTCAAAAAAATGGTTATAAACAATTAAAATTTCGTTTGTGGTTAAAAACAAATTTCTCATAATATATGTGGTCATTTTTGACAATTTCCACTATACTATATGATTTGATTTTATTATTTTGTAAGATTATTATATATTATTGATTTGATTTGAATATTTTCTAAGCATTTATTAAATTGCCACAATTGTTATAAATTATTTATTTGTATATTTTCTGACCATTTATTAAATTACCACATTGCAATTTCTGGTTAAAAAAATGCTATTATTATACAATTTTATATGATATGATATATGATTTGATTTGATTATTTTGTAAGATTATTATATATTATTGATTTGATTTGAATATTTTATATGCATTTATTAAATTTCCAATATTGTTGTAAATTATTGATTTAAATATTTTTTAAACAATTATTAAATTGCCACATGGTGGGTTAAAAGTGGCTATTATTATATTATTATATATGATATGATTTGATTTGATTATTTTGTAAGATTATTATATCAATAATGCTTGAGTACCCAAAAAAGTGACCCAAATTTTGGACCCAAACCTATGTGGCAACATCACACACAACATGGGCCCACGTCACACTTCCCAAAGATCCCATGTGATGTTACCACATAAGTTTGGGTCCAAAATTTGGGTTACTTTTTTGTGTCATCTAGCATTACTCTTATTATATTTTATTGATTTGATTTGAATATTTTCTAATCATTTTTAAAAAGGGATAATTACCCCGTGGACATCGAATTGATGACACACTATCAAAATGGCCATTATTGGCAAACTTTGACACTAATGACCATTCCATCTAATTCCATCCAATAAGTGGCATTTTGGTAAATAAATGGATGCCATTAATTTATTTTAGATGTTTTTTGGAAATCAATTTTTTCAATGAGTGACATTTTGGTAAATAAGTGGATGACATTAATTTATTTTATATTTTTTTAGGAAATCATTTCTTTTATTTTTTGAAAAGAATAATTATATTTAGTGTGTAAATATATTTTTATATATATTGCTATATATTAAAAATAATTATAACCGTTGCAACCAAAAAAAAAAAAACACATAAATCATCTCAATAATAATAGTTTAACAAACTTACTTTTTCGAACCTCGTAATATCTCTTTATATTTGGTGTATATATATATATTTAAGAAGATTAAGGTTATAAAATCTAAAAAATTTAAAAAATAAAGAAGAGACATGTATATTGATCTAAACAATTTATTTTATTTTTTAAAAATAATAATTATATTTAGTGTGTGTAAATATATAAATATATATATGTATATATTTATACACACTAAATATAATTATTCTTTTCAAAAAAAGAAAAAATTGATTTCCCAAAAACATCTAAAATAAATTAATATCACCCACTTTTTTACCAAAATATCACTCATTGTAAAAATTGATTTCTAAAAAACATCTAAAATAAATTAATGGCATACATTTATTTACTAAAATGCCACTCATTTGATGGAATTGGATAGAATTGGATGGAATATTTTATAATATTTTACAAATAATATATATATATATATTATATATATTTATATTACATATATATTTTATAATATATATATTATGTGTTAATATATATAAGTATATATATTATAATATATACATATTATTATAATATATATATATATTAATAATACATATTAATATATATATATATATTATAATAACATGTTTATATTATAATAATATATATATCTTTTATATAATAATAATGTTTATCATATATATATATTATTATATTTAATAATATAGAATATATTTAAGATTATAATACATATATATATATATATATATTATTATATTTAATAATATATATTGAATATTATTATATATAGGATATATATATATATATTATTATATTTAATAATATTTAATATATTAAAGATTATAATATATATATATATGATATATTGAATATTATTATTTATAGGATATATATATTATTAAATATTATTATATATATGATATATATATATATTATTAAATATTATTAAATATATAATAATATATTTTTATATTTTATATATTATTATATATAATAATATAATAATAACATATGTATATATAATATATAATGTATTAGACATGATTGTAATTGTTTGAAAATTTAAAAGGGTAAATTTGTCTTTTTGACACTTGTCCCATGTCATGGGACAAGTTGTCCTAGGGTCTTGGGTGGGACAATTTTTTGTGATTTTTGTTCCACCTTGTCTCGCCCTATCCCATGCTAAGGACACGCCAAACGTGGGACAAGAACAAATTGTCCCACGTTGTCCTGTCCTGTCCCGCGTACCAAACGCACCCTTAGTGTCACAAAGTTTGCCAATAATGGTCATTTTGGAACAACTTTCCAATCCAGTGACCATTTTGACAGTGTGTCATCAATTCGATGGTTACCGGGGTAATTATCCTTTTTTTAAAATTGCCAAGATTGTTATAAATTATTGATTTGGATATTTCGAATCATTTTTTAAATTGCCACATGGCGGTTTCCGTTTAAAAAAAGGCTATTATTATATTATTATATATGATATGATATATGATTTGATTTGATTATTTTGTAAAATTATTATATATTATTGATTTGATTTGAATATTTTCTAAGCATTTATTAAATTGCCACCATAATTATAAATTATTTATTTGTATATTTTCTAAACATTTATTAAATTGTCACATGACGATTTCTGGTTTAAAAAAAGCAATTATTATACAATTATATATGATATGATATATTATTTGATTTGATTATTTTGGAAGATTATTATATATTATTGATTTGATTTGAATATTTTCTATGCATTTATTAAATTTCGGGTAATTATCACTAAAGTCCCTACTTAAACGCCTCCAACAGGAATCGAACCTTCAACCTTAAGGTTAAAAACCACAAGTTTTAACCAACTGAGCTACTCTAGCCCATTGTCAAAGGCTTGTTGATTTAAATGAATATATAGTTATATAATTTGTTTAAATTAATTCAAATATGTTTATATGATTTAAAATAAACTCATATTTAATTATAATATATAAAATCATATTTATGAAAATAACAAAATAAAATGAAACCTAGAAATTCAAAAAAATGAAAGCTCGTAAATTGTTTTCTTTCTTTCTTTTTTTTTTTTTGGATTTTTTTTCCTTTTCAAAATATATATTAATTCAATATGATAAAAAAAAAAAAACCCAGAAAATTAAATCCCAAAAATTGAAAAGGGAAAAAATCAACAAAAAAATAAAATAAAAAATAAACTCATATTTATATAATTTAATAATAATATATAAAAACATATTTATGAAAATGAAAAAGAAAATAAAAGAACAAAATGAAACCTAGAAAATCTAGAAAATCAAAGCCCGTAATTTTTTTTCATTCTTTCTTTTTTAGGAAATTTTTCCCTTGCAAAAAATATATTATTTCAATTTGATAAAAAATAAAAAATAAAAAAAAATAAAAAAAATAAAAAAACTAGAAACCCTGAAAAATCAAATTCCATAAATCGAAAAGGGAAACAAATCAACAAAAAAATAAAAAAATAAATAAAAAATAAACTCATATTTATATAATTTAAAATAAACTCATATTATATAAAAACATATTTATGAAAATGAAAAAGAAAATAACAAAACAAAATGGAACCCAGAAAATCTAGAAAATTAAAGCCCGTAAATTTTTCTTTGGGATTTTAGCAAAAGTGCCCTATTTGAGGGCCTAAATTGCAAACATACCCTATCAATTATTTTTATAGCAAAATTGCCCCTAAAAGACAAAACTGCCCTTAATAATAATTGCCCCAAATTCCTCCATCATTTTCAAGCCTTGAATTTGTGCTTCGGGTCACACCTGACCCGATATCGGGTCAGTCATGACCCGAAGCACAAGAACAGTTAAAAAAAAAAAAAAAAAAAAAAAAAAAAGTTTATGTATTTTTATGTTTCGTATTTACCAGACCATGTTTACTAGTTAATGTAATCATACTATCTATTAAAATTCCTGCCATGCCATACATAAATGTTGTTTTGATTTGATTTGCAACATTGCTGCTAGTTATATACATAAATGTTGTTTTGGTTTATACATTTTCTGGCAGCTAACACTTCTACTTTTTTTTAATCAAAATGAACTAGATGGTAACTGAATTTATAAAAAATTTGGCATAAGTATTGTTTGTATTTTCAACAAATCCATACCATTTTTTGTACCTGCAAACAAGACACTCCCAATATCCACAACACTTCTCAACTCCCAACATTTCATTTCACACACAATTACTACCACAACGGATACAAATAGAAATCTCATTAATTAAACTAATAATCTGTTAATTACAATCATTTTCAACTAAATTACCTTCGACTATATTATTACATGGCACTTGTTAAGATAACAAAAGTTGGTTTGTGGTATACCCATTCCCTTGATTTGGGTGGTGATTGGTATATATATTCTGTATATATATACAATCTGATTTCTACTAAGCAAACTTGTTCACTACAGCTTAACAAACAACTTCTGTTAATTAACACCAGGCTAACAGTCTTGAATCCAAAACTTTGTTGAACAAATCCTACGGTCTTCATTTTCCTTTGACTTCAATATTGCTCTGCTAACAGTTGCTGCAAGGATATTGTTATCTTCTCCAGCTACCTCCCCTGCAACTAGAAAATGCATTGAATAGATGATATACAATCTAATCCAAATCGTTAGCAACCATAACTACTAGAGAGAGGCATTTGATTGGAGATGTCTCCATAGCACATGTGAGATCAATCAATGAGCACTCACAAGGATTGGGTGCTGGCAAACCCCAAACTTAATCGTCTCAGAACCTGAGCTAGGAACCTGGACCTACAATTCTCAAAATCAGCATGATAACTTTATAAATTACATGTTTAATTTCCTAACAGACTGTGGGCAATGATTTCAAACCTGTAAATGGAACGTAAAATAGGACAGGCAACTTCTCTCATCCGTTTACCAGATCCATCGGACTTGGAACCTGTGAAAGCAAACCAATCAACACAGCGTATAAACTCGTACCATTTAACTACATCTCAAAATCAAGACAACAAAATATCACCATATCTAAAATTCAAATTTCAAAACATCCAAACAAACCCATTTATACAAAGGTGGAAATGATTCTTTCAACATCCGAGTAACAAACTTGACAAAACAAGGGAAGGAGGTTCGGGTAGGGGTGACCCGATATCAGGTCACCCCATCCCGAAGTCTGTCATTTGGGAGTAATCACCCAAATTTCTTCAAAATTTAACACAATTTCTACAATGATTCCCCTAAATCAAACAAATCAAACTCAAAATTTAAAACACATTAATTAATTTCAACTCAAAACCATAAACCTAAATGTTAGGGTTCAAAACTCAAAATACCTAAAATGGCACCCAAATCGGCGATATATCGCTGCGTCGGAACGAGGAGGCTGCCAAAAGAAGACGGATGGCGGCGATGAATGACCACGACGGCGTTGGCGTGCCCGCTAGGTGGCTTTCGGGCAACTCACGACGAAGACATTGCGACGAACTTGATGCGACGAAGACTTTGCTGTTACTAGTTGCGGCGACGGCGACGGCGAAGGTGGCTGGAAACCGTGGCAAAGTTGACGACGGTGGCTGTAACCTCAAGATGGGATTCGGGTTGGGTAGCAGGAGGTTTTTAGATGTATAGGGCAATAGAGAGTGGAATTGGTTTTTTTAACTCAAGGGTAACAACGTCATTTTAGGGCATTTTTGCAATTGATTTTGATTTTAGGGTAGATTTGCAATTGGTCCCCTAAAATAGGGCAATCTTGCTAAAATCCCTTTTTTCTTTCTTTCTTTTTTTGGATTTTTTTTCATTTCAAAAAATATAATGTTTCAATTTGATAAAAACAAAATACCAAAAAATAAAATCCCATAAATTGAAAATTTCCTTCTTCTTTTTTTTTTCCCTTTTTTTTTCCTTTTGTTTTGTTATTTTCCTTTTTATTTTCATAAATACATTTTTATATATTATTATTATATACGAGTTTATTTTAAATTATATAAATTTGAGTTTTTTTTTTTTTTCAATTTATGGGATTTGATTTTATGGGGTTTTTTTTTAATTAAATTGAAATAATATATTTTTGGAAAAGGAAAAAAATCAAAAGAAAGAGAGAAAGAAAGAAATTTATAGGCTTTAATTTTCTGAATTTTCTAGGTTTCATTTTGTTTTGTTATTTTCATTTTCATTTTCATAAATATGTTTTTAAATATTATTATTAAGAGTAATGCTACATTGCCAAAATTTAGTGCCCAAATGATGTGGCAACACTATAAACCATTCATTTAAATTGTATTATATTTGCATGATTTAAATGAATGGTCTACATTGTTGCCACATTATTTGGGCACCAAATTTGGGCAATGTAGCCTTACTTTATTATTAAATATAAGTTCATTTTAAATTATATAAATATATTTAAATTAGTTTAAACAAATTATATAACTATATATTTATTTAAATCAACAAACATTCAGCAATGAGCTAGAGTAGCTCAACTGGTTAAAGTTTGTGGCTTTTGATATTAAGGTTGTAGGTTCAATTCCTGTTGGAGGGGTTTAAATTTTTTCAGGGGTTAACCCGCTATTATTGAAACTAGACGGACTAAAAGAAAAAATTTAAAAATAACAATAAAGGGTAAAATTGTATTTTTACACATTCTGTTATAGTTGACCGTTAGTTTTTTGGTCAAATGGACTAAAGTGATGTATTTTAAAATAACAAGGGATTAAAGTGACTAATATGGCAAAGATGTTTAAAAATGTGACAATTCATGAAAAATTAGGGACTTTAGTGATAATACCCCTTAAAAAAAATAAAAACATAAAGAAACTAGTTACCAAATTTGCCCTATATAAACACCCACTTATCTATCTTGTTATATCATCATAAGCATTCTAATTTCTCAAACCTTTCTCACGTTTATCTTTAAACACAATAGTTAGTGTGTGCAAAAATGTTGATGGAAGTTGGTCTCTGCCTGGTAGCTTTACTCGTGGTCTGGGTTAGCCATTTCATTTATAGATGGTCGAACCCCAACTGCAACGGCAAATTGCCACCCGGTGCAATGGGATTGCCACTCATTGGAGACACTTTTGAGTTCTTCGCTTCCCATTCACTCTACGAAATCTCACCGTTTATCAGCAAGAGAGTCGCACGGTATGGTGATCACAACCATTGAATTAATTAAGTGATTAATTACTAACATGATATTAGAGCTACGAGTCATATATCTTAAATATTATCATAATTTAACGATTACTGTTGCTATTTTTTTTTTTTTTTTCCAGGTATGGACCTTTGTTTAGAGTAGGTTTATTTGGGGAAAAGATGGTTGTATCGACTGATCCAGAGACAAACTATAGCATCTTTCGAAATGAAAATCAAGATCTCATGTTGTGGCATTTTGGAACCTTGGAAGACATTATTGGAGAAAATTTGCTCGCAAGTCATGGAAGCATCCATAGGTACACGAGAAACTTGGTTCTACGTATGGTTGGCTCCGAAAGCCTAAAGGTAAAACTACTACACGAAATGGATGTCGCAACTCAAAGACATTTACGCTCATGGGCCACTGATGGTCGTGTCCATGTCATAGATGCTTCTCAAAAGGTAAATTAATTAGTCTCTCTCAGCTCACATGTATTGTACTGATTTTATTATATCCGTACGTACTAATCAGGAGACAAAACTAACTTATGAGAACTCGTGGTTTTTGATACAGATGTTATTAGAATTGGTTGCTGGAAAATTTTTAAGTTACAATGAATCGAAGCAGGCAAAGAAACTGGGAGAGAATTACAAAACTTTTAAAGATGGTCGTGTCTCGTTGCCTTTGAACATTCCAGGAACAACTTTCCATGCATGTATGCAGGTATGTATATATATTCTGTTTTAACTATTCATTATCTCTACTTCAGGCATCAAATTAGATTTTTCACTATTTCATTAAGTTTCTGTAGAATTCTAAATTAATATATGGAAAATTTCCAAAAAAAGTTGATCAATTATTACATGTTATATATATTTATTGTAATTGTAATTAGGCACAAAAAAGAGCAATGAAGACAATTGAAGAAATTTACCTAGAGAGGAAAGCATCAAAAATGCCCGTGAACGATTTCTTGGATCATATAGTTGAAGAAACAAAGAAAGAAGACACATTTTTGAACGACACCAATGTTGTAAAATTGCTTTTTGGGCTTGTCTTAGCCGGTTATGAATCTACTTCACAAGCCATTACATTGGTCACAAAGTTGATCTCCGAACATCCTAATGTGCTCGCAGAATTAACGGTTCGATTTGCGTCTTAATTATATTCATTGTTTAGATCATCGCCATTCAATATAATTGTCTCATTGACAAAAATGTTTGAAAGTAATTGATAAACTTTTTCGGTAATTAACAAATATTGATTTCAATAATATTTCAGAAAGAACACAAGGCAATTTTGGAAAACCGAGGATTGTCGGAGAATTCTGATATTACATGGGAAGAATATAAATCAATGACATTCACGCATATGGTGAGTTGGATCAATTAACATATATATGTGAAACCCTCCAATATGATAATTTAATTTTATTTATTTATATTTATATATACTTTGTTTCTTATTACAGGTTATCAATGAAACTATTCGACTATCAAATATAGTACCTGGAATATTCAGAAAAGTGATGAAAGATATGCAAATAAATGGTAAGTTAGAAAACACGAAAATGTTTGAACCAAACATTTGGACTGTTTTGTAAAAATGATAACGAAAAGTCAAAAACGAAAACGAAAATACCGGTTGAAAAACGATACCGGACAGGACCTTATATGTTTTGTTGGACTACATTTTGTTCCTGTAAAATAAGTATCTTAAACTTTGAAAACGAATTTGATACTTGCAGGATATACAATTCCAAAAGGCTGGATAATAATGGCGGCATTACCAGTTGTTCATTTAAGTGCTGATAAATATGAGAATCCTTTTGTTTTCAATCCATGGCGTTGGCAGGTAATTAATTTATTTTAACTATTAATTACTAAACAGATCGAGCTAGCTTTAGTTATTTTAATTAAACTTGTATTCATTATCAGTTTTTGATAAAAATGAATTATTTTTTAAAAGGGAAAAGAATTGAACGCTGGATCCAAGACTTTTATGGGTTTTGGTATTGGCGTCAGACTATGCGCTGGAGCTGAATTTACAAAAGTTCAAATGGCAGTTTATCTCCATCACCTTGTCACCAAATATAGGTACTTGCAATGCCGATGTCAATTTGTCAGTTCGATAATGTCTCAAGTTCAAGTTACTGAATAATTTGTATAACTAATTAAGGATTTAATTATGTGGTGTTAATTGAACAGTTGGTCAGTGTACAAAGGAGGAGAGATCATTCGAAGGCCAATGAACACATTCCCAAATGGAATTCATATCAAAATTGAAGAAAAGTAGAAGTGATCATCACAGCAACTCAGTCTGCTCAATGAAGTAGGAATACAAAAATAATTATAAAAAAAAAAAAGCAGAAGCTCATTCCATTTGTTCGCCAATAAATCCCCATTTCATATTCTCTTTTCGATCATGTCCAAATTTGTTATCAGATCTGTATAATGTTATTGTAATTATACCATTCCACTCCACAATACATCTAATAAATACAGTACTTGTATTTCTTTCCATTTTCTATGAAACTTATTTTATTTTATTTTTCTCTTCTTGATCCACCTTAATTACTCTTTCTATTAATTTGGTTTTTTTTTTTTTTTGGCTAATTGGCACCGATGCCCCCTAAACTCCTCAAATATTTGCACTATACCCCATGTACTTTTGTTTTCGGCACTAAACCCCTCAAACTCTTGTTTATTGGCAAACACTTGGGTTTATTGCCTATTGTGAGGGGGCATTTACAGTCGATTTTTGCCAATTTGTGAGAGTTCAGGGGATTTAGTGTCGAAAAAAAATAGGGGGTATAGTGCAAATTTTTAAAGAGTTTATGGGGTATTAGTGCCAATTAGCCTTTATTATTATTATTATTATTATTATTATTATTAATCCCCAACATACCAAATTTTCGACACTATTGAACTAATCAGATATTAGTCAGAGGAATACATGCATGATTCAAACGCACAATTTTAAAACACTAATGCTAGACAACCCAAAAATTTAGCTCAAATTTCAAATGATGTGGCAAGTGATTTTTTCATTAACCACATCATCTCATGTTGTGTGTGGTGATGACAACTTACTTGTCACATCATTTAAGTTGAAAGTTTGGCTAAATTTTTTGGTTGTCTAGCATTACTCATTTTAAAATTGTGCGAATTAAGGATTAATCAATAGATCACCAAAAAAAAAAACTTCCTTGGACCGTCATTTAATACCACCATACATAGATGGAAACAAAAAATGTATTCCGCTCATATTATCATTTAAATAGTTTAGGCATATCGCACATGTATTGTTAATCTCGACAAGTCTCGATAATTTTATTGTAATAGTTCTTCTAATACTTAAAGATAAATAAAAATAGTTTGGTCATATAGCACAAGCAAACTGACGCATTTCTTGATATCAAGTCATTGACATGCTAACGTCAAAACCTTATGCAAGTGTACAGTGTACGTACAATAAAATTCTAACCTTATGCAAGTGTACGGTGTACCATCACCGGCCATCTTTGATCTTCATCCATATATTTAATATCTGACCAAGGTAAGATTCAAAGAAACAACGCAATAATTAACGTGATTAGCGTGGGATGATAAATTGATAATTAATGTGAATTGTGAGATGATATATTAACGATAGAGTAATGTTAGGTTGTCCAAAATATTTGATCGAAATGATGTGAATCTAGTAAATCGTGAGATTATAGTGTGAGTAATATGATATTAACAACTCATATGTCACATTATTCGAGAATGATTTTGGACATCCGAGCATTACTTGTTGATGATATCATTATTAATATGTACATTATGAGATTATTTTATGGGATTAGATATGATTGCGATGAAATTAGAATTAGATACATGGGATTGAATTAAGAGCATCTCAAATGTAAGAGTGACTTGTGAAAAAAAAAATATCACATGGGATAAAATGATAAATAAACAGTATGTTAAAAAATGTATCTTCAATGCAGCTGTGCATATTCAACCTCACGCTGATGTGGAAAAAAAATACATTAGACATTGTGAACATGATTGTCTATTTTCAGATGGTCTGTTGCACAGCTATCTATTTTTTCGGTTGACTCAGCAAGTATTTAAAATTGATATTAATTTTTCATCTATTTTTGGTAAGAAAATAAAATAAAAAATAAAAAATTGGACACGTCATTAAAAATAAATATGTTTTAAAAAGAAGCATTAGAGACCAAATTTTGAATTGATTGTCTTTATACCACATTAGAAGCAAGTCTTTTACATTATTGCCATGTCAATGATTTTTTGTATGCAAACCACTTTTGCATTGAAGATTATCTAAATTAAAGCATTGGAGATGATCTAAATTAAAATTATGTTATGTTTAAAGAAACGAGAAAATCTTGGGTGCACCCCGACATTGTTCTGGAATAGTATATACTTAGGTTGCCCATGTAGATTTCTACCCGATGTCTTCCGACATTTGTTAACACTAATGCTAGACAATCCAAAATTTTAGTTAAAATTTTAACTCAAATGATATAGCAAGTGATTTTTTCATTAACCACAACATCACATATTGTTTGTGGTAATGACAACTCACTTGCTGCATCATTCAGAAATTATTCGACTATCAAATACGGTACCTGGAACATTCAGAAAAGTTATGAAAGATATGCAAATAAATGGTAAGTTAGAAAACACGAAAATTTTTTGAATGAACATTTGGACTGTTTTATAAAAATGATAACGAAAAGTCGAAAGTGAAAACGAAAATACCTATATGTTTTGTTGGACTACATTTTGTTACTATAAAATAAGTATCTTAAACTTTGAAAACGAATTTGACACTTGCAGGATATACAATTCCAAAAGGCTGGATAATAATGGCGGCTTTACCGGTTGTTCATTTAAGTGATAAATATGAGAATCCTTCTGTTTTCAATCCATGGCGTTGGCAAGTAATTTGTTTATTTTAATTATTAATTACTATACAGAGCTAGCTTTAGTTATTTTAATTAGGAAATTACTTGGGTACTGATCGGTCTGTACCCAATGTACTGACCCCACCAATAGGATGTTGCCATGTGGCTTTTTTCTCTTAAATTTTTACATTTATCTCTTTACATTTTTCACAATGTAAATGAATTATTGTATTGACCCCACCAATGTATTGACCCTACTAATAGGATGTTGTATTCATTATGGGTGTTTGATAAAAATGAATTATTTTTTAGAAGGGAAAAGAATTGAATGCTGGGTCCAAGACTTTTATGGGTTTTGGTATTGGCGTCAGACTATGCGTAGTAGCTGAATTTAAAAATGTTCAAATGGCAGTTTATCTCCATCACCTTGTCACCAAATACAAGTAATTAACTTGTAATATCAATTTGTCGGTTAGATAATGTCTCAAGTTCGAGTTATTGTAACTTCATTGAATAATCTGTATAACTAATTATGGATTTAATTATGTGGTGTTAATTGAACAGTTGGTCAGTGTACGAAGGAGGAGACATCATTCGAAGGCCAGTGAACACATTCCCAAATGGAATTCATATCAAAATTGAAGAAAAGTAGAAATGATCATCACAGCAACTCAGTCTGCTCAATGAAGTAGGAAAACAAAAATTAAAAAAATAAATACCATTCCACTCCACAATACATCTAATAAATACAGTACTTGTATTTCTTTCCATTTTCAATGAAACGAATTTTATTTTATTTTTCTCTTCTCGATCCACCTTAATTACGCTTTCTACTAATTTGACTTTTTTTTTTCTTGATTAATCACTAACTTACCACGTTGCTGACATTATTGAACTAATCAGATATTAGTCAAAGGAATACATACATGGTTCGAATGTATAATTTTATTAAAATTGTACAAATTAGGGAACACCCTTTTTTTTTTTTTTTTTTTTTTGTCTCTTGGACCGTAATTTTAAGGTCCAATGCCAACATGTTAAGTTCAGCACATATAAATAGGATCCTATTGAATTGGGCCAGACCGGATGTGGCCCAATTGGGTATGGGCCTACTAAAAGACAGAGTGGCCACAAAGCTATGTAGAAAATCATGAATCTCAAACAAAAACAATTAATTATAAATCAAATTACCAAGCATTCCTCTTCATTTTTAAATTTTTATAACTATGGGCAATTAGTTTGATTTATTAGTTCAATTTTAAGAGTATAGGAGATTTGAGTAGATAAATACATACTTGTTCTCTAACTATTATTTATATCAAATTCCATAAACATACGACACCAAAAATTCCCTACTCTGCCACGTGGTACCACCATACATAGATGGAAAAAAATACATATATATTCCACTCATATTATGTGATTGACCAATTGTATTTAATCTCATACCGCATAACATTATTTTAATATTTAGGTCATATTTAGTGTGATAGGGGCCCTGAAACTCTTTTGATGAAGAACTTTCACAATTATCCAACTGAAAGTATTGCTTTGCTGTAAGAATTGAAAGTAAACAAAATAGAAAATTGACAATACAAAAACATACAAGATATGTGCCATATGAATTCACCCAAGATGTGCCGTATGAATTCGTTATTGAAACTGATGCTTGAAGAATAAAAAAAAATATTATGTGAGTATTTAAATAGAAGAGAAAGAAAACTTTAGAGAGAAGAAGAGGAAATACTAACTAGATTTTAATTAGAAAATTTAATCCAATAAGAGAGGGAAAAGAAAAGAAAATAAGTTAATGATATATAAAAGATGGGAAATAAAAAAGAAAAAACAGTTTATTAAACCCAAGCAATTTAAATATCATAGTTCCAAGCACTAGAACTATTTTTCTTGAATTTTCTTATATTTTGTTCATTTTTCCGATACCTTTATATTTAACAAAATTGGGAAAAAATAGTTATAGTATTTGAAAAATTCTCAAATTTTACTCATACATGTATTTCATTAAACTTATCATCTACAAAAAAGATTTAGATCAAAATTCATAAAAATTGAAGTGATTTCATCAAAGTCCGTATCGAAATTAAAATGAATGATTCTTTAGGAGAGAACCACTGTATATATATATATATATATAATGGTTCTTTATTTTAGCTCAAAGTAAAGACATCGTAAATATTGATTTTAATGAATTTTGATTTGAAATCTATTTATAAACATAGTTTGAAAAAAAAGAAAAAGATAATTACACTAGTGGCCACCCATTTGGTTGATCACTATCAAAATAGTCATTAGATTGTGATTTCGTTTCAAAATGACCATTTATAGTAAAGAATGTGACACTAATGGTCATTCAATTATACTAATTACATAGGATGCTAATGACTTGCGTGTTTGGAAAGGTTGGGTGCAAACACAGGGCTAGCCAACCCTAGCCTTTTGAAAGAATAGAAAACGTGTACCTTGTAGGATTAGGAACATAGACCACATGTATTTATACTTCGTTAGAAGACTTTTATCACAATTTATTAAATTTCACAACTTACGAGGCAACAGGTAATTAATATCAAGTTCTTACTAAATAAAACAAGACCAAAGCATTTATTTTTCCTGAAACCGAAAGACTAACCGGTTAAATTAAGACATACAATAAAGAATAAAGATTTTCATTCTTTCAAAAAAAATAAATAAATAAATAAATAAAACAAATAAAGATATTCAATAATATGAACTAAAATAAAAATACACAAAACAAGAGTCGAGATTTCTATATATTTTATGAATAATGTATGCATAAATCAAGAGTATTTTTTTTAACAAGACCTATGTTTTCTTTATTTTAGAAATTTCCAAAATCACCAATGTTTATTGTTTTAGTACTTAAATGCCAATTTTGACCAAACTGCCGTTATAATGTATGCATAAAAAAATTAACGAAAAAGAGAAAACGTATATAGAGTCTGGACTCAAATTGGATTGAAGGTGGCTATGGAACATTATGTAAGTGTTATTTATTTTCTTGTTATATTTGCTTGTGTTGTGTTTTAAACTTTTGAGTTGGAAAATACGCAATATACAACAAAATTTAGTTGTCTCTCTATGTGTTTTAAGATTATACTTTAGGGGAAAGGGTGAAGTCAAAAATTCAAGTTTGGGGTTATTATATATATATAAAGGGAGGCCAAAGTGAAAATAATTTAAAATTTAGTAATAGCTTTATAATTTTTTTAAACGGATTTTAAAGTTTTTTTTAATTTTTTTTAATTTTTTTTTACCCTGTTTAGGTGGAAGTGGATTCAAATTTCATAACCCTCAATAAATAACTATAAGGGAAATTATCATTCCCCCCCCCCCCCCGATTTGCTATATTAGAAAAATGATTTTTATAGCTACTAAGAGCTGATTCAAATTTCATAACCCTCGATAAATAACTATAAGGGAAATTATTATTCGTGCTATTAGAAAAATAGCTACAAAGAGCTATTGTAAGTCATGATTATAGTTAGGGAAATTATCATTTCCCCCCCCTAAGGTTTTCCATATTAGATAATCTGGTCCATCTAGTTTCAATAATGGTCAGTCAACCACCTGAAATCTAAAATATTGGTCATTTTACCCCTTCTATCAAGTTTTCCATCCAAAATCCCTTTGACCATTAATTAAAAATCAAAATGCCTCCATCATGGATTGAACCTTCAACCTTGTGATCAATTCATTGTTTGAGGTTTGTTTTATATATTATTATTAAGAGTACTGCTAGATATCACAACTAAAATCACAACTATTCCAACACAACACGTGGCATATGAGGTGTCAATTGGTGAGTGGATATATAGATAGGTGAGATAAATCATTGTTAATATGTAAATCATTATTATTATATGAGATAATTTAAATCAACAAACCTCAAACAATGAGCTAGTGTATCTCAGTTGGTTAGAGCATGTTGCTTTTAATCACAAGGTTGAAGATTCAATCCATGATGGAGGCATTTTGATTTTTTAATTAACAGTCAAAGGGATTTTGGATGGAAAACTTGACAGAAGGGGTAAAATGACCAATATTTTTGGTTTCAGGGGGTTGACTGACCATTATTGAAACCTGATGGACCAGTTTATCTAATATGGAAAACCTCAAGGGGGGAAATGATAATTTCCCTAACTATAATCATGACTTACAATAGCTCTTAGTATCAGTAATAACTTTAGAATTTTTTTAAATGGATTTTAAAGTTTTTTTTTTTTTTTTCATCTCTGTTTAGGTGGAAGTTGATTCAAATTTCATAACTCTTGATCAATAACTATAAGGGAAATTATCATTCCCCCCCTAAGGTTTGCTATATTAGATAAACTGGTCCCTTAGTTTCAATAATGACCAGTCAACCCCCTAAAACCCAAAATATTGGTTATTTTGACGTTTCTGTCAAGTTTTCCATCCAAAATCTTTTTGACCGTTAATTAAAAAATTAAAACGCCTCTATCAGGAATTGAATCTTTAATCTTATGGTTTGAAACTACTTGATTTAACTAACAAAGCTAATCCAACTTATTGTTGGAGGTTTGTTGATATATATATATATATTGTTTAAAAATAATTTAAATCTGTTTATATAATTTAAAATAAACTCATATTTAATAATAATATATAAAACAAATTTATGAAAAAGAAAAAAAAAATTAAGAAAACAAAAGAAAACCCAGAAAATCAAAGCCCATAAATATTTTTCTTTCTTTCTTTTAAATTTTTTTTTTTTTCCTTTTCAAAAAATATATTATTTCAATTTGATAAAAAAATTATAAAAATCCATAAATTGAAAAGGGAAAAAATCCAAGAAAGAAAAAAAGAAAGAAAGAAAAATAATAATAATAATAATAATAATTTATTTTTTTTTTCCTTTTGTTTTCTTATTTTCTTTTTCCTTTTCATAAATATGTTTTTATATATTATTATTAAATATGAGTTTATTTAAAATTATATATATATATATATGAGTTTATTTTAATTTATATAAACAAATTTAAATCATTTTAAACAAATTATATATATACATTTAAATCAACAAACCTCAAATGATGAGCTAGTGTATCTCAGTTAGTTAGAGCGTGTTGCTTTTGATCACAAGGTCGAAGGTTCAATCCATCATGGAGGCATTTTGATTTTTTAATTAACGGTCAAAGGAATTTTAGATGGAAAACTTGACAGAAGGGGTAAAATGACCAATATTTTAGGTTTCAGGGGGTTGACTGACCATTATTATGGCAAACCTCAAGGGGGGAAATGATAATTTCCCTAACTATAATCATGATTTACAATAGCTCTTAGTAGCTATAAAAATCATTTTTTTTCAAAAGCACAACTCAAATAAAATAATGTTATATGACATAAATAACTAATTACATGAAAAACATGACACAATATAGGTGGATTAGGCGTATAGATCCAGATATATTAAAGTATTTCTCCATATATGTTAGATCACAAAAGAAAGGAGCATATTGTGTTGGTCATGTTATTAATTATTAAAAAAAATGAAACTTTTTATACCACTTGAATCAAAGTTAGCAGCCAAATCTTAAAAGATTGATGACTATTTTAGTCCAACTTACCAAACTTACCTTATATTTTAATTATAAAAAATAAAAATCAAAACATAAAGAAACTAGTTACCAAATTTGCCCTATATAAACACCCTCTTATCTATCTTGTTATATCATCATAAGCAGTCTAATTTCTCAAACCTTTCTCACGTTTATCTTTAAACACGATAGTTAGTGTGTGCAAAAATGTTGATGGAAGTTGGTCTCTGCCTGTTAGCTTTACTCGTGGTCTGGGTTAGCCATTTCATTTATAGATGGTCGAACCCCAACTGCAACGGCAAATTGCCACCCGGTGCAATGGGATTGCCACTCATCGGAGACACTTTCGAGTTCTTCGCTTCCCATTCACTTTACGAAATCTCACCGTTTATCAGCAAGAGAGTCGCACGGTACGGTGATCACAACCATTGAATTAATTAAGTGATTAATTACTAACATGATATTAGAGCTACGAGTCATATATCTTAAATATTATCATAATTTAACGATTACTGTTGCAATATATATATTTTTTTTTCCAGGTATGGACCTTTGTTTAGAGTAGGTTTATTTGGGGAAAAGATGGTTGTATCGACTGATCCAGAGACAAACTATAGCATCTTTCGAAATGAAAATCAAGATCTCTTGTTGTGGCATTTTAGAACCTTGGAAGAAATTATTGGAGAAAAGTTGCTCGCACATCATGGAAGCATCCATAGGTACATGAGAAACTTGGTTCTACGTATGGTTGGCTCCGAAATCCTGAAGGTAAAACTACTACACGAAATGGATGTCGCAACTCAAAGACATTTACGCTCATGGGCCACTGATGGTCGTGTCCACGTCATAGATGCTTCTCAAAAGGTAAATTAATTTGTCTCTCTCAGCTCATATGTATTGTACTGATTTTATTATATCCGTACGTACTAATTAGGAGACAAAACTACCTTATGAGAACTCGTGGTTTTTGATACAGATGTTATTCGAATTGGTTGCTGCGAAATTATTAAGTTACAATGAATCGAAGCAGGCAAAGAAACTGGGAGAGAATTACAAAACTTTTAAAGATGGTCTTGTCTCGTTGCCTTTGAACATTCCAGGAACAACTTTCCATGCATGTATGCAGGTATGTATATATATTATGTTTTAAATATTCATTATCTCTACTTCAGGCATCAAATTAGATTTTTCACTATTTCATTAAGTTTCTGTAGAATTCTAAATTAATATATGGAAAATTTCCACAAAAAATTGATCGATTATTACATGTTATATATATTTCTTGTAATTGTAATTAGGCACAAAAAAGAGCAACGAAGACAATTGAAGAAATTTACCTAGAGAGGAAAGCATCAAAAATGCCCGTGAACGATTTCTTGGATCATATAGTTGAAGAAACAAAGAAAGAAGACACATTTTTGAACGACACCAATGTCGTAAATTTGCTTTTTGGGCTTCTCTTAGCCGGTTATGAATCTACTTCACATGCCATTACATTGGTCACAAAGTTTATCTCCGAACATCCTAATGTGCTCGCAGAATTAACGGTTCGATTTGCATCTTAATTATATTCATTGTTTAGATCATTGTCATTCAATATAATTGTCTCATTGACAAAAATGTTTGAAAATAATTGATAAACTTTTTCGGTAATTAACAAATATTGATTTCAATAATATTTCAGAAAGAACACGAGGCAATTTTGGAAAACCGAGGATTGTCGGAGAATTCTGATATTACATGGGAAGAATATAAATCAATGACATTCACGCATATGGTGAGTTGGATCAATTAACATATATATGTGAAACCCTCCAATATGATAATTAATTTTATTTATTTATATTTATATATACTTTGTTTCTTATTACAGGTTATCAATGAAACTATTCGACTATCAAATATGGTACCTGGAATATTCAGAAAAGTGATGAAAGATATGCAAATAAATGGTAAGTTAGAAAACACGAAAATGTTTGAACGAACATTTGGACTGTTTTGTAAAAATGATAACGAAAAGTCGAAAACAAAAACGAAAATACCGGTTGAAAAACGATACCAAACAGGACCTTATATGTTTTGTTGGACATTTTATTACTATAAAATAAGTATCTTAAACTAGAAAACGAATTTGACACTTGCAGGATATACAATTCCAAAAGGCTGGATAATAATGGCGGCATTACCAGTTGTTCATTTAAGTGCTGATAAATATGAGAATCCTTTTGTTTTCAATCCATGGCGTTGGCAGGTAATTAATTTATTTTAACTATTAATTACTAAACAGATCGAGCTAGCTTTAGTTATTTTAATTATACTTGTATTCATTATCGGTGTTTGAAAGTATGCGTGCACATGATAGGTAATCTTGTTGAATGCCAACCTAGTTGGAATGTTTCAAGTTATCTTTGATGCAACTGCTCTTTAGCTGACTTTATTTATAAAAAAAAATTATCAGTGTTTGATAAAAATGAATTATGTTTTAAAAGGGAAAAGAATTGAACGCTGGATCCAAGACTTTTATGGGTTTTGGTATTGGCGTCAGACTATGCGTTGGAGCTGAATTTTCAAAGGTTCAAATAGCAGTTTATCTCCATCACCTTGTCACCAAATACAAGTAATTAACTTGCAATGTCAATTTATCAGTTCGATAATGTCTCAAGTTCGAGTTACTGAATAATTTGTATAACTAATTAAGGATTTAATTATATGGTGTTAATTGAACAGTTGGTCAGTGTACAAAGGAGGAGAGATCATTCGAAGGCCAATGAACACATTCCCAAATGGAATTCATATCAAAATTGAAGAAAAGTATCAGTGATCATCACAGCAACTCAGTCTAGCTCAATGAAGTTGGAAAACAAAAATAATTAAAAAATAAAATAAAGCAGAAGCTCATTCCATTTGTTGGCCAATAAATCCCCATTTCATATTCTCTTTTCGATCGTATCCAAATTTGTTATCAGATTTGTATAATGTTCCGCTCCACAATACATCTGATAAATACAGTACTTGTATTTCTTTCCATTTTCTATGAAACTATTTTTATTTTATTTTTCTCTTCTTGATCCACCTTAATTACTCTTTCTACTAATTTATTATTATTATTATTATTGGCACTGATGCCCTTTAAACTCTTTAAATATTTGCACTATACCCCCTGTACTTTTGTTTTCGACACTAAACCCCTCAAACTCTCATTTATTGATAAACACTTGGGTTTATTGCCTACTGTGAAGAGGCATCTACAATCGACTTTTTCCAATTTATGAGAGTTTAGAGGATTTAGTGCCGAAAAAAATAGGGGGATAGTGTAAATTTTTAAAGAGTTTATGGGGTATTAGTGTCAATTAACCTTTATTATTATTATTATTATTATTATTATTTATCCCCAACTTACCAAGTTTTCGACAGTCGACACTATTGAACTAATTAAATATTAGTCAGAGGATACATGCATGATTCAAATGCACAATTTTAAAATTGTGCGAATTAGGGAATAATCAGTAGATCACCAATTTTTTTGTCCCTTGGACCGTAATTTTAAGGTCCAATGCCAACATGTTAAGTTCAGCCCATATAAATAGGGTCCTATTGAATTGGACAAGACCGGATATGGCCCAATTGGGTATGGGCCTAATGAAAGACAGTGGTCACAAAGCTATGTAGAAAATCCTGAATCTCAAACAAAAACAATTTATTATAAATCAAATTACCAAGCATTCCTCTACATTTTTAAATTTTTATAACTATGGGCAATTAGTTTGATTTATTAGTTCAATTTTAAGAGTAGATGAGGTTTGTGTAGATAAATATATACTTGTTCTCTAGCTGTATTTATACCAAATTCTATAAACGACACAAAATAATCTCAGAAGATAAAAAACATAATCTAAATAAGATGATACAATTAAAAAGACACAAAATAATCTAAAAATAACTTTTAGAATTATTATTAGAATGACAATATTTGCACCCCTTAAAAACTTTATGTACACACTCAAATTAGTATGTTTTTAAAAATCCAATAATACCCTTAAATAAAATTACTAAGAGGACTAATTATTTGTCAGTACACCCACTAATAATTATTAATTATTTTCCTATTTTAATCTTTTGTAAACAAAAAATAAATAAAAATCCTATTAATAGTTTTATATTAACATATATCATAAAAACTCTTTCCATTTTAATAAACCCTGTATTCCTTTTTAAATATATTTTCAATCTTTTTCAAAGAAATACTAATTGATTGCTAAGTATGGAAAATTAATCAAAATCATTAGACAAATTTGGTTGTGAAAAAAGTAAGTTTTAAATTAATTTTTATTATTTTTGTTAGAAGAACAAAATTACTATGTATATAAACAGACTTTTAAATAAACTATATTATATGTATTTTTTATTTCTTTCAAACACACCTTTTTGACTTATATATATATATATATATATATATATATTAATATTAGATGTTCTTCCTTGTAAAAAAAAAATTAAAAAAAATAAATATTTAGATGTTCTTAAATTTCATCGAACACCTATCTTTTTTTTTTTTTTTTTGAAATATCATTTAACATCTATCTACTTCCACATCAATTAGGACATAACACAATCGTGCATTCCAACAACTCTCTCAAACAAAAAGTGGTTCTCTAATATATATATAATCTTAAAATAGATTTTTAACGAAAAATGGAGTTTGATTTTTAAAAAACCAAGAAGAGAAAAGAAGTAGGGAAGAAAAAGAATAGTAAAATAATTAAAGGTAACAACA
The DNA here is from genome assembly GCA_008009225.1 of Acer yangbiense. Lineage (NCBI taxonomy): Eukaryota > Viridiplantae > Streptophyta > Magnoliopsida > Sapindales > Sapindaceae > Acer > Acer yangbiense. The sequence goes on from CM017764.1 coordinate 3,763,724, forward strand.
AAATTTGAAATAATAATAAAGTTGATTAAATAACATAATAATAGTTATAGGTGGTGTGTACTTACAAAAATACAATACAATATAATTAAAGAAAGGGTATTTTTGGCATTAAGTGGGGTTTAATTACTTAGATATTTTTTTTTAATTTTTAATGGGTGTGATTACGAAAGGGGTGTAGACACAATTTTTTAGGGGTGTCATTATCGCCACTCTTATTATATAGGGAAAGTATCATTCCCCCCCCAGTTTCAGAAATGGTTGATATTCCCCTTGAAAATCAAAATATTCGAATATTCGAATATATGCCCCCTGCCGTTAGGATTTATGTTAAATACGGCAACTCTAACAGAAAAAAGAGGTTTAAATACATTTTTGCCCTTGACAGGTGATGGTGATAGAGAAACTACATTTTTACCCCCATAGGGAAACCGTTGGTGATTAATATGTATATATATATATATTTACAATTATATTATTTTATTGTTTTTGATTTTTTTTTTATAAATTATTAGTTGTTTTATTAATAATAATTTATTTAATAAAACAACTAATATATAAATAATAAATTAATAAATATTATCAAATTAAATAATAAATATTTTTAAATTTTTAAACAATAAATAAATATTAAATAGTAATATCCCAACACCAAATCAATACAATCAAACACCAACCCAAAAATCAATCTCCGAAAAAAATGAAATCATCAAAACTTTCATCATCAATCTGTAATACCAAAACCTAGAAAAAATCATACCACCACACAACACCTAAAATCCAGCCCCAATCGAAATCAAATCACCATCCCCAGTCAAAATCAAACCGATTTCAACAACCACAAACACAAACCAAGCCCCCAAACACCAAAATCTTCATCACCGTCATCACTCTCCAACTTAAATGATTTACAATAATAATATAATTGTAAATCTCCTTCTCTCCAGCTTTCATTCATCATCACCTTCATTCATCATCATCCCTTTCTTGTTCATCCGTTCATCACACAAACTCAAATAAAAAACAAGAACCAAACTACTATCACCGATCTAGAACCTAGAACCCATAAATCTCTCTCACACACACACACCAAACTACCATCTATACACACCAAACCAAAATCACCGAACCACCATCTCTCTCACTTTCTCACCGAACCACCAAAACTGGGTTCTTCACCACCATCCGCCACCACCCCAAATCCATGAATCACACAAAAGTACCAAATTCGCAAATCACAGAAAACCCCAAAAATCCACAAATCAAACATCCACACCACCAACAGTCACCACATCAGCCACCATCCACGCACAAATCATCAAAATCCGCGAATCAAACATTCCCAAAACCCAATCGACCACACCCACAGATAGATCAAGTAACCACCCCTAAATCAACACAAACCGCCAAGGAGAGAGAACATGAGAAGCGAAACAGAGAAGAGAAATAAAATAGGCGGAGAAGAGAGAAAAGAAGATAATTGGGGTGAGAGAACGAGAAGATAGAGAGAGAGTTAGGGTTGAAAGAGACGGGTGTGATTGTTGGGTTATTCATCAATCTGGATTCCCGGTTTTGTGTTTTATGGTGGTGATTGAGATTTTTTTTTTTTTTTTTTTTGTCTTTATAAATTATTTTGTAATCTCTACCATCCAATATATGGGATGGATGATGAAGATCCATTTAAGAAAAAAAAAATTGATTAATTAAAAAAAAAAATCCAATTCATGTCACAATTATTATTTGATTAGTTTTTTTTTTTGTTTTTTTTTATTTTTTACAATTATATTATTTTATTATTTTTGATATTAATATTTTTTTTATAATTATCTCCACACCTATTTTTGGTGTATTGGCATTTGGTAATAGTGGAAGGGTGAGTTGTCAATCATCTCATCCACATGTTTTATTTGTATTTAATAAATCTTAAATTTGCTTTTGTTTTTTACTTTCTTGCCCTTCAATTTTTAATTGCCATTCAAGTCCTCCAAACGGAGTTACAAGATTGCCCTCGCTATTTCACGGTCAAACCTCAATTTAACAGAAATCCTAACGGCAGGGGGTATATATCCGAATACTTTGATTTTCAAGGGGAATATCAACCATTTCTGAAACTAGGGGGGCAAATTTATGAATATAGCAAACTACAGGGGAGAAAATGATACTTTCCCTATTATATATTATTTTTAAAAGGGTTTTTTAGGCCCGTAGGCAGCTAACATAGACAGAATAAATATTCTTTGTTAGCCACATTCTATTCGATTTCGTTGACTTGCAAGGCTGTATATAATTTCAGTATGGATTCCTTCCACATAAACTGGAGCTTGCATAGCTCAAAATTGGCAGCATATTGGAGGTTAAAAGGGTTTTTTAGGCCCGTTTCGTTGGACTTGGGCTTGTATAAATTTATGGATTGACTTGAAAACTTCGGGTCGATCAAGAGTTTTCTTTACTAAACGGGTCGGATACTCAGATCCAAGCTAACATCGAATAGAAGGATAAATAACGAAGGCACGTGCGAAACCATCTCCCTCTCCACAGATGACAGACCGACACTAAAAGAAAACCTCACTCTGGCACCACCGTGAAGAACAGCGTTTGAAACAAAAAAAAATAAAAAAAAAAATCCCCAACCAGCAAAACCCTAACCCTAATTTTTGCATAATTACAGAAAACATGGAAGCCGAGGACGAGCAATCGAACGCAATGATGGACGAGATCTACTCCAACGGTGGCGAGGAATCGGCGCGCAGCAGACCAATCATAAGCGGTGAGCAGCTTGACATCGAGGCCTATGCGAGCCTCTACCAAGGGAGGACGAAGATCACGCGGCTACTCTTCATCGCCGACCACTGCGACAACGTTTCGATGCGGCTAGAGGCGCTGCGGATGGCCTACGATGAGATAAAGAAAGGCGAGAACACGCAGCTCCTCAGAGAGGTCGTGCAGAAGATTGATGGGAGGCTGGGCCCCAATTACGGGATGGACGCAGCCTGGTGCGAATCGGTGGATCGCAGAGCTGAACAACGTAAGGAGAAGCTCGAGAACGAACTCAATGCTTACAGGGTATGACTTGTTTTTTCATGTTTTTTTAAACTTATATATGTATTTTTGCATGTATGTTATTACTGCATTGCATTTTCATATATACATACATACATACATATATATATACATATATATTTAATGTAAATGCTATATGTTTGTGTTTATGGATCTGTTCAACCGCTGATAGTAACTTTTTGGTGATATTTTGTCAGTGGTGTAGCCAGAATTTTTCATTGGGGTGTGCTAGACTAAGTATTCTTATGTGAAACTTGGTAACATAATGTTACTTAATTTGCATTATGTACAAAATACAACAAAGTAACAAATTAGAGTTTTTACAAAAGTTGTAAAAATTGAGGTGATTAGTGGTAAGCCCTATAACTCACATATTGTGGTCATGGGTAGAAGTCATAGCTTTCTCTTCAAATTCTAAATTTGCACTAAAAACAAGGAGTTTCATAAGAGATGCTTACTAATAGAACGAGAGATCAAAGAGTTCCAACAATCGGTATTTGAAAGAGTTAGATTTGAATTATGACATTATTTTATTAAATGGTATAGTGGACTTACATAATTATAGAACTTTTAAACCATTAGACAACTAGCTAATTGGGTTATAAAATAGAACATGATCTGAAATGTTTACACAAAAATTGAAAAAAAATGAATTGGATTAGATTAATAGTCCCATAAAACTCATAAGTCATAAATCAATGAACTAACTAGTAAGCTATAGAAACAAAATCCTTAATTTTAGACTGGGCTATAGCCCGGAGTGGCCTACTCTTGGCTATGCCCTTGTTTTTCATTCATCGTTATAATATGATTAAGTTGAGTTACTAAAAATTTGTCTTTTGTTTGCATTATATATATTCCTAGGATCTTATTTTATGTTTGTACAGACAAATTTGATCAAAGAGAGCATAAGAATGGGATACAATGATTTTGGGGATTTTTACTATGCTCATGGTGCGCTTGGGGATGCTTTCAAAAGTTACGTTCGTACTCGTGATTATTGCACTACCTCAAAGCATATCATTCACATGTGTATGAGTGCGATTCTGGTCAGCATTGAGATGGGTCAATTTACACATGTGACAAGCTATGTCGGCAAAGCAGAACAAACACCAGAGGCCCTTGAACCTGCTACTGTTGCAAAATTACGTTGTGCTGCAGGATTGGCTCATTTGGAGGCTAAAAAGTACAAGCTTGCTGCCCGCAAGGTTTGTCAACTCTTATCGTAATGTTCTTTTCACTCAGAATGTTACTAATTTTACTGGTCTTGATTTCATGTCTAACTTTTCTATGGTTGAATGTGTTGCATCATAATTTCTGTTTTGTCTAACTCTACCCAAATGTATTGAACTTTATATGGGCTGTGATTCTTAGCATTTGGAAGTATATAGAAGTTAACTGTAGATATCAAGGGACAAGGATACAAGCTTTTATCTTTACACTGACAGGGTGTTTGATTCGTTTGAACATTGTGACTGAACATCAAACCTTGGTATTTAACGATGTTTTATTGTGAAAAAACTAATGAAATTATGATTTTGTCTGTGTAAAGAAAGGAGATCGTCCTCACGATTTGCATTTAATTTAAGCTGATAAACGTAGACTCTTATAAATGTTCATACCAGTGTGATTTAGTGAATACAAGCGTCTGACACTCTAATATTTGAATATTCGCTCCTTGCGAATCATATAATAATATATAGCTTGTGAATACAAGCATTGTGTCCCAAGCGTCTAACACACTGATATTTGTATTTTAGTTCCTTGCAAATCATATAAAAAGATAGAGGTCTGTCTGTTGCAAAATTAAGTTGCACAGGATGTCTGTCAGCAATGCATCATTATGCATGGCTGTCAGTATCTTCCCCAACTTATTGGTTGAACCTATATGCTGTGAAGTTTTCATAGGCAGTGATTCATCTGCAATATAGATTGTATTAGAGTAATGCTTTCCTCAACTGTGAAGAAAAGCTAATGTTTATCTCTTGTTTACTCTGGTGGTTCATGTTGATGTTATTTTGGGGAAATTACTCCTGCTTCAAGTATCCATCTTGATGAGCCACTCACACCTTAGTTCTCGGCTCATGATCTCTCCTAGCGATTTTGTCACTTGAAAAATTGGAGACTGACTACACGAGCCAAAATGAATGTGGTGGCATTTGGATATTGTAACTGCGAGCCCCTTATCTAGTTCATATATTTCTCTTATGAGGAATATGATTTTGGTTAGTTTTGTCCTCATTTGGTGTATGAAAAGCAGTTTGTAATCACAGGTTAGGAGATATCAAATAAAGAGGACGATTGAAATTAGTGTTTTGAAGTAGTCGCAAAGTTTTATTTAATTGCTTGTTTGAGGCTAAGGATGGGTATGATTTTATTGATTTTAAGTTGCACATGATATAGATTCATTTTATTGCTTTCTTTTGTTATTCTTTAATGTGGATAAATCCTATGAGGGATATTTTAAGTTGTTATCCTTATTAAAATTTGTCTTTTCATCGTGGCATTCATTGTTTTTCATATGCATGTAGTTCTTGGAAGTGGGCCCTGAACTTGTGAATTCTTACAATGAGGTGATTGCTCCTCAAGATGTTGCAACATATGGGGGACTTTGTGCACTTGCAAGTTTCGATCGGGCTGAGCTTAAGGCATTAATCTGTTTTCTTCCTTTATAATTTTTTTTTTTCTTTCTATGATGTGTTAATGTGCTATTGAGAGATCATTCTTGACTTAATGTTTTTATTTGGCAGAGTAAAGTTATAGATAATGTCAGCTTCCGGAATTTTTTGGAGTTGGTTCCTGAAGTCAGGGAGCTTATTAATGATTTCTACTCAAGGTAATATGTGGCTCCTTGTTTTTTTGGTTTTGTCAATGATTTGATCTTAGGAAATATTGCTGCAAAATGGCTTTAACTATGGTTAATATTGTGTCATATTGTCCAAGAAAATGAAATTTAAGAGATAGAAATTGCATCTCATGGGTTGTATATGTAGATTGTCAATGCATTCCACTGTAATGCCTCAAGCTCTTATATGGAATGATCTGCTTTTAGCTCATTATTTTTCTCATTCTATGTTTTCGCTCAAATTCAAAGTAAATTTATACATATTAAGACGAAATAGAAAACTTTCATCCATCATCTTTATTCAGTCAAAGCATAAAACATCGGTTATCGTTTGCTTATATATTTATGTCCTTTTCTCTCATGTTTATGTCCTTTTCTCTCATGTTCTCGATATGCATTCCACCCTCTCAATTTAATTGTTGCTTAGGGTATATTTCAATTTATTAGCCAGTGACACACTAATACTTGTGCCCTTATTGCAGCCATTATGCATCTTGTCTGGATTACCTTGGAAATCTTAAAGCAAACTTGTTGCTTGACATCCATTTGCATGACCATGTTGAGATATTGTATGATCAGATCCGTAACAAAGCTCTCATCCAGTATACACATCCATTTGTGTCCGTTGATTTGAACATGATGGCAAATGCTTTCAAAACAACTGTTGCTGGAATACAAAAAGAACTTGAAGCCTTGATCACTGACAACCAAATACAGGTTAATTGCTCCTATTTTTAATCACTCTTTTTCATTTAGATTTACTTTTAACTTAAATAAAATAATTAGGCTATGAATAATGACAAAAATTGAGACAACTTGGTTGTTATCGTTTCTTGTGTTATGAATGATTTTTTTCTTTCTGTGTTTGTGCTACCTGTATTGGGTCTAAATGTGAGACAGAAACCACTTGTGAGCTGTTCATCTTCAACCTAAACTTGATTATTGTAACTGGATTTGGGTTGGTATTGACTCTTTTGTCACATTTGTGCAGGCTCGAATTGACTCACACAACAAGATTCTTTATGCACGACATGCAGATCAAAGAAATGCAACTTTCCAGCGGGTTTTGCAAACTGGCAATGAATTTGACCAGGATGTAAGGGCAATGCTGCTAAGGACAAATCTTCTGAAGCATGACTACAATCAAAGGAATTCTAGGAAACTTTGAGTTTTTAATCTGCCGGGATTGACCAATATTGAACGTGGGGGAATCGGGGTTCTAAGATAATCTAAAAGAAGATTGGTTGACCTTGATCGATGAATTGGGTAGTTCTGAAGATTTTAGGGTACATGTCCAACAGTTACAAGTCTCTGATGGTTGATTTAGTGTATATACTCAGATTTATTTTTGAAAGTCTCAATTATTCGTTTTCCCTCTGGTTGTTACTTTTCTACTCTTCCAGTCTTCTTGCTTATATTGCTATACTGGACTTGTCAATTGTGAATCTTGCCAAACATGCTCGAGTGAATTTCAGACCACCATGAAGGTCTCGAAATTCTTCTTTTCTTTCTGGCCCTTTTATCTGTGTTGAACTGTTGATCTATCAACTGTTTATATGATTACACAATACAAAGGTTAGTTCGATTTTCAAATGCTTCTATGAGTTATTGGGATGAGACCTTGATATCATCACTAGACTTGATATAATTAGTAGATTCAATGTTTGATGTTTCCATGTCAAAATAACTTTGGTGGCATTTTGGGCATAGAATTCGTATAATAAAACTGTAAAATAGTTCAACTTGTCCTGAAATGAAAGTGATTATTTTAAGAGTAATGATACTTTATCCAAATCTGGTGTTCAAATGATGTGGTAATATTCTAATCTATTAATTTAAATTGTATTAAATTATTTAAATGAATAGATTAGAGTGTTATCATATCATCATATATGGACACTGAATTTGGGATGTGGGCATTAAATCTGGACACTAAATTTAAGCAAAATAGCATTATTGTTATTTTAAAGTTTAAACGAAAGATGTGGTTTCATGATCCGGGAATTCAATTTAAATAATTTGATTGAAATGAGGATGATTATTATATCATTTATCCCAATCTAATGATCTAATAATCAAAACACAAGATAAACAATTGTTCAATTAAGACGACCAATTAAAAATGAAATCCTCATATCTTCATGAACGACCTTTGTTTTGTACCTACCATATCTTCACTGACTGCAGTAATTTCCTTTCCTTTGTCGTTACCACAATTATTAATACTTAAATTAAACCCAAACTCGTCGGTGTACTTGCTGTGACACATTAAATCTAGACTCAGTTTATGTTCTTTCTTTGTGAGAAATTTATTAAAATAAATAATCTTTTTAATTTATTTTTTCTTATTTTGTAAAATTTAAAATTGTCACTGGACGGCTGCCAACCACATGCATTGAGATTTTGGTTTAATATCTCACCGTCATGTTGTTTTAGCTTCTTCTTCTTCTTCTTCTTTCTTCAGAGTCCCAAAATCTCCTGTGTCACCACAGACACACTCCACTGTCTCAAAAACTTCACTGTACAATACGAGAGAGTACACACACAAATTCAACTTAAAATTATTATCTAAACAAAACCCTAGAGTCTAAGACCATAGTTTTATTTTTGATACTTGTCTAAATGTTCGTTTAATCAGAAATCAAATCAGATCCGAATGGGGCTTCTCAACATACCTGCATCGAAGCGAAACACTCGTCAATGGAAACTTCTCGACATGATCTCCGCCGCGTTCTTCGGTCTAGTCATCATCTTCTTCCTCATGGTCTTCACTCCACTTGGAGACTCTCTCGCCGCCTCCGGTCGTCAAACGCTGCTGCTGTCGGCGCCGGATCCGCGCCAGCGTCAGCGGCTGTTGTTTCTGATTGAGTCAGGTCAGCATCACCAGCCCATCGAGGCTTGCCCCGCCGACTCCGTCGACCACATGCCATGCGAGGATCCGAGGCGCAACCGCCAGCTCAGCAGAGAAATGAATTTTTACCGGGAAAGGCAGTGCCCGCTGCCCGATGAGACACCGCTTTGTCTGATTCCTCCACCTGACGGTTACAAGGTTCCTGTTCGCTGGCCTCAGAGCTTGGACAAGGTATGACGTCGTTTCATCTTACCGAAAATGTGAAAAAAAAAAAAAAAAGATTCTCAAGTAGAGATTGAGCTAGTTTTAGAGTTATTTTTATATGAATTAGTGAATAATATTATTCAAGGATTGCTTTTTTATGTCAATTTAGTAGATCTTGTTTACTCCTGTGATTGGAATATTTGTTTGATGACAAAATTTATATTCAGAGATTGACAGAGTACAGACTATATTGCTGCAAATTGCTAGCTCTTCAACTTTTGTTGTGGTTAATATGTTAGTGTTGCTCAAAACTTGAATTGTGTGATCTGTAGATATGGCACTCGAACATGCCGTACAACAAAATTGCAGACAGGAAAGGTCACCAAGGATGGATGAAAGAGAGTGGCCCTTACTTCACTTTTCCGGGAGGTGGCACAATGTTTACGGAAGGAGCAGACAAGTATATCGACAAACTGAAACAGTATATCCCTATAAGTGATGGAACTCTGCGGACTGCTCTTGATATGGGATGCGGGGTATTATTCAATGATTTCTCAGTTTCTTTTCTCTGTTTTAGTCCTTATTGGTTGTTCTATATTTTGAAGATCGCGGAATTTAATCTATTTTCAGGTCGCAAGTTTTGGCGGGTCTATGCTGGCTGAGAACATCACGACCCTCTCATTTGCTCCTAGAGATTCACATAAAGCACAGATACAGTTTGCACTGGAAAGAGGGATACCGGCGTTTGTTGCCATGCTGGGCACTCGCAGACTCCCATTTCCGGCATTCTCATTTGACTTTATGCACTGCTCTCGATGTTTGATCCCTTTTACAGCCTATAGTGAGTTCTCGGTGGCATATGGGCATGTATTTTATCATCTCTTCTATTTTCTGGTTTTACATTGAAAATCTGGCTTTGCAGATGCAACTTATTTCATTGAAGTTGATCGGTTACTTCGGCCTGGAGGATACCTAGTCATCTCCGGTCCTCCTGTACAGTGGCCTAAACAAGACAAGGAGTGGGCAGACCTCCAGGCTGTGGCAAGAGCCTTGTGTTATGAGTTAATTGCCGTTGATGGAAACACTGTCATCTGGAAAAAGCCTGTTGGAGAATCATGCCTACCCAATGAAAATGAATTTGGAATTGAATTGTGTGATGAGTCAGATGACCCAAACTATGCATGGTAATTATTTATTGAATGTTTTCTTGGTCTCTGAGAATTCTGTAAGGCTTATGTAGAAATTAAGGCAGGCCTTAAACTGGTTTTTTTTTTTTATTCTTCCTTTCTGTTTTGATTTCATATCAAGCAAATCCTATAGATGCATATAGATAATTTTGATTGAAATTGACATTAATATTATTGCTGCAGTCTGTGCAGTTAAGAGCTGATTAAACTATCCGCTGGAATTGTAAACCTATGCACATTTAATTTGCAGGTATTTCAAGTTAAAGAAATGTGCGAGTGGGACATCTTCAGTGGCGGGAGAATATGCTGTCGGGAAAATCCCAAAGTGGCCAGAGCGGCTAAGTAAAGCTCCTTCAAGGGCCTTGGCCTTGAAAAATGGGTATGATGTGTTTGAGGCTGACACAAGGCGATGGGCTAGAAGGGTTGCCTACTATAAGAAATCTTTGAACCTGAAGCTAGGAACTCCAGCTATACGTAACGTCATGGACATGAATGCATTTTTTGGAGGTTTTGCAGCAGCACTTGTATCTGATCCTGTGTGGGTGATGAATGTCGTTCCTGCTCGCAAACCATCAACTCTCAGTATCATATATGACAGAGGCCTTATGGGAGTCTACCATGATTGGTGAGTTATTTTAGCATTTCTCTGCTTTATCCTGGAAATTTATTTAAGGGTTATAATCAAATCTGTCTCCCAAGTCCACTTGCATGTCCTTTTAGCTTGCAGAAAACCTCCTTTGGCTATTGGATCTCATGTGGCCAAATTATATCTTTAGGTTAAATCACTGTAATCACTTCGATGAAACAGTCTCTTAAGGGAGTTAAATTTGTTCTGGATTGCAACTGAAGCTTTGTTTTATTATTATTGTACACAAATATCCTTTCTTGTTGCATGTTTTCTGGTTCACTGCTCTTTCCTTTGTCATAACATGGATTAGGTGCTCGCATTGTTTGTGGAAATAATTGAGCTCATGGGTCTGTTAATCAGCTAACCTTTTTATTTTTATTGATGTCAATAGGTGTGAACCTTTCTCAACTTATCCTCGAACCTATGACCTAATACATGCAGCTGGTTTTGAAACACTTATAAAAAATCCGAGCTCAAAGAAGAACAGGTATATATGATCTATAACCTTATTCTTTAATACCATCCTCTGATTCCTCTCAGTTGTTTATTTTCTTAATACATGTGAGATTTTTATGTGGAGAAATTTCAATAGTTTCTTCTTTCATTTTGTTTTGGTTATGTGGAGAAATTTCCCACTTGCTCAAATGATTTATATCATTTATAAGTTGACTTATCCTTGTTTGAAGGCAATGCATAATTTGTTGTATTCTGCCCCACGTATATCATTACTAATTGCATTAGATGAGTACAAAATTACACTTTCATTGGTATTATAAATTCTCCGAATGAAGGCATGCAAGTTTCATGATGTTTATGGCAGAACACGCTTAAGCTATACTTAATGCTTTCTCTCTCATTCCTTGGCCTCCTCTCCTCTGTCAAAGAAAAAAACATGCCTTTGGGCATCTAGGGATCCAGTCATGTTTTTGTTTAATGAATTTCCTAGTGACTGAGCAAAAATATTAATTACTAATTTAAATAGGACATCATAGACTAAAATGATGGTTACTAATTTAAATAGGGCATCATAGACTAAAATGATGGTTACCGTTAATTACTAATTAATTGCCTAATTCACAGGTTAATTTACTAATAGAGAGAACCTGTGCATTGTGATATATTGATGAACTTTATGTCTTCCATCTTGGTTACCTTGAAATCACTTTACTGACTTGCATGATGAAAATGAATCAGAATGGTCAAATGGGTGTGCTTTGGCCAATCTCAAGCATTGGTGTGTGGCTCTTTAAGTTGTTTTCTGTTTATATGCCTGCACATGGTGATATTTCTAAGTTGGCCACGGTCTGGAAAGTCGTTATTCTCATATAATTATACTTTCCAAAAACTTTAGATTCTCCACAGACTGCACCAAGCCTTCAATTTTGTAAAGTCTTAGATCGTTACATGCAATGATTTAATTTAGTAGACCTTTTTTCTTATGCATATTGCAAATTGTGGTAAAATTTTGACAAAACTGTTTTCTACTAAGCATTTGATTTTCCTATCTATTCACCCTTGTTTTGTCTCGTCCTATAGTTTCTTCTGGGATTAGATAATGTACTTAGTCAGCTATTGACATTACCCAACATCACCACTTTTGATTCTCCTGCAGGTGTAATTTGGTGGATCTAATGGTGGAGATAGATCGAATGTTGCGACCAGAGGGAACAGTGGTGATTCGGGATTCTCCAGAAGTTATCGACAAAGTAAGTCGCATGGCAAGTGCTGTAAGGTGGACGGCCGTTGTACATGACAAAGAACCTGAGTCACACGGGAGAGAGAAGATTCTTGTTGCAACTAAAAACTTTTGGAAGTTACCTTCAGCGTCTCACTAAACACAACACGGTGCTATTATATTTTTTTGTAATGTAGGTATTTTTCTTTTCTCATCTTTTCGGTTCTTATTTGAATCCCAGATGTCATCTTCATTGCATCAAAAGATGCACTTATCTTGTTCCTCATCTCGTTTATTTATATGAAGAAACGGTAGGGTTAGAATCGGATGAAAGTACAAAGAAGAAGAATGTGCAATTGTATGTTATTAGCATGCACATATCAGTGCCATTGATAGTTTCAGTTAATTCTAAAAGATGGCTTGTAACTTGATGTTTTTGATAGCGTGCTAGCTTTGCTCTCGGTTGAAGCCTGCGGGTTTTCTTGTGAAGATGATCATATGGTAAAATATTACTATAATCTGTCTGTTTTCTATTGTTAACATGATTTGATAGAATGCATTTGATGGGCATAGCCGGATTTTGTATTTTAACAAAATGGATGATGGGCTTGGGCTTAGCGGGTCACTGCTGGCCCAACTACAGACTTGGGCTTTTTTTTTTTTTTCTTTCTAAATTAATGAAGACCACTGATTAAAACCAACATTGATATTGGATTTCATGTATGCATGTGTGTAGGGACAGTTGTCACTCTGTCCCCCCTCCTGTTTTCACGTGTATTTCATTTATTCTATTCTATTACATAATACATTAATACTCTTCCTTTTTTTAATTATCTAACCACATTATTACTATTTATTAACCCTTCACTTATTAATTGTTTTCAATTAAATGGACCTCTTATATCAAAATAAAAATAAAATGGACTTCTTCTTTTTTCCTACTTAACACAACTAGTCTCCCCACACTTATTATGATTTTACAGGCAATGGTGGCTGGAAAGGACTCAAATCTAGAAATTTAGGGCTTGTTCTATAGACTGTTTTCAATCTGTTTTCATTTTTGTTTTTCAAAAATGATTTTGAATTCGCGTTCGGTAACCGTTTTTTATTTTATTTTTAAAATATAAAAGCAAAATGAAAAACAAAATTAGTGTTAAAAGTGGAAAATTTGAAAAAAAAAAAAAAAAAAAAAACTTGTTTTTTTGAATTTGTTTTTGTTTTTCAAAAAAATTAACAAATTTTTTTTTTTTTTTTTTTTTTGTCTTGAACGAGATCTCATCAGGTATTTCTTTTCCATCTTCATCTTCTTTCTTCCTTCACAGATCTTCCTCCGCTGCCGATCACTGCCGATCTAGTCTTCTTCTTCTTCTTCCTCCTCCTTCGCTCGCCACCGTTCTCACCGTCGATCTGCCTTCGCCTCTCGCCGCTCGCCATCGAACTGATCTCTCTCGTCGCTCGATGTCGATCTGTCTTCACCTCTCGCCGCTCGCCGTCGTCTTCTTCTTCTTTTCCTCGCCATCGTCTTCTTCTTCTTCTTCAGCTATTCTGGATCAATTTGTGTGTTAATTTTGTTTAATTTATAAATTTCATTACAAATCTTCTTCTTCTTCAGCTATTCTGGATCAATTTGTGTGTTAATTTTGTTTAATTTATAAATTTCATAACAAATCTTCTTCTTCTTCTTCTTCTTCTTCTTCTTCTTCTTCTTCAATTTGTGTTGTGTTAATTTTGTTTCTTCAGCTAATCTGGATCATTACATCAATTTGTGTTGTGTTAATTTTGTTTAATTTATAAATTTCATTCATTACATCAATTTGTGTTGTGTTAATTTTGTTTAATTTATAAATTTCATTACAAAAATTTTATTGGTTAATTATTTAATCAATTTGTTTATAATTGTTATAATATTAAACAAAATGTAAATATTGATATTGCAATTTTTGATAGTTTTCAGTTAACCTACTAGACGCATATTTTCCGTTTTCATTTTTAAAATATGGATTTCAGTATATGCTACCAAACGCGTTTTCAAATTTCGAAACTAAAACCAAAAACATTGTTTTCATTTTCATTTTTCTTTTCGAAAAACAATAATTGAAAAACGTTTACAGGACGGCCCCTTATTGACGTTGTAATCTCAACTTTGGAATTTCTTCGAGATTTGAGGGAGGGAACATGACTCAAATAGTCAAATACACAACCTTTTAGATGTAGGTTGCAGAAAGCGCTATGTGCTAGTCAGGTGGCAACCCCCCGCCTAGTCGTGGACTAGGCGGTTGGCCAGAAGTCAACCGGTGGTAGGCCAGCGGTCAGTTGAAATTTTTTTAATATATGTTTTTATTGTAATAGAGTAAATGTTCATACTATTTCATATGTTGAACCTCAAATTGAAAATAAAATTTCAAAAAACTTAATATTGAGAATCAAAATCCATAAACAACTAAACAAAATCTAATAAACTCAATAAAATTCTAAAAAGTCGATAAAAAAAAAAGTCAACCCAATCGGTCAACGGCGACTAGTCATTGACTTTGACTAATTAGGCCAATTATACAGTAAACCACCTAGTCGGGGTGGCGGACCGCCGACTAGAGACTAGTCTACCCTAGTTGAGGACTTTTGCAACACTCATGTAGGTGTGAGATACCAACCTCATCTTGTCTTTTCTCTTTTTAAATATGAACGAGTGCACAAAAATAATGAAGGCGTCAAGGAGGTCCACTTTGTAAATTGGATTGCTGTTAACTAGCTTACGATTGGTTAAAATGGTTTCCCTTTGTAGCCCAAACGTTGATTTGTATCCAAAATCAACAGCAAAATATGAGACAGTAATCGATTGGAATCGGAGGGTGTGCATATAAATTTTAGGTGGACTGGATGTGAGTGTGAATGTGACCCGCACGAATTGATTTTGTTATACAAATTAGTGAAGAATATACCTTACAAGATTCAAAGCGATACATCATATATGTATATAAGTTAGAATACGAGTCAAACAGTTTCAGTTTATAGAGAAATATATGGGTGTTTCACTGTTTTGTGTGTGTAGAAGGGAAGAGAGAGATCATTGTTGGAGTGTGAGTTGGGTGACAATCAAAGGCAAGACTTGAATGTAAAGTGTAAACAGAGAGAGAAGGTGATCTGGAAAACGGGAATGAAATTAATGCAACGGCAAAAAAGCAAAACTGTTGAGATGGGCCTTGAATTCTATTATATATATACATGTCTCTGTCTACAATCTACATGGATTTATGAAATTGAATTTTGTGTGTTAACTTTTAATGGATTGAGCAAACAAAATTAAAGAATTTACAGGCAGATTTGAAAAATACAACCTAATGAGAGTGAAAGGTCATGTGGGTTGTGGGGTTGCCACCTTGCTAGATGTGGGTCTCTCCATACCATAACACTACACCACCCAACCACCCACCACCTCCTCCATTGCCTCTTCCTCTTCTTCTTTTTTTCACTCACTTTCTAGGGTTTGTTTCACTCTATTTTTTTTTTTTTGGGGTCCCATTTTCAATCCTGATTAAGCTAATTATGAGTTTAATTAATTACAATAAGTTACTCTTATTGGCTATATGAAACTTAAATAAAAAGAAAAAAAGAAAAAGAAAAAGAAAAAAAAGATACCTAGTTCACAAAATAACTTATTTTCCTAACAATCATAAAACGTCCGGTGTTTAGACATTAAGTATAGATAGTATGGATTTTGAATAGAACAAAGGTATTATCCGCACTTAAAAATAAATATAGGTATAAAAACAATTAATAAATTCTCGAGTTAAATCAATTCTAAAAGCAAAAGTCAATATTAAAGTTACATTCCACAACGTTATATAACTAAACGACTAGTTCCTTAAAATATATATCGACAAGAGAAGAAGAAGAGTATAAACAATAAGATGGAAGAAACACCTTCCTCTTTGAAAAATTGGGCATTGTGAAGGAAGAGTATACTACAAGTAGAAGAGATTAGTTGTAGTGTACCATTGCTTTACACCAAATTGTACCATTCTCCTCCCAAAATTTGGTGTCGGCAGCTGAGACATAGCATGTGCCAATCCTAACACAAACTGTGTATTGAAGTCATCAAGTGTATATAGGTACAACAACAAACTGTGAAGCAATATCGACCAATCTCTGATCATCATCTCTCTGAAATCTGAATAATCAGCTGATCATGAGCTGATCTATATTCAATCTCTTCTCATTCGTCCCTGCAACTATATATTCATATATGAATCATCATATCATCATCAATTCATCATCATGATTGATTTGAAATTCACCAACTGGTTTTAATTCAATTTCGTTTTATTGCAACAAAAGTGTATACATATATATATAAAAATATATTCGCATAGCTTGATCTTGATAGAAATCTGAATATCATAAAACTAGCGTTAATTAGAACTTAAAAATATGGATGTCTTGAGACTTGATCACATGATATTTCTAAAGATATGTGTATGTTAAATTTAGTTGGTTTAGTGTATCTATAATAATCTCATTTAATAACCTTGTCTTCTTCAAGTGATTAATTGTGATTGAAGTAATACATAAGAGCTGGATTTTTTCAGAGTGATTATTTGGATACATTAATTAAGTGGGATAATAACTTCTTTTTAGTTGGTAAAATAGAGTTTCAGTGGTGGGGTATTTACGTATGTACTATTGTTTCATGTATTCTCATTTTCTTTCTTTTGTATTATACACATTTTTTTTATACTGTCGGCAAAGTTTTGATTTAATTAACTCCTACAGTGTTTAGTTACACTTTACACTCTCATTGAGTGGTTTTTTATAAATTATATATATATGTATTTTAAATAAATAAAAAATTATGACGTTATGATGTGATTTTGATTTAATGATAAAGTTCGTTTATTCAACCTGATAATATCTTAAATTCAAGTCTTACCATCGATTTACTGATATTTTACATGGACTTTTTCAAGGTTATGCAAATATAAATGTGCTTGCCTGTATTGTAGGAAAAAAATGATGAAACAAATTTTGATTTGGGAAACTTTGGCTAGGCCTTTTTCTAGATATTGAGTCATTGACAAACAAAATGAGTGATCTTCTACTAGAGAACCACAATGAACATGGTCAGAAAACTTTTTTATTATTAGGTAATTTAGGATTGATTAGGAAAATCTTAGGTAAAACTCGGTCCAGAATCCTAATTACTACGGATTTGGATGCCTTCATCATCTCACTTTGTCATTACCTAAATCAATGGTCTTTATTAATTCTATTTTTTTTGGTAGAATAAAAACATAAAAATTAATAGAAAAAACCATTGATTTGTTATATTAGACACGTGACAATAAATTATAGAGGTGATGACAATTAAGGTAAGGAGGGGACCCATATCCAATAACCATAGCATCTTTCAAATCATGTAATTTTTTCTTATAAATAAAATTGGACTGACCTAAGGCACAGGGTGCGTAGACCCAACAACAAAAAGAGAAAGGCATGCAGGTCAAAACAAAGCATGTAATTGGTTGTTGATAAAACGAAAGAAAAACAATCTTAACTTAACCATTCATTCACTTTAATACTGATGTGTCGTGTGATTAATAGATATGAGGTGAGAAGTGGATGCTTGTCGTTCCGTTGAATATAAAATTTGATTCACATTTATCTTTCATTGTTGAGTCATACTTGAAAGCTAGAAAATGAAATGTTTGAAGAAAAGCTTTTAAAATATACTCAGGAATTATGTAACATCTCCATTCAAGCATTTTAATTGTTTTAGGTATTGTTAGTTTTATTATAATTGTAGTCATCATTGAATGTTTTACTCAAATTATTTACCATAAAATTGTATTTAAAAAATAGGGATGTTGCATTTAAATTAATATACGGATCAGGCTACTATATAGATTTTGTATAGTTAAAAGAGATGATTATATTAGTCATTGGATTCTAATCCATGGTTAACGGAATAAAAAAAAAAATTTGATTTAAAAAAAAAAAAAAAAAGTAATAATTTTCATAACTACTCATTCAACTATAAATATACTAGCTAAATCCATAAATTAATTTCCCACAATTAATATACAATAAAGAGGAGCAGATTAATTTATCAAGTTATTTTCAATAATATCACCAAGGCTCTTAATGAAGGTAATTAATTATGTGATAATTATTTTATTACAACACCAATTGTTTAATAAATAATTAGAAGTATTTGCTACATCATAATGAGGAAAAATAATAATTAATACTACAGAATGAGATAGGCCAGTAATGACTAGGTGAAGTTGATTGTGCAAAAAGATTAATTGTAGGAAATTGAAGCCATAGTTAATAGCTTTATTAATTTCGCTGGAGATTACCGTTTTAAGAGTGTAATTAATTGAACAATCTTTCTATTGTCAGTTCGTCCTTACAATAAATATATCAGGACAAAGAATGTGGACCACAGATTATGGAGAAGTCTTGACAAGTGCATACACTTTGAGTCAAAGTATGTAAATTTAGTAGTTCACATTCTTCGTTCTGATATATTTATTGTCCGGACGAACTGATAATAGAAAATCTGATTAATTGAATATATATATATATATATATATTATTGATAGGTTTCTTTGATTTTGTCTGTGTGGGGCTTGTAGAAGTAAAACTGACACCATAAATAAGAATTTCAAGTTAATTAATTAATTAATTAATTAATTAATATATATTAATAATTGTATGTATATGGAGTATGGAATATAAAAATAAGTTTGAAAATATTGTAAATATCATTGAATCCCAATATATTTAAGACATTATTTCTCTCTAATAATGTACCATAATAAGTAACATGAAGTTTTGGGCTGTGAACAACCAAAATTACTGTAATTAATCTTGAATGTAAATGAAGAATGTTGTTATTTACTAGCTCATTTTCCTTGTACTTACCAAGCTTTATTATATATTTTCTCATTTATTGTTTTTTATAAGTATTACACTATTACAGAAATTCGGGGTTTACCACCAGACCAATCTCATATCGTCTTATTTAATTTTATTAAGAGCAATTACCAATTAGGTCATGGACTTTTAAAAAAAAAAATTCAAGTTGTTTGCGACTTTCACAAAAGTGATCAAATTAGTCTTCAAATTTTTCTCAAGTGTCAAATTAGTCCCTCTCTTTTTAGAAGTGATCAATTGGTTCGTCTAATAGTTTAACGGTGTTAAATATAACAATTGACTTTAAATTTTTTAGTTAAAGTACGTAAATACCCTTTATTTGTCATATTATAGCAAAGTTGTTTTGTTTTTTATGCATTAAATTAATCATTATAATTACAATAAAATCCAAAAATATTATCAATAAAACGCCATTTGTATCTTTTTTAATTAAAATTTTCTAAAAAATCTAAAAATATTTTAATAAGACAATGTTAATTATACCTTTTTTTTTTTTTTTGTTAATATTATACAAGGATTATTGTTAAAATTATTCAAAACTCAAAACCCACAAATAAAATAAACAAAATATACATGTGTTAAAAAAAATCGTGCATATGTCATTATTATATTGTTTAGGAGTAAAGTACAATTTTACTCATACACAGTTAAAGGTGACTGATGAAACTTAGTTAGAGAGACTAATTTGACACTTTGGAAATATATAAGGACCAATTTGGTCACTTTTATAAAAGTGACAAACAACTTAAAATTTAAAAGAATCTCAGGACCTAATTGGTCATTGCCCTTTAATTAAAAAAGGAATTTAAAATATTTGTTAATACTTCAACCCAAAAGGAAAAAAGAAAAAAACGAAAAGCAGTGTGAACTGTAGGTAATATACAAAGAAATAATATAATAACTTTGACAATTATGACAATTAAGCAAACAAACAATCCAAAAATGGAGATTAGAATTTGACAAGATTTGACCAAGATTGCATCACTGAATTCTCTCTTATTAATATTTTATTACTTAAATTATTTTATTAATCCTTTTATTCATGGGACTATTACTATATAATGAACCATGGAAATTAAAAGAACCTAATATTGGAAAAAGACAAATCATTGTTTCCATTTTTAAATTATCAAACCCTTTAAGGAAATCTGATTTAGCAGAAAAAAGGGAATTCAAACTTTATTCCCATAATCAACTAATTAAACACTTCAATCAATTTCAATTTTTTAGAGCCAGAGTAAAAAATATATATATATATATACATATACATATATTTATTTTGCAATCCACTGTAGTTTTTTTAATTTTCCCCTGTCGTCCAATACAGTGGTGGTGGCCCTATCATCTTCTGCAATTCACATTTGACAGGTTAGTGTTGTTTTCAGTTTTCACACTTTTTAAGAGTGAAATTGCCATTGACTAAACACTGTGTCCAAACCCAAAAAAACCCTAATTTGTTTTCTTTTGATCATATAATCGTTTGTTGATATTTCAGATCCCAACGTTGTTTTTGTTTGTTTTTTTTATTTTTTTATTTTATAAATAAATAAATAAATAAAAATAAAAACAAATTTAAAGACAAGAGAAAGGCAATGGATCTGAAGTTCTGAGTCCTGAGATCTCTGTCTCCAGTAACTTCTTTTATTTAAAAGAGGTTAAAAAGGTTTATAGATTTTTCACTTCGCTGTCAATCACAGACTTTTTTTTTTTGTTTTTGTTTTTTTTGTTTTTTTTAATTTGATATATTCAGAGAGAGAAGAAGAAGAGAGTCAACCGACCTTTTTTTGGTGGTATGTATTTGTAAGGCTTCGAAGAGTCCACATATTGAGTTTTATAACTTTATCATCTCCAGCTTCAAACCACCCTTTTTGTTTTTCTTTCTCTCACTCTCTTTTAACTATTTTTATTTTTTCCCTTTTTTCTTTTCCTTTCTCTCTCTGCAAATCTTTGAAGCCTTTTTTCGTTTTCTCTCTCAAAAACCTTTATTTTTATTTTATTTTTATTTCAAGCTCTCATATTTTTTTTTTTCAAGTGATATATAGTCAAGCCTAGCATGCAGAGAACGAGATAAAAAACTTTGCCAAAACTAGGGTTCCCATTTTTTGTTCAGTATCAACTCAACCGCCTGATTTGAGGCCTACTTATTTGGGTTTGGCAGACCTATAGCTCTCTAGCTAGAGCGAGAAAGTTTCAAGACTCCTCACACATAGAGATAGAGAGAGAGGGATAGAGAAGGAAGAGCTAAGCAGTAAAACAGATAAGCAAAACGCAGCTTTGTGGCTTGCTTTCTTTCTCTTTCTTTCTCTCCAAACGCTTTTTTTTTTCCTTCCTGTTGAGAGGGAGTTGGAGACATTTGGGTTTCTCTCCTTTTGTCTCCTCTGCCTCTCTTTGGACTTTGTGGGTTTTCGATTTCTTGGTCTGTTTGATTTGTTTGTTTGACAACCATCATCTCTTAGTGTTGTTCAAAGTGAGAGTTTTTTTTCTTTTTTTTGTGTAAATTTGTAGAGAAGAAGAAGAAGAAAAAGGGAGTGATAAGTGGGTGTGAAGCGAGACATATTATAAAAAAGAGATTGAAAAAAAAAATACAATTTTTGATGAGTTTTGGAGGTTTTCTTGAGAATAGTAGTTCTGGTGGTGGCGGTGCAAGAATCGTCGCTGACATTCCATACAGTAACAACATGCCCACCAGTGCTCTCACTCAACCTCGTCTTGTTTCACCTTCTTTAACCAAATCTATGTTCAACTCTCCGGGCCTCTCTCTTGCTCTTGTAATAATTATTACCACTCTCTCAAAACTGTGTCTTTTGTGTCTTGTGTGTGTTTGTTTGTTTTTAAAAAAAATTAAACAACTGATCTGGGTTTGTTCTCCCATTTTTATTACAGCAACAACCTAATATCGACAATCAAGGTGATATTCCAAGAATGAGCGAGAATTTTGAAGGAATTATCGGAAGAAGGAGCAGAGACGAAGAACATGAAAGCAGATCTGGAAGTGATAACATGGATGGTGGTTCTGGTGATGATCAAGACGCTGCCGACAACCCACCAAGAAAGAAAAGATACCACCGACACACACCTCAGCAAATCCAAGAGCTTGAAGCGTATGATTCTTGTTATCTTAATACAGTACAACAATCTTCTAATTAGATTTTTGTTTAATTAACTATTTTTATTTTTATTTTGACTGTTTGGTTTTGGTTTTTTTTTTTTTTTAGTTTGTTCAAAGAGTGTCCTCATCCTGATGAGAAACAAAGACTGGAACTCAGTAGAAGACTTAGCTTAGAGACAAGACAAGTCAAGTTTTGGTTTCAAAATCGCAGAACTCAAATGAAGGTAATTATTAATTCACTAGAACATCAAATTTCTAGTCCCCTTTTATGATTTGTTCAAAATTTGATGTTCGTTTTTTGAACCTGAACCAGACCCAACTCGAACGTCACGAGAACTCACTGCTCAGGCAAGAAAACGACAAGCTTAGAGCCGAAAACATGTCCATTAGAGACGCAATGAGAAACCCAATTTGCACAAACTGTGGTGGTCCTGCAATTATTGGTGACATCTCTCTAGAAGAGCAACACTTGAGGATCGAGAATGCGCGTTTGAAGGATGAGTTGGATCGGGTTTGTGCTCTCGCGGGCAAGTTTCTGGGTCGACCCATTTCTTCACTTACTGGTTCAGTGCCTTCTACACTACCAAACTCAAGCTTAGAACTTGCTGTTGGCAGCAACGGCTTTGGTGGTTTAACAAACGTGAACACAACATTGCCATTAGGACCTGATTTTGGAGCTGGGATTTCAAACGCTTTGACAGCGATGACCCCAAATAGATCCGGCCCCGGTACTGTGACCGGGCTCGGGCTCGATAGATCAATGGAAAGATCAATGTTTTTGGAGCTTGCTTTAGCTGCAATGGACGAATTGGTCAAGTTGGCTCAGACTGATGAACCACTTTGGATGAGAAACTTTGAAGGTGGAAGAGAAATGTTGAACCATGAAGAGTACATGAGAGCTTTCACTCCTTGTATTGGCTTGAAACCTAATGGTTTTGTCACTGAAGCCTCTAGAGAGACTGGCATGGTCATCATCAACAGTTTAGCTCTTGTTGAGACTCTAATGGACCCGGTAACCAAATTTTTAATTTAATTTGCTTCTCTCTTTAGAGTCTAATTAATTTTTTTTTTTTTTTCTCAAACTTTGCATTATTATTTCATATGTACATAGAATCGATGGGCAGAGATGTTTCCATGTATGATAGCAAGGACTTCAACTACTGATGTGATATCAAGTGGCATGGGTGGAACTAGAAATGGTGCACTTCAACTGGTAGGTTTTTTTATTAATTTATTTACAGTGAAACCCATTTCAGTCTCATCACAAACATTAATTATTCTCAATTATGAAAACTTTTTTTTATTTTTTTTATTTTTACAGATGCATGCCGAGCTACAGGTATTGTCACCATTGGTGCCTGTTAGAGAGGTGAATTTTCTGCGGTTTTGCAAGCAACACGCAGAAGGGGTTTGGGCTGTGGTTGATGTTTCAGTCGACACCATTAGAGAAACTTCTTCTGGTGCACCCACATTTCTCAACTGCAGGAGACTTCCTTCTGGTTGTGTAGTACAAGACATGCCAAATGGTTACTCTAAGGTAAATTAATTAATTACTCATAATTATGTCACTTCTTTTTTTGCATTAAAGCTTTTTTCTAGTGTCTTTAATGAAGTTTGTTGAACTAACTGCAACATTGGAGCTTTTAGTTGAGTAGCATTTAATTTCTGGGGAAAACACCAGGTCAAAAAAAATCATGAGAATTTGCATTCCCAATCCACACCATTAGAGAGAGCAGAGAGAGCTCATGCATCAAAGAATTTTGTTTGTCTAGTGATTACTTACTCACTGTATCCCCAACACTGTCATGTCAGTCTTCTTGTGAAACTTCCAAAAATATTATTTTATTGACCTTGATCATCGTTGCATGCTTCTTCTTGTGTATGATATTCTAATTTGAAAGATTTTCAAGTTTCAACAACTGAGTTTACTTAATCAAATTATAATATTGTCATAGTACACTACAAAATCGAGGTTTTCTCATTATTTTATTGAATAGAAGCCTCTACTACCCTCTAATTTTTGTGCCTTGATTGAACACATTAATTTCATATGCATAGGGAATCTTCAAAACTTTTTGGTTGAATAAATTAAACATTTGATGTTTCTATTCCAATCTTTGATGCCCGTCTCGTTTATCTTGAATAATTATTAATTATAATATTGAATAAACTATATGTGTGTGACCTGGTTCCAGCCTTAATTTTCTACTCAAATGAAAGACCCTTCTAGTCAAATTCCAAGACTGCCTATATATATATATTTTTTAAATGTACGAGTATCTAAGAAAGATAAGATGAGGTTCACTAGACATTAGTACACATCTCGATGTTACCTTCCACGTTGTACCTTTGTGTTTCCTTCAAATCATGCAAAGACTTTATACAATATTTTATGCCCATCTTATTATAAGGAAGAGAATCTAAAAAACAATTCTCTTCATCGAGCCCAATCTTGAGATTTTTCCCAGATTTGCCTCTTGTTTGTTTTTAATTTCTAAATCACATTTTTATATTATTCAAATTATGGTTTTTTCGAGTAAATTAATCAAATCTATTTAGCTCATATTTAGTTTTTGATGATATTACATTATATAAATTTTCTTTTTTAAAAAAAATACATTGCAGGTTACATGGGTTGAACATGCAGAATATGAAGAAAGCCAAGTCCACCAGCTCTTCAAACCCTTGATAAGCTCCGGCATGGGGTTCGGTGCTCAACGGTGGGTCGCCACCCTTCAACGTCAATGTGAATGCCTCGCCATTATCATGTCCTCCACCGTCTCCTCCAGAGATCACACTGGTAATATATAATACATATGCATATATATATATAAAACATACTAATTACAGTTTTTATTTTTATTTTTAAAATTGATAATGTTGTTTTTAAATTGTTTTTTATACAATAATTTGTAGCCATAACTGCTGGTGGTCGAAGAAGCATGTTAAAGCTAGCTCAAAGAATGACAGACAACTTCTGTGCCGGGGTGTGTGCATCGACAGTACACAAATGGAACAAGCTCAACTCCGGCAACGTTGACGAGGACGTCAGGGTGATGACGAGGAAGAGCGTCGACGATCCTGGTGAGCCGCCGGGTATTGTGCTGAGCGCCGCCACCTCCGTCTGGCTCCCAGTCTCTCCTCAGAGACTCTTTGACTTTCTACGCGATGAACGGCTTAGAAGCGAGTGGGACATACTCTCTAACGGTGGGCCCATGCAGGAGATGGCCCACATCGCCAAGGGTCAAGACCACGGCAACTGCGTCTCTCTCCTCCGTGCCAGTGTAATACTTCTCTCTCTCTCTCTCTTATTATTTTTAATTTGAAAAGTCGAAAATGTCACATTTGATATTACGTAATGACGCATGTGTCCTGTACTGTAAAGTCAATAGGGTAGAGATAAAAAGGTGAATTTGAAAGGACAGAGTTGGGATTTTGGAAGTATCTATAAAGACATTTTCATGGCAGATAATAGCAATAGCAACAGCTGTTCAGCGTAAAAAAGTCAAAATATAGGACACTTGTAACCTTTCTTCAACAGTTCTGACCTCATCGTTCTCGATGGATGGACCAGTCCTTTTTTTATTATCATTATTTTTTTAACAGGGTTTTGACTTGTCTGCCTGTGCACGTACAATACGCCTGTAAAAGATTATCAATACTGACACGTAAAATAGGGAGAAAATGGCAAATTACGTAAATTTGTCTGAAAAAGGAGGGTTGACATTTTGTAATTGTTTTGCATGTTGTTTGAATGCAGGCTATCAACGCGAACCAGAGCAGTATGTTGATACTTCAGGAGACATGCATAGACGCGGCTGGGTCGCTTGTTGTGTACGCGCCGGTTGACATACCTGCCATGCACATTGTGATGAACGGTGGTGATTCAGCGTACGTCGCTCTCCTCCCTTCAGGATTTGCCATAGTTCCTGATGGTCCAGGCTCACGTGGGCCAGGAGCTAACGGAGGCCCCACAAACGGTAACGGTGGTAACAGTGGTGGAGGTAACGGAGTCACACCGCGGGTGAGTGGGTCCCTACTAACCGTCGCTTTCCAAATCTTGGTGAATAGTCTCCCTACAGCCAAGCTCACTGTAGAGTCGGTGGAGACGGTCAACAACCTCATCTCTTGCACTGTCCAGAAGATCAAAGCCGCCCTTCAATGCGAAAGCTGACGTGTGCAGGTTGCTTCAAACATCACGTGATCATATGGAAGTTAGTCGATAGTTTTTTTTTATCTTTTTTTATTTTTTATTACGTTTAACCAATGACATGTTGATGAGAGAGTGTTTTTTCTGTGCATGGTTGTAGTTAAAAAAAAAAAAAAAAAAAAAAAGGAGAGGGGGAGCCTGGTTGGTTGTCTGGTTGGTTTGTGTGAGTAAAAAAAAAAAATAGACTGTGTGCTGGGGTGGGGGTGTTGAGTCAAGAACGAACCGCGCGTGCGAACTCCTTGCATGGTGGTGAGGATGGAGCTGAGTCGCCAACTCGGTGCTTGTTTACTGTTCTTAACATAAGGCAAGGGTGGTGGTTCGGGTATTGACTCAGGTTGACCCCTGAGTTGGCTCAAGTTGTTGAAAAGTCAAATGTCCAAAAAAAACAAAAACAAGTTTTAAATTTTAATGGTGTCTTGATCTTGGGTATTTAATTGAATCTTGAATCCTATTTTTTTGCAATTTTAAGTTCTTGTTTAATTATAATTAATTTGTGATTTTCATATCTCGATCAAATGTGTCACATATGAAAGTGGTGTGGGGTGCATGTAAAACCACGCTTGAAGAGATGCGAGTGGATTTGATGATGTGGTATTTTTGAAAGTGATTAAGGGAGAGGTTTTGTCATTAGTAGAAACTGGAAAGCATATACTGTGTGGGGTGTGATGGGGCATTAAATGAGGTAGCAGAAGCTGTTGGGAGAGAGTGTTGCTTTCATTTAATGCCGAGAGTTTGGCAGTACTACTACTGTCTACTGTCTACTGTTTCTATATCCACCAATGCTACAGCGACACGTTTTTAATTTCAATTTTGTTTGGAGGGTAGTATATCTGACAAACTTACGTTTTTCTGTGATATGCATGTATTGTTTTGATTTAATGCTCTTCTGTGTTTTTTCATGTATGTGAGCTGAAAAGTGAAAAATTATTCTCACTGGGAGGCAACATTCTGGTTGATAGTTGATAAGTTGATGTTGGATAATAATGTATATTTGTATCTTGCCGTGTTGGAAGATATTTGTTTAGTTGGTTGCTTGTTTGAATTAATTATCTTTTCTAAATTAGATAGTATTGGTTTTGAATGTTAACCGAGTCAAAATAGATAAATCTAATTACTAAAAGTTGTCAAATTGAAATTATTATACTAATACCAACCGATGAGAATATGATGACCGTGCGTTTCTCTGTATATAAGAAGGAATCATCCTAAATGAAAGCATATATACACTAATCGGTGTTTTACTGGGAACCCTTAAGAGATGTGTACAGCTAATGTCAAATTTATACAATAAATCTGTGCATGTAGGATATATGTGTGTGAAGTAATTATAGGATATATATATAGGTCATTAATTAGGATTGGTATCTTTGCTTTTGATCATGTGAACATATATATATATATATATATATATATATATATATATATATATATATATATATATAGAGAGAGAGAGAGAGAGAGAGAGAGAGAGAGAGAGAGAGAGAGAGAGAGAAGAATCCATAAATTGGATGTTCAATAATGAAAGCTTTGCTGAAATTTGACATTAGAGAATTGAATGAGGTAGCGTTTCCAGTTTTGAGTATCAGTAGGTGCATAATATCATCAGAATATCACATGCTACTACTTTCAGCAAATTTTGCCACCTTTTCAGCTACCAGCTACCTTAGCTTGCAGAGGATAAATATCAGCGAAACTTTATATGAATACAGTAATATTCTTCCCACTTAATGCCACCTTGTAGATACATACAAATATATATATATATATTCTCAACACACGAGTTTCTTCGAATATTCAATACCTCATAATAATTAAAAAAATAAAAAATGGAGCTTTTTAAATTAATGAAGTTGAGTGATTGGATAGAGGACAAGATTCATAAAAAAAAAAACAGAAAATTTATGTTGACATGAATGGAATTTACTACATATATCTGGGTCTCTGAAAAACATGTGAGGGGATATTGGAGATAGAAATATAAGATTATAGAAAGATATATATATATATATATCACAGATATGTATGTGGATACAAGTAGGTGTGGACGATGGTATTTAAAGTCAAGAAAATGAAATGCTATCCGAAAAAAGGCAAGGACAGTTGGGTCTAATATTATAAATTTAAAAAAAAAAACTTTTTAATTTATTTTATTATTGAGGACATTGTTTTTGGACCTTCTACTTCACAATCTACATGTTCCATGGTCATTTTAGTCTTATTATCCATCCAAAAAAGTCCACCACTCTTTCACATGCTTGTGGGTTCCACTCTCCAGGCCACCCCTATCAACTTCAGGTCTTCACCGGTCTTGTTTATTTAATCTTCTACAGTTCACTTTAATTATTTGTGGGTCACTTTGATATATATACTATGAACTACGAAGGGACCATGTTTGATCTTTTTACTTTTTATTTTTTACTGTTCTTCTAGGGTTATATTTTATTTGAATCACTCTAATGTAATTTTTGTATGGAATAGTTAGTATTTTGTTGGGTAGTCTTAATTAACATGACTAAAAGTTAAGCTAGCCCTCCAATTTTATCATGCATGATCAAGTACTCTCATTTTTGCGGGTTCGGGTGTAGATTAAGTAAAACCCGACCGAACCTTGTGTCATCCCTAATGTTTCCATTTTTTTTTTTTTTTAACCATATGTGTATGTTGTAAAAGGCCAAAGGGAGTGGCGATAACACACGCAAAGATGAAGAGACTCGTTCAATGACATAGATAAATAGAGCTTTTGCATATTTTCATTAATCCATGAACAAAGTCTTTATGGACATTTAGAACCGTGCATCAATTCATCTCGATAGTAAAAGGATCGATGGAAAAAGAAAGAATTCATTTTATCATTAACCATTTTAATCGTTTAAAATGTGTTATATATATATATATATATATGCATGTATTTTTATCAAAAGTAATTTAATATGTGAAAGTATGAAACTACTTTAAATGAAATATCAGATAGTTTTTATTATTAACAAAATGTCATCGGGATACTTTTTAGAATTAAAAGAACAATTTCTTCTCAAATCTCAACTAATTAACAACTTGCGAAGGAAAAACTTCCAACCAACTAATGATGATATATTAATTTCTAAACGATACTAATCAACAATTAATGCAAAGAAATATCGTATATTCGTATATGATAAATATATTTTATACAAATCTCGTGACAAACATTGAAAATTTGATTGAAACGATGTGTATGGCGTGATTTATCTATCAACCATCGCTTTCATTTAATTGAATATTTCAAAGTCAATCTCCAGCTTAAATATATATAGTGGAATTGGCCGGTCAGATTTTTATATCGTAAGTTTAAACTTAGACATGGACAGTTGGACACAACACAACCGTGAACTTTGATTACATCAATCCAGTGTATTATTCAGAATTCATGTATCTTCCCATTTCTTATACCCAATTTCAAAGACAAAAACAAAAAAGTCATATATCCATACATATATATATATATATATATACAGAAATTCTATTATCAGTTCGAACTGACAAAAGTTATATCAGTTCCTTGTATGTGGGCCACTGGATTTAAATACTTTGACTTGGCTGTATGCACTTGTAAGTCAAAGTATTTAAATCCAGTGGCCCACATACAAGAAACTGATATAACTTTTGTCAGTTCGAACTGATAATAGAAAGACTGTACATATATATAAATATATATCTTTCACGAGGGTGGCCACACGGTTTTTTTTTTCTATCATTTTATTAATTTATTTCGATAGAAAACAAAATTATACGTTTCGTTTATAGTTGTTTATGAAAATAAAATGAGAATGAAATTGACCAAACCACAAAAAGTTTGAATATATATGTATGTGTGTGAGCATGATTATGTTTACATATATATCTTCCACGAGGGCGACCATATGGTGATAGAAGACAAAATTATACATTTAGTTTATAATTGTTAACGAAAATAAGATGAGAATGAAATTGACCAAACCACAAAAAGCTTGAATATGTATGTGTGTGAGCATGATTATGTTTACATTGACAATAAGAGGAAGTCATACAACCTTGTCTGAAAGATGAAGAAAATTTACACAGAGAAAATAGTCATTTTTCGATAGCGAAATGTTTATATTTTCTTTCTTTGTTTTCAGGGTCATGAGTGTGATGGGGATGAAGAAGAAATTAATTAATAAATAATTGAAAAAGTATAGGGATAGATTGGAGTTATTCTAGTTGAAATGTTGCAAGTAACATTTAATGCTTTGATTGTTAGTATAGCTTCGTATAAAAGAAGCCTTTGAGCTTTAATGTTGATCAAGGAGAAAACGAGAGAGAAGGTTGGTGGGTGAGACATTAAAATATTAAATTGTGAGAAGATAGAAACTTGAAGATTGCAACTCATCGGTGCCATTAATGGAGTAGGACCATAGATGACAACACAATTGCCAAACTACAACACATAACACACCCTTTTTTATTGGAAACAATTAATAAAGAGCCTGCATTTTTCTCCTACAAACTCCAAACTGCTCTCTCGATGTAGCATGAACATGGTACCAAACAACAACATATTTATCCACTTCTAAGCGTTTACCATTTGGTTGTAAAGTCTGAATCATTATTAATGTTGTGCTACACCAACGGCACACGGGATCGAGCACCCCGGAACAAAAATTTAATTATCTAGTTACAGTTTTGTCTTCGGATTTTATTATTTAAATTCTTACATTCTTAGGGTTTAAGGTCTAGGGACGATAAAAGAAAAATAATATCCAAATGCCGAATTGAGAAGAAGAGAATTTGTTTCACCATTGTAAATACCGTTTTAATAGTGGAAGATGATTGACGAAATATTCTGTGGAGGACCGGAGGTAGACTTATGATGAATCATGTAAAATATCGTTTTTCTTTATTGATTTTTATTTATTTTCGTATGTCATTGATTTAACATTTGCTTGTTTTTATTAATTAATTTGTTTTTTTTTTCCCTATACTTTTTGTATTCAAAACCTGGAAACAGACTTGGGATTCAATTAAATTAGATGCGAACAATGCAGGTGACGTCTTTTGATGTTACATGCATGATTCATGAAGATGCTTTTATTGTTTTGGGTTATCGCGTCACGAGGTTTAGTTTCTGATTAACAAAGTTTATTAATTGTATGTCGGATTTTGTACAAAAGATCAGGAAATTGTTTGTAGTTACTTAACTGTGCATGGTATTAATTTGGTTTTACGGCCGTCGGCGGCAAATGTTATTACATGGAAAAAAGTCTTCACATGAACGGAAAAATTCTGGGTGCAAGCAAGGATTCACCGTAGTTTCTCTCCATGTGAACATACGAAAACATTTATCGTGAAATCATATAATATGATTTGAACCCATAATTTTGTTGATATGAAAATTGAGAACTTAAAACCTAATCAGCTAATTTCTTTTTAATTACAAATTTGAGATTTGAGAATGAAGTATGACTTAAACTAAAAACATCAACCCGTCAACCCGTGTTATGAAATGTTTATTACATAAACGGTTCGACTTTTTTCGTAACTTAAATGCTTTGTTTTAACAAGGAATTATACTCTCAGGTTTATTGATTCCAAGGTGGATCGATTTCAAGACTTAGTAACAATTTTTAGTCTCGAAAAACTCAAGATATACAGATAAAAAAGAAGAAGATAAACTCGTTTATTAACATTTGAAAATCACTCAACTATATGAATATCTTTATATAATTTTTCTATTATCAGTTCGAAATGATAAAAGATATATCAGTTCCTTGTATGTAGGTCATTGGATTTAAATACTTTGACTTGGCTGCATACAATTGTCAAAGCATTTTTAAAATCCAATGTCCAACATGTAAGGAAAGACCGTATATTTACATCCAACAACATTTGAAAATTAATGCATCATAAATCGTAACACACCTAACATTTTCTAATTGTCGTGTATTGATATCATCCACTCGTTTAATTGACAAGAAAGATTTCGTTTTGAAAAGAAAGGATTACTTTTAAGTTTTAATAGTTGATAAAAATCAAACTAGTTTGTAACTACCGTACAATTTGAAAATATTTAAGGGGAATTATCATTTTAGTCCCTATGTTTTGTCCGATGATGACTTTTTTAACTGTCTTTCCCTTTTTCACTGAGTTGGTCCCTATGTTTTAAAAAAACCTATCGATTTGATCTCTTTGACCAAATTTTTAACGGTCAACCCTCACAGAAATAACAAAATGACATTATTACCCTTGATTTTAATTGAATGAGTTAAAAGTACAATTTTACCCTTAAATTTTTAAAAAATTAACAACTTTCATCTAACTAATTGCCTATAAAAAATTGACACATGTCATCAATTTTATTTTCTTAAAATAAACTTAAAATAATAAATAAAATGAAATTGTAAAAGAAATCAAAATATATTGAATAAAATCAAAAATCAAATCAAATATCACAATTAAATCATCATCTTATCTTCCATCAAAGAAAATCAATAATAATAAAATAAAATAAAAATTATTTCGAAACTCAAAATTCAACCTTCCATCTTCATCTTCAACCTTCAATCTTCCATCAAAGAACATCAATAATAATAAAATAAAATAAAAATATTTCGAAACTCAACCTTCAACCTTCCATCTTCATCTTCAACCTTCAATCTTCCATCAAAGAAAATCAATAATAATAATAATAAAAAAAAAATTATTTCGAAACTCAAACTTCAACCTTCCATCTTCATCATCAACATCAACCTTCAACCTTCATTTCGAAACCAAATCATCACCAACACCAAAACCATTAACAACAAAAATTGAAAAAATTTTGGAAAGGAAGAAATCAAATAAATTGTGTGATCAGTGATCACGGAGGCTGCAAGATGAAAAGTTTTCTTCCATCTTCTATTCTCGAACCCCTACCACCACCCATCCTCGTCGATCTCTCTCTCTCCTTCAGCTCCAATAGAGGGTGGAGAGCGCGTGGAGGAGCGATCTGCTCTGTCGCACGAAGGAGCGATCTGCATAGTCTCTCGATCGCGTGGAGGAGCTGCGCCGTGCTCCGGAGCTCGCCCGCGAACTTCATCTCACCGAAGATCTGCTGAATCTGATGTGGTTCGTGTGGATGACAATGGTGTGTGAGTGTGGGTGTTAGTTTCTTTAATGATAATATCCATTTATTCATTTGTGTGGATGACAGGATGAGTGTGGGACTGTGGGTGTTAACAATTCAATTGTGTGGATGAGTGTGGGTGTTAACAATTTTGTTTTTCCATATCTGAACCCAGATCGTAATCTGGATGAGTGTGGGTGTTTGATTTTTTAATTATTTTTTATTATATAAAATGATTTTAATTTTTTAAATTTAGTTATTTGTATTTATATATTAAATTTATTTTGAATTATACAAATATTTATTTTCTATATTTTTTTGGTGTTGACACGTGGCAGTTTTATTGTTTAAAGACGAAAATAACCCTCATTCTGTTAACTTTGACTAACGTTTGACTCACCAAAGGACCAAATTGATGGGTTTTTTAAAATATAGGGACCACTCAACTAAAAAGGGAAAGACAGTTAAAAAAGTGTAAAAAAAAAATAACATAGGGACTAAAATGATAATTCCCCAATATTTAATGTTCGAATCTATATATGCGGTGTGTATATATATATATATATATACAAATTTTCTATTATTAATTCGTCATGACAATAAATATATCAGGATGAAGAATGTGGACCATAAGATTTACATACTTTAACTCAAAGTGTATGCAGTTATCAAAATTTCTCCATAATCTATGGTCCATATTCTTCGTCATGATATATTTATTGTCAAGACGAATTGACAATAGAAAGACTATATATATATAATTTCCAATAAGGACTTTTACGATGTACATTTTAAACACCTTTTGATGAAATTGCATATAATCAAATGTTTTTCGATGAGATTTTTTATATGGATGGTTAAAACATTGAAATACATTTATGGAAAAAAAATATTAAAAAAAAATTTCGGGTGCAAGAACTAATTTTTTTCCGATTTTTTTGAAGATAAAACATTTTAAAATATGGAAATATAGGAAAAAATAGTTCTCAAATCCAAAAAAATTCCAAATTTTTACCAAATGTGTATTTAATTTTCTTAGGATGCATACAAAAAATCTCATCAAAAAGTACTTAAAGTGTGCATTGTAAGTCCTCATTGGAAAATTATTATATATATATATATATAAGTCAAGAACGTCCTGAAATTAT
Source organism: Acer yangbiense (assembly GCA_008009225.1). Lineage (NCBI taxonomy): Eukaryota > Viridiplantae > Streptophyta > Magnoliopsida > Sapindales > Sapindaceae > Acer > Acer yangbiense. The sequence goes on from CM017764.1 coordinate 3,798,673, forward strand.
AAGTTAAGGACGTCCAACCACAACCACACATTCATATTATGTGTGGTTATATGGGCCCACTGTGAATATGTGGCTGTGGTTGAACGTCTTGAAATTATAAGAGCATCTCCAATGGTAATGTGGCTTGCATTTGAGAAAATAGTGATATGTCAATATTGTCAAGCCAATTGCTTCATATGTGGCATGTAACTAAACTTGATGGACATCCAAATAAAAAAATGGTCTCCAATGCTTCACTTGTAACATATATGTTTTTAATGACGTGTCAATTTATTATTAGTCTCCTTAAATATATTTTAGAATTGTTGAATAAAATAAGGTAAAAGACAAGAGTAGTTGCTGACTGGGCCAACAAGACGGCCGTCCAACAGACCGTCTGAAATCAGAGAGTCATGTTGACAGCCTCTAAAAAAAAAGTTGCCACCTCATCTTGAAGTTGTATTAGAGATGTTGCATTGGAGATGGGTTTTTTAACAAAATGGATGTCCATCCTACGTGGCAACTAATTTTTTCACAACCCACATTAGTATTGGAGATGCTCTAAAGTCAGGATGATCCTGATTAGAGAAGCATTATATATATATATATAACTTTTTCTTCCGGCACCCTCTTATTTTAATACAATGAGCATCTTTGATGAAATTGCATGCAATTGAATGTGTTTCGATGAGATTTTTTGTAGACATTTTGGGAAAATTGAAATATAGTAAAACTTTGAATTTTTTTTGGATTCGATAACTATTTTTTTTTCTTTGATATTTCCATATTTCCATATTTTTAAATGTTTTATCTTCGAAAAAGTTGGAAAAAATAGTTCTTGTATCCGATTTTTTTTAAAAAAAATTTATTTCAATAAATTCATATAAAAAATCACATCAATATTCAATAAATTCCATTAAATTTCACTAAAGATGCTTAAAGTGTGCATTATAAAAAGTCATAGTTGGAATATATATATATAGCATTTCTACTGTCAGTTTGTTCTCTTTGTCCTGATATAAAAATAAATCAGGACGAACCGACAATAGGAAAATCGTCTATATATATATATATATATATATAATCATGGTCCAATTAAACATCGAATGTTATTGTTTTTTTTTTTTTTTTTCAAATAAGATCTAAGAGTACATCAATATCAATATATCATGTGCTGCTGCTTCTGAGCCAACACAATTCTGAGAAATATATTCGGATCTTGGGGGCCCAACGTCAGCTGAATACAGGCCGACGTACTTCGAACTTTGAATTGATTGAAAAAACGGGCCATGGACTCATGGAGCCTACGTAGGTTCAGGGCCCATCTAAAAAATTATAGTAATAACTACGTACAAACAAAATTAAACACTTCTTTATTTCAAGTAAAACTTTTTTTTTCCATCTTAAAAAACAATCCAATTCCATGCGTTGAATCTTTCAAGGAGTAACTAAGCCACCTTTGATTGAGTTTAGCGTTAGAGAATCAATTATCGTGTGCTCGATCGATCATCAACTTTATTTTTTTTTATATATTTTTTTAATTTTTTATAAATATGTTTAGTCCGTATTAAGCATGATAATCAGGATGCATGCTTTGAATCTTCCAAGGAGGAACTAAGCCACCTTTGCTTGAGTTAAGTGTGAGAGGGGTCAATTATCGTGTGCTCGATCATGATATGTTTAGTCAGTATTAAACCCAACGATCATAATATTTGAACCCACAATCTTGTGGTGCAGGTGTGAGCTAGAGGTATACCAATGGATCAAACTCAACTTGTCAATTTTTTTTTTTTTTTCATTTGCGTATAAAATACAAAAGTACTGGTCAACAATCAACCTAGCAGTATCCAACATTGAAATGACTTCACACTAAGACTAACCAGACCAGTTAGGTTCATGGAGCTTTGTAATTTTTAATACACAAAGAAGTACAATTATATATACTGTATTGTAGACAATTCGGTGTGGGTACTTCTGAATTTTTCAACTTATTGGGTTGATGGGATTCCAGAAATATACAAATATTTTCTTTATATGTACTGCACTTTCACGTGCATGTTGTCTATATATGATACTCAATCTCGTGTATGTATCTTCCAACTTCAAAATTATTTTATCAAAAGTTGGTGCAATTTACTTGGCGGTGGCTCGCAGAACAGCAAAGCCCAATAATCTACATAGATGCGGTTCTTTACTGCTTGGATTCATAATCCATTTGCATTGCACCCAAATTCTTTCATGTGTTTTTTGTTTTTGTTTTCACTCCATATAGTCCATTTGGGTTGGACCCAATTCAACTTAAAGAGTAAAATACTATAGCTTATGCTTCTTTGATTTGATCCAAAAATTAGGAATTTACTATTAATTTTTAATATTTCAATTGAAATAGTTAATATTTCAACATCTTATACTATTAATTTAATGTTTATAAATTAGGAATTTACATGATTGATTAAATGTTCAATTAACAAATTAAAGCCCAATACAATCTTTGCTTAGGTAAACTTATAATATTTATTTATTTTTAAAAGCACAAAAAATGATTCGATTGTAATTTGTAAATGAACTTTTATTTTGGATTATCTTATAATAATTGATGAATGTTTATTATAGTAATCAAGAAGTCCATAAGCATCAATGATATTATAAGTTCGAAACTAAATCCTCTTATTTTATTAATAATTTTGTAATAATTAAAAAAACTATATTTTTTATTATAATTAAATTGAATTATTGGCATAATTGAAATGATTGATTTTCAAATGTGGATGGGTTTTAAAATTGTGTGGTTGATTGATGATAGTGTTAAATGGGGGATAGTAAAGGCCCAATAATTTTTAGCTTAACCGCCAAAAAGAAGCGTCAAAGACTGGTCAAAAGCTCCAGAATATCCGCTTCGCATAAATCAATGTCTGAAAATCCTTTTTTCTCGTAAATATTCAATAAAACCAAGGTCATTATCGTAAAAAGGCGTAACCGAACTCTCCTCACTACTTAAAAAATCCCAAACATTGACCGTCCGATCTCACTTATAATTACCAATTAACGGTCAAGAATTCACGTTTGACTGAAGTACAAAAAATGAGGCTGAAATGATTGGCTTTGATCGAGCTTTGACCAAGAATAAATAATTAATTAATTAGCAAGAAAATGAAAATTAAAGAGAGAAAGAGAGAGAGAGGTGAGGGATTTTTCATTTGTTGATTGTGTGCTCTTCTCTTATTTTTATCTTTTCTCTGTTCTTCAAATTTTGTTGAACGCGGAGGAGGAGAGAGAAAATCGAGTTTTTCTCTCTCTCTTCTTGTCGAGCGATTTTTAATTTTTTTGATATTTGTAAAACAAGAAGAAAATTTCTGAGTTGAGAAATTAGGGTTCGGTTTCAAGAAACAATGAATGTGATGCGTCGGCTCAAGAGCATTGCTTCTGGTCGTACTTCTATTTCGTCGGATCCTGTAAGTTTTTTTTATTTTTTATTTTTTTATTTTTATTTTAAATGAGAAAAGTTGATTTTTTATTATTATTTCTTATCATGTTTATTTGATTCAGCTTTTGTTTGTGTTGCTCATGTTTTGATTTTTTATAGTAATTTTTTTTTTTTTATCAAGATTGCTATATGAATATTATTCATTTTGAGATCATTATTGGCTGGGATACATCTAGACATCTAGTTCTATTTGTTCTTCTGCTTGTCTTTTGGTGTCAATTTTTTTTTTTTTTTTGCTTTTGCATTGCGTGTTTGTTTCAACTTTGAATGGATTTCTGTTGGTAACCGTTTTGTTTGACTGTTTGAGGAAAGATGTTGTCTAAATTTCGGCAGCGATTCTAATGACAAATTTAGCTGCGATTCTCAGGAAATATTAAAAATCGCACAAAATCTTTGTTGTTTTATAATGGAATTTAATTTAATAAAACCATGATATGGTATATGCTTCTAGACTAGATTATTGTTTATGAGGGTTGTTGATGGTAAGCTGTAGTCTAGTGGTTGGCTTTTGTGAAGAAAATTGTTGTTGGGGTTGGTATTTGGTCAAAATCAATATTTTTGATTCTTTTCTAAGAATAGGTAAATATTATTCTATTAAACTTTTTCCCCATTTAAACAATGAAGGTATGTACAGGCATTACTATCTCTTAGATGGAGAAAAAAAAAAAGCAGAAATAAGTTATTCGCGTAAGTTGCTACGTCCTTTCGCAATGTTGACCAGAGTATATGGTATTATCGATTTGCATTCAAGAGAGAGATTACTAAATTGAATGCCAGATTTATTTATTTATTTTTCCTTTATGGTTAAATTTTAATGAACTACCAAATGAAAGGTCCAACCTTGAAAATACATGCTTTGCCCTCTGAGTTTTGAGATGCAACAATTTTAGCTTCTTTTTGCCTCGATAACCCCTTTCATTTTTCTGGAGAGGCATCAATCGCAGTTTTCTTTCTAAGGTTTGGTTGAGTCAGTTGAGAGACATATTTTTAAGAGACTAATGCTCCCTAGATAAGAAAGATTTGATTGCATAATGCGATTGGTATCTTTGTCCAGTTATACGTACTTCTGCTTCCGCTACAAATGTTTTTTTATTGCTTCGAGTTTTGACTTGAACATTTAAACTGGTAAAGATTTTCCATATATAAGAAGATATACATGGTAATGTGGAAGTTTAGTTGGTTAACTATTCTTGTCTTAATTTCTTCTCAAAATTTGAATTTTTTTCGTACAGGGTGGGGATTCAGGCATAAAGAGGGCGAAAGTTGATAAAGAAACAGAAGTAAATGGAGTAATGGGTTCAGTTGAGAGAAGTGCCACCAGTCTAGAGCAGCATATGGCTTCTACTTCTCTGGAGCCTGTGGCAATCACGTCCGACATATCCGCAAATGCTAGAACAGAAAGATCTGGTTACGATCAGCTGCCTAAAGAAATGCATGAGATGAGAATTAGAGAGGATAAAACTGTCAAGCCTGATGATAAGGTAGCGAGACAACTGTAAATTGAGGGTTCCTCTAGACAGTTTTTTTTCAAGTCTTTTCTTGAATTTTCAATTGGTGGTATGAATGAAATGTGGGGTACAGTTTCATTTTGTACTTGACAGTTAATGACTTGGTGGTTGTGACTTTGTGTATGCAGGAAGTGGAGCCCTCTTTTGTCAAAGGTAATGGAACGGAAGCTGGTCAGATAATTGCAACTACAGTTGGTGGTCGAAATGGACAACCAAAACAGGTGATTGAATTCTCTCGTCATTTTTTGTTGATTTTTCTAGGCTGTCTTACGATTGATCTTTTTGTCTTTTTAGATCTTAAAATTTTGTTCAGCAGTCTTGTGGTTTGTAATTGATGCGATCAGACTTCCCTCTGCCATTCCCCTTCATTTTTGGCAGCACAGGAAAGTGGGGGTGGGGAGAAGTTGGGGAAGTTGTTTGGAGGGATCAATTTAGGTGTTTTCCAACAGCGTAGTCTGCACTTGAATGTGGATAGTAACAATAGGACCAAGTAGGAGAGCGATCCTTTTTTTGTACATGTCAATATGATTTATTTGCAGATGTTAATGATTTAGCCAAGGCAAAATTTTGATGGCACAACCCTTCAAAAGCCTTAGTATTTTAATAGTTACCCTCAACTATTTATTCCATGATTCTTGATTTCACCATTTTTTAGATTTTGGTTATGTTAAAATGAATATCGTATTTGTCCCTTGATCCTTGAGTTATGAATGAAGCTTACAATTTGTTGTTGGCTCCCAGACAATCTCTTATATGGCAGAGCGTGTAGTTGGCACCGGTTCCTTTGGCGTTGTATTTCAGGTACTTGGAATCATTTGGCATGGATAACCATATCTAGATTGAGACTTTGGTTTTAATCTACTGTTTTTGTCATGTTATTACTTCTCACGTTTCTTATTTATACTGTAGGCTAAGTGTCTGGAAACAGGGGATTCAGTTGCAATAAAAAAGGTCCTGCAGGACAAGAGATACAAAAATAGGGAACTTCAGATAATGCGTACACTTGATCATCCTAATGTTGTTCAGCTGAAGCACTGTTTTTTTTCAACAACTGACAAAGATGAGCTGTATCTTAACCTTGTCTTGGAGTATATATCTGAAACTGTCTACCGAGTTTCAAAGCACTATAGCAGAATGAACCAACATATGCCTATAATTTACGTGCAGCTTTATACATACCAGGTGAACCTTGAAACTGTGACTTAGTTTGTCTTTTTTTTTTGTGGGCTTTGAGATTTTTCTGATGAATAAGAACTTAATATATAACTACTGAATTTCTCTGCACTTGTGTAACTTGTAACAAATTATAATGCTTTTTTTATGTAGATTTGCCGTGCACTCAATTACATGCATCATGTTGTTGGGGTATGTCATCGTGACATTAAGCCACAGAACTTACTGGTAAGATTTTCTTGCATTTGTATACATCTGAATAGTGATATAATAATTAATGAGCTGTTGGTGGTGTCATATAATGATTTTCTTGCATGGGCTTTCAATTTTGGTGTTATATAATGAAATTTGCTTTGGTTGAATGCTATCTCCGGAATCAATTAAGTGAGCTTTCCTCTGTGAATATATGTTGCTCACAATACAAATTATTATGTTTTTAACTAGTAAAATTAGGAAGAAAGGGCTTGAGAAGTGCTTTTAGCAACTATACATCAATGTCCTTTTTCTCTAAACTAGTGCTGTCATAATTCTATTACTTCTTCTGGCATTCCATGAAATGCAACAATTCTTCGTTAGATTTTGTTTGTAGAATTTTGTGATGATGTTTTTAAATGTGTTGCATTACATGTTACCTTCCTTAAAAGATCTTTTTCTAACTTGAACTTGTCATGGAAAAATATTTAGATTGAGATTGTTGTGTGATTTGCAGGTCAATCCCCACACCCATCAGTTAAAGATATGTGATTTCGGAAGTGCAAAGATGTTGGTATGTTCTTACTTTTTCTTTATTAAAGAAATTTGTTTTTGGTTGAAATTTGAAAGTATCACTGGTCATGCTTGGAAACTAATGATTCGCTTTCTCATCTTTAGATGCCAGGTGAACCTAACATATCCTATATATGCTCAAGATATTACAGAGCTCCAGAACTTATATTCGGGGCTACAGAATACACCACTGCTATTGATATGTGGTCTGTTGGTTGTGTCTTGGCTGAACTTCTTCTGGGACAGGTTGGAGTTTACTTTTTTTCTTCTATTTTTTGTATGAATTGTTCAAACCTTGATTTCAGTCTTTTCCAACAATTGCTCAATACACGAAATGTGTTGCTCATTTCATTAATTGTCTGCTTCTGAGTTCTTTTCAAGCATTAGCTTATGGAGCTCTGCCAGATTTTACACACACACACACACACACAATTTTTTCTATAATGAGATATAAATGGCCAGTTCTGATGTCTATTGCTTTTTGCACATCATGCAGCCTCTTTTTCCTGGGGAAAGTGGAGTTGATCAGTTGGTGGAAATCATTAAGGTGTGACATCTTGGGGCCTCTTATTTCCATTTGTTTTATTTTTATTTTTCATGTTTTGCATTTCCTCATTAGGTTTTTCCCTCTTTTGCTGTACTGTATCAGATTCTGGGGACCCCAACAAGAGAAGAAATTAAGTGCATGAATCCAAATTACACTGAATTTAAGTTTCCACAGATTAAAGCTCATCCATGGCACAAGGTGGGTCAACTTATCAGGAAAATATTTCTTTTCTTCCGTCTCTATAGTATTTGCACCTTCTTAAACCACAGGTGTCTTACCAGAGATATGATTTCAGATATTTCAAAAGCGAATGCCCCCAGAAGCAGTGGATCTTGTCTCAAGATTGCTCCAGTATTCACCAAACCTACGATGTACCGCTGTAAGAATATCATACGTCATTAAATGAGTCCATAAAATTCGTTATTTGTCACAACTAAAACTTACATCAATACAACTAGACACAATAACACCTGCACTTAGCTGTTGCAATAGAAAACATTTCTTGGGTGGAGTACTTGTGAGCATTTGTACTTCATTTTAAGTATATAGTTGATGATTGTTTTGAGTTCTCTAATTTTTCCGTGTCCTGGCTCAGTTGGAGGCATGTGCACATCCCTTCTTTGATGATTTAAGAGAGCCAAATGTATCCTTGCCTAATGGGCGAGCTCTACCACCTCTTTTCAATTTCACAGCTCAAGGTAAAGCGTGTTTACTCTTCTCGTTGTATTTGCCTAAGAGTTCTTTCTGTTTTCGCTCATGCTAATTTCCCTACAGAATTGGCTGGTGCATCTGCTGAACTGCGTCAGCGTCTCATTCCGGAGCATGCAAGGAAATGAAATCGATGAGTGAGACAATCACATCCTTAGCTATATAAATCATTTTTTGGATGCTTAGTTGCCACATAAGCCATAATTCCCCACTCGTGTTAGTCGAGGGCCATCGTTTTTTTCCCTGATTAGTTGCGTAGTGGCTGCTCAAGAATTTTTGTGATGGGATAGAGAGGTGGATAGATTGGGATTGGGATTTCGATTTCGAGTTCTTGGCAACGAGGTTTGACATTTTATTTATTTTCAATGTGATGTGTTAATATACTTCAGTTGTGAAGGATGAGTTAATACAGATATGATATCTTGATTGTCGATACTAATTGAATGGGATCACTAGATGAACTAGGACATCGTTCAGTGTATAATTTTCCTCCTCCCTTTTGTTTTTATTAAAGGATTCAAATTTTCACGAAATCCACGGTCTCGTCTCCCATTTTGGCACTTAATTTATGTATCTTGTATGTTTCTCAAAATTTCAACTTATTCGGGAAAAAATAATAATTGTAGAACCTGCCGATTGCTAAACATTTGATTTGTTTTCCCTCGAAAGAAAGTTATAAAACGCGATTAGATGATGGATTTTCTACCAGTAGTCACCACACGAACATTTTCCTTCTCTAAAATGATGAAAACGGTTTGAATCCCTCAAGATAATGTGCCTAAGATAAACCCCTGATATGTATTTCATAGCGTTATGGCAATCGCCACAGACCCGGAGATTCTTAAAAATGCGAATTGGTGCTCCTGCTGGCACCGTGAGAAGTGCGAAAGCAACGGCCAACTTCTCACTGTGATAGGCCAGACCAAGCACCTTACCCTCAACATCCAAATCATGAAGTGAAAAATTCATGTCTGGCACATAGCCGGCTTCCTTGATCAATAGCATCATCTCATCGATCTTGGAATAAATGTCAGCTGTTCTTGGATGGCCTCTATCTTCAGACAAAAAGGTGTGCACTTGGCTGTTCAATTCAATCCAACTACAACCAGGTTCCTTACTGATTCCCCTCGATTTCATTAATTTTCGAATACTTGCAGCAGCATCCCATTTTCCAGCTGCAGAATACATATTAGATAACAGAACATATGGCATAGCATTTTTGGGTTCCAATTCAAAGAGGTTCTTTGCTGCTCTCTCTCCCAATTCCAAGTTCCCATGTACTCTACAAGAGGCAAGGAACGCCTTCCATACAGTTGCATCTGGTTCTACGACCATTTGATCTAGTAATTCCTTGGCTTCTACAAGTTTTCCCAAGCGCCCCAACAGATCAATCATACAGGCATAGTGTTCAGGACCTGTTTGAATTCCGTAAACCTTATTCATCGATTCAATATAGTGGCGAGCATTTTCCACAAGACCAGCATGGCTGCAAGCAAATAGTAAACCAATAAAAGTTATGGAGTCTGGCTTTGTTCCACTAGCAAGCATCTGATCATAAAACTGCAACGAGTCTTTTCCTCTACCATTTTTTGCATAACCAACTATTAGAGCTGTCCAAGTAATAACGTCCCGAACTTGCATAGAGTCAAATACACGATTTGCATCTTCTATACTTCCGCACTTAGCATACATCATCACTAGGGAGTTACCCACTGATAAGGATGATCCAAGGCCAAATTTGAGAGAGGTAGCATGAACTTGTCGCCCTAATTCCAACAGAGTCAGTTCTGCACAGGCACTCAGGATGCTTGCAACAACAATTTGGTCAGGACAAATGCCTGCAATTCTCATGTCACAAAAATATTTAAGGGCTTCTTCACAAGAGCCATTGTGTGCACATCCTGTGACCAATGAGGTCCAAGAGATTACATCCTTATCTTGCATATGGTTAAATACCGTAAAGGCACAACCTAAGCTCCCCCGTTTAGCATACATGTCGACAAGAGCATTGTTCACTAGCTTGTAAGCCTCAAATCCAGTTTTAATAATCAAACAATGGACAGACTTTGCATTTTTCATATCCATATTGGAAGTGAAGCAGTTCAAAACAGATGGGTATGTAAAAGCATCAATCTTCATTTCTCTCGCATGCATTTGCTTGAAAAAAGACAGAGCTTCATCTTCGAACCCCTGCCTTACACACCCGACGATCATAGAGTTCCAACTAACTACATCATCAACTGACATATTCAATAACAACCTCCTTCCACTGTTCAAGTCCCTGCATTTCACATACATACTAACCAATGCACTTTGAACATAAGCATTAGCTTCCAATCCGCCCCTAATTACACAACCGTGCACCTGTTCCCCAAAACCAAGCGCTGAAACAGAAGAACAAGCCGTCAATACACTAGGGAAAGTGTACTGATTAGACTCAACTCCTTCAGCCCTCATGTCTCGAAAACATTCAATTGCTTTGAATCCATATCCATTTTGCGAGTACCCAGTCACCATTGTAGTCCAGGTCACGTGAGTTTTCCCATCAGACATCATTTTAAAGAGATACTCAGCCTCCAAAATGCATTTGCACTTTGCATACATGTCAACAAGACCAGTCACAACAAAAACATTGGAGTCAAAACAAGTCTTTACAGCATAACCATGAATTTGTTCTCCTCTTTGAAGCAAAACCATCGAAGAACACAATCTAAGAACACTACCCAATGTGTACTGGCTCGGTCCATGTCCCTCAAATCGCATTCTCCAAAACAACTCAAACGCTTCAACTTCCCGCCGACATTGACAATACCCAGAAATGAGCGAAGACCAAGTAATGCAACTCTTATATGGGGTCTCATCAAATAGTCTTTTAGCTTCACTTAATTTCCGTGAATTGGCATACGCAGCTATCATCGTGTTCCATGTAAACTCGTCTCTATCAGAAATTTCATCGAACAATTGGCGTGCTTCATCTATTCTACCCGATTTCGACAAATCCCTCAATAACCTGTTCGAATCAAACCTAGAATCATTAAAATTCACAACACTGTGAACACAACGAGCTAATTTTACATGCTCACCTCGACATTTATGATAAAAATTCAAAATTTCAAAATTCAATTTGAACATAACCGCGTTCTTTTCCTTTTTTACGCGGCTAGCTACGAAAAAACAAAGAAAATCACGGACAATAAATCAATAATCAGCCAAAATAGCGGGTCCCCTGAGTTTTTGTTTACCACTTGATTGTCAGTTGAATTGAAACTCGACGAAGAAAACAGGCGGGATATTCAATTAACCAGAACACAGCCACACAGGTGTTGTAATTGTATGCTATGTTGAGAATTTTTATCTGTTCGTACCTGGAAGAGTACGTACGCTGTCGAACGTCGATGGTATTTTGTTTTCAGAAATCAAAATCGTTTTTTGGAATTTTGTCCTCCTCGTTGTCTTCACAATCACATCCCTTGTTATCGTCCGGTCACTCCACAACACATTCACTTTCACTTTAACTTTCACTCTAATTTCCTACTTGCTCTCATACCAACATTTCTATACTCGCTTACTCATTGGCTTTTGGATAACTTCAATGTGTTCATTTTTAATAATGCTTTGGTATTGACCGGTCAGTATCCAAAATGTTGACCCACCGATGGGAGTGTAGCACGTGGTTCAATTTATGAGATAAATGTAAAAAGAAAAAGAGCCACGTGGTACACTTTCATTGATGGGGTCAATATTTTGGGTACCGACCGGTCAGTACCCAAACATTATTCGTTAATTCTTCTATGTACAATTACCAAAACATTATTCGTTAATTCTTCTATGTACAATTACCAAATTATATTGTCCGGTGTACCAAATAACAATTTTATAAAAAATGTTATGGACTAAAACATTAATTATGTAGTATTTAATTAAAGGACTAAGGGCATGTTTGTGTTTTTTTTAATTAACTAAACTCTTATAAGACCTTAATTTGTTAGACATATTGATAAGTCTTACAAATTAAAATTCTATGATATGTTTGTTTTTTCATTTTGGATGACTAATTACAAATGTAAAAATTTTAACTTTTCCATTTATAACCTTTCACTATCCTTTGATATTTGTAACAAAATAATTTTTATTTTTTAAATTGATAATAAATAAAAAATAAAAATAAAAATAAAAATAAAAAATGGGAGGATGGTGGTCGGCTTTCTCTGGTCCTAAGAGGCGGAGCCGCTGTTGCCCCCTTGAGTTAGTTAGGTTGTGTTAGGGTTTCTTCAATATTTGGAATTTTTAGAAAATTGATTTTTAGGGTTTTATTATGTATGGATAAAATTGTAAATATATGAATTGTTATAGGACATTTGTGGAAATTTACTAAAAAAACTCTACTGTAGCACTTTTTTAGTAACATAAAATTTTAAAAAATTTACTTTAAGATATAAGAGGTAATAAGTTATATAGTGAAAAAAATAAAACCCCTAAGTTAATTCATCAATTAAGTTAGGGATATTATTATTTTCCCCCCTGAGGTATACCCTATTGTTAAGACGAGGACAGGGTTTGGGTTTATTGGCCGGTCTCCCCCCTAAAATCAAACTTATGGTAACTGTCCCCCTTCTGGCACACTTTTCATCCGGTCAATGTATTTTATACCCCCTTTGACTGTTAAATGGGAAGGAAATGACCATTTTATCCTTAAGTCATTAGTCATTTTAATCTAATATACTTTATTTAAATATTCAAATTTGTTTTATCATGACATGTGAAAATCATTCCATCTTCTCCACCAGAACACCCATTCCATCTTCTCCACCATATATAGTTGGTTTCATCAAGCAACCCGAAGTCTCTTAAGAACCAAACCACGCACACCCATTGTCAATCACCAACATCAACCCAGAGCCGCCACCACCTTCAAACCACCAAAAATCCACGCGAATGAGAAAGGATGGATTCGGGTTAAAGGAAAGAGAAAGAGAAAAGAAGATCCAAATTGGTGGTGATTTGGGTTTCGATTGGTGGTGATTTGGGTTTCGATTGGTGGTGATTTGGGTTTCCTACGAACGAGATAGGTTTGGTGGTGGTGTGTGCGTGAATTCTGAATACAGTGAGAGAGATGGTGGTGGTGGTATGTGAGACATAGGGTTTGAGAGAGAAGAAGAAGGATGATGATGATTGAATGGTGTGGTCTTAGAGAGAAGAAGAATTCTGATCTTATAATATTATTATTATTATTATATTATTGTTATTATTAAATTTAATGGTCATGACGTTATTATGGTCAAAGGGGCATTTTTTAAAAGTGTGCCAGAAGGGGGACAGTCAACTAAACATGTCCTCGTCTTAACAATAGAGTATACCTATAAAAAACAATTAAAAACAGAAATTAATATACTTTAAAATATTCCATGACATGTGAAAATCATTGCTTTACATATATAGTTGGTAGGAAGTCTCTTAAGGAGGCCGACCAAAACCCTACGTAGAATTCTTAGATCATATCTTATCTTATAATATTAGAGTCATTTATTATGATTTTTTATAGTCAACTAAACATGATATAAAAAACAATTAAAAAAGAACAAGATAAAAATTTCGAGGGTATGGAGGACATGATTCAAATCCGTAACTTTATAATGTATGTGTAAGGGGTATATAACTGGGACAACCTCATCTCGTCAAATTAGAGTATTATTTAAAATTGTTAAATAGTTAATTAAACAATATTTCAAAATAAAATATGATATATATTATTTAAAATGTTTTCTAATAACACAATAAAAAATAATGAAATTTTATACACATATAGATTGGCGAGTACAAGTTATAGAAAAAACAGGTCGTTGTAGGAGTCAATTTGTTCCGGGAAAAAATAACATAAATACTGAGAGCTACCCGCTCTAATTTGTTGTTTTCTGCTTTAAAAAAAATTAATAATTAAAAAAATTATCGTCTCATCCTCAACAACAGTCTCCCACTCTCCCCAAACCAACCAAACAAAACAAGACTACAGTGAAAAGCTACCCAAAATTTTTGCCCATTCAAAGGTTTAAATTTTCAAATCTCTCTCTCTCTCTCTCTATTACCAATAATAATAATCCCCAAATCGCTGTTACCAAATATTGATATTTTCAGTCTCGAAATTAGTCTCTAGAATATATCGAATTTTTTTATATTATTATTATTGTATCATATGTGTACTGTTCAAAACCCCAAATTTAGTTTCTGGTGCAGAGTCGCAAATTGAATTCGGCTTCAATCTTCAAGATATGTATCCACCGAACACGCCGCCGGAAACCGTGGACGCGTCTCCGCTGTTGACACACTCAATCGCCGACCATCTCCTGAGGAGCCGCCGCCTCCTCCGTCGCCCTCCGCCTCCCTTACGTGGTGCTGCGGCGCGTATTCTCAGGCGGGCTAGTGGCCGCCGCATGATGCTGCGAGAGCCGTCTGTCCGGGTCAGAGAGACGGCGGCGGAGCAGCTAGAGGAGCGTCAAAGCGACTGGGCCTACTCGAAGCCTATTATAGTCCTCGACGTTCTCTGGAATTTGGCCTTTGTAGTGATCGCCGTCGTTGTTCTGGGTCTGAGTATTGAAGAGAGACCTGATGTGCCTCTCAGGCTGTGGATTGTTGGGTACGCTTTGCAGTGCTTGTTTCATGTCTCGTGTGTTTTTGTGGAGTACAAAAGAAGGGGCGTTGAAGCGAGAGAGAATGGTTTCGGCGATTCGGGTTCCGGGTCAGGTAGCGAAGGTGGCGATTCCGATTATTATGGGCCGGAGCTGCCTCAGAATGAAGATGAAACCAGGTAGACTTGCAAGTCTTTTCATTTGAATTTCAAGGTTTTATTTGATTGTTTGTGTCACGTGTGGTTGCAGTTTAGCAAAGAATTTGGAGTCTGCAAATACAATGTTTTCATTTCTATGGTGGATTGTTGGGTTTTACTGGATAACCGCCAGTGGTGAAACTCTGACTAGTGATTCTCCGCTGCTTTATTGGTTCGTTAACATAAACTCGTTCTTGAAGTGCTTTGGTTTTTTAGCTTCTTTTTGTTACAGAATTGTGGGTTTGTTTTTGCAGGCTTTGCATTGTATTCCTTGCATTTGATGTGGCGTTTGTTGTGATCTGTGTTGCTGTGGCTTGTCTCATTGGTATTGCTGTTTGTTGCTGTCTTCCTTGTATACTCGGGATACTATATGCTTTAACCGAACGGGTAATTGGCTATGAAGATCTACAACATTTGTGTTGATGTGTTGTTTTCTCAGTTCCCGTTTGGTTTCTTTTAGTGTTTTGGTTTGGAATCTGTCTCCTATATAGACTTATAATATCAAGCATAAATTGAAAAGGTGTAGTTTAGTCAGGAAAAAAATAAAACAACTGATTTTTAAGATGATTCACGTGGTGTTTTCAGTTATTGTAATGTGGTGTAATATATATCATTTGCAATAAGCCTAGAGTTATGTCGAAATGCATAGTTATCAAGTTACTGAATCGTATGACTCATTATATTAAGTGAACAAACTTTAAAGTAAGCATGCTAGTTGCCAGTTGGTACAATTAACTAGTTCTATGATAAGAATTTGGAGCTGTATAATTGCTTTATAAGTTCAAGTATCAGTTAAAGAGTGGTTGAACATGTGTTTGCTGTCAATGGAAATCATGTGTTTGATGAACAAATGTGCTATACTGGAATCCATGCTTATTGTTTTTCTGCATTTATGCCTTATGTTTAGTAAGGAAAACATACCTGCATCATTGAGGAAATGTGCTTGTTTCTAGAATATGAATGAAGTGTTCCCAATATGACATCATGGCATTTCCTTTTGTGATCTGCTCAAAGTAGTAAGCAGTCAACCTTAACTGATTCAGAGACTCAGTATTTTTATGGTTGGGAAGAGTATAGTTTGCATGAGTGATTGTACATTTATACACTTTTGCTTATGTAATCTTTGATTCCTTTTTTGGGGCTGAATGTAGATGGTTTTAGATATCTACCAAGATACTCGAGCTATCTATTCTATACAGAGAAAGATATTTATTTAAAATACAATTGTTGTCTTACTATGTGTGTGCCCTGCAATGCTTGGACGCATTTTTGGATGGGGGACATTGTTATTGTCTTGGAGCAGTGGACATTCAGTGTGTTTGAATGCACCCTTTTGGTAGTTTGGATGTCTGATTGTCACTTGTACTGAACATATTGTTCGTATTTGGCAATTTCTATACTTATTGATTGTTTGGATTCCTTCATTTGTTTGCTTGCTGGGAGTTCAAGTCATGATCATATGCATCCATCTCTGTTGTTTCCTCTTGCTCCCCATATTTTAATAATCCCTGCCTAATTTATCTCATTTACGCTCAAAAATAGGAAGGAGCCACAGAAGAAGAGATTGATCAGTTGCCGAAGTACAAATTCCGCAGAATAGGTGATATTGAGAAAGTTAATGGTGAGCTTCAAGAATCTTTTGGAGGGATAATGTCTGAATGTGGCACTGATACACCCATTGAACGTGTTCTTTCCCAGGATGATGCTGTAAGTATCTCATTGTGGTAATATGCTGTTTTGCAGATTTATTCAAATTTTAGAATGTTATTGGAAATACCTTAGCTTCATGATTGTAGTGAATCTTTAGGACTCATAACCATGGTTCTATAGAGAAGCTTGGTACCTCAAACTCAATAACTGGACGCAACTCATTCTTTCTGGAATTGAACTTTAGACTAAAAATGATCACCATATGTAGTTGCTGATACCTAATCAGTCGTTGATGGATTTTGATCTGTCAACCTTCTTTGAAATCCAACATTGACCTTATGATTGTAATAATACATGTGAGCTTGGTATCTTCTTATGTTTGGTGTTAATGGATGATGTTCAAGCCATTTTGAGAATAACATATATAACTTATTTATGGATAATATATATCACTTTTGACATAAATATCTCATGTAAATTACAGGAATGTTGCATCTGCCTTTCTGCCTATGATGATGGAACTGAAATGCGTGAACTTCCTTGTCGTCACCATTTTCACTGTGCTTGCATAGACAAATGGTTATACATCAATGCTACCTGTCCTCTTTGCAAGTTCAACATTCTAAAATCAGGAAATCAAAGAGACATTGAGGAGGCCTAGATTCAAGATTTTCATTCGAGTACTGGACAGAGCTGCTTTAATTGTTTTCAGTCACGCGTGCATCGCGTTTCTTTCTCACTCCACGACTTTCTTCTTGGTGGTAGCTTCAGACCAAGTTGTGTTAACAATGTAGTCTTAGTATATATAGCTGGTGTTAGCTTTGTCTAGTTTTTTCCATGCAGGCGCATGTATATGTTTTGTCTTTAAGATTCTCCGGTTATGAGAGAATGGTCTGATTTTGCCTTGGCTGTAAATATTGTAGTTTTCCTTTTGTAACTTATGTGCTATGTCTTTTAGTTTACCGTCTTATAAATATAATAATAAAACAGAGAAACAGTCTCAGTATATACTAGTTCGCGATAATGGATTGAATCAGTGATCTTCGGGTGGTAAAAAAGAGAGAGAGAGAGCTCAGCTGAGCCATAACTCACTAAACTTTGAAAGGTGATCGTGACCAACACGGGCGTGATTGTCTTCATAGCTCTTCTGTTAAAGCATTGGCCGAGAATCGAGATTCGAACCTGATCAAAAAAGCAGGATACAAGCTTGAATGCTGGACTGATTCTGTTTGTTGATGACACTTCTTTCATTTTTGTCTCTTCAATGATTGAATCAGATTTTGTATAACATTGCTGTGTTGATTTTAATCAAAATGATATATTTGAGTGGAAAAAATAAAATAAAAAAGAAGAGCTCAGCTGCGCAAACTCACCAACTTGAAGGTTGACAGTGATGGACCCTACCATCTGGAGCGCAATTGTCGTCATTGCTCTTTTTATTAAAGCATTAGCCGAGATTCGAACCCTGCTCAATCAAGCAGGGTACAAATCTTACCACTTGGCTGTTGCTGTTTGCTGATGTTACTTCTTACATTATTGTTTATATAGCAATTTTTTCTCTTCCACGATTGAATCGAACTACGATTTTTTGGTGTGTAACATTGCTCATGGTCAATGTAGGAAGAAAAGCCAAGAGTAGGGGAAAAAACAATGAAGAATCTAATTAAAATGATGAATTGGTAAATGGTGTTCATTTCTGTTGGTAATATATCATGTTTGAGTTGCCGCACTTTGATTATATAAAAAAAAATAAAAATAAACTAAATGATCCATTTTTAGCATCTCAAAATATTTTGGATTCAAATCACCCATCTTCGGAGCTAACATAAAGCACATACCGATAAACAATATCATAAAAGAGTAAATAATGTAAATGGAATATGTAAAATAAGATTTAGTTACTATATAGTTGTTGAGTAGTTTTGTAAGAGAAAATTAATTTTCAAATTTTTTTTTTATAAATATTACAATAATTTGGGGGTTGATAGACACAACTCAAACCTAAAACATTATAATATAGGTGTGATGAGTATACCACTAAACCAACCTTATCTTATCAATTTTTGTATACATTTAGATTGAAATTCAATAACTAAAAACTAACTATGTATACCTATATAGTATATGTATAGTAGCTGAACACTATTAAATATAAACATATCAAATGCAGACAACAACCACCGGTCCATCACCTAATATTGCTTAGCAGTAAAATGCGTTCATTCAGTCTGATTATATTCCGAGTTAGAATCGTCACTTATCAAATGATATAACAAAAACAAAAGGACAAAAAAAAAATAAAAAATTACGCATTGTCCCTACCATCACAAGGTGATAGTGATGGACCCTACCATCAGGAGCGCAATTGTCGTCATTGCTCTTTTTATTAAAGCATTAGCCGAGATTAAAGGAGCAGGGTACAAATCTTACCACTTGGCTGTTGCTGTTTGCTGATGTTACTTCTTACATTAAATTTTTATATAGCAATTTTTTCTCTTCCTCGATTGAATCTGTGTTTGTGTAACATTGCTCATGGTCATTGCAGGAAGAAAAGCCAAGAGCAGGGGAAAAAAATGAAGATATTAAATGATGAATTGGTAAATGGTGTTCATTTATATTGGTAATATATCATGTTCGAGTTGCCGTATTTTAATTATAAAAAAATAAAAATAAATAAATGATCCATTTTTAGTATCTCAAAATATTTTGGATTCAAATCGACCATCTTCAGGTCTAACATAAAGCACATAACGACAAATAATATCATGAAAGAGTAAATAATGTAAATGGAATATATAAAATAATTTTTAGTTACTATATAGATGTTGAGTTGTTTTGGAAGAGAAAATTATTTTTCAAATCTTTTTTTTGAAATGTTACAATAATTTGGGGGTTGAGAGACACAACTCGAACCTACAACATCATAGTATAGGTGTGATGGGTATATCACTGAGCCAACCTCATCTTATCAATTTTTATATACATTTAGATTGAAATTCAATAACTAAAAACTAATTATGTATACCTATACAGTATATGTATAGTAGCTGAACACTATTAAATATAAACATATCAAATGCAGACAACAACCACCGGTCCACCACCCAATATTGCTTAGCACTAAAATGTATTCATTCAATCTGACTATGTTCCAAGTTAAAATCGTCACTTAACAAATGATATATCAAAAAGAAAAGGAAAAAAAAAAAAAAAAACAATTTACATACGTGTCAACATCGTAGTAGTGGGGGATTATATTATGCATCATACGTGCAATATTTGAGTCAACCAGAGTAGTACAACTGGTCCCCTTGTAAAGGAGTTATTGTGGTTGGAAGGATTGAGGAAGTTGATGAGAAAGAGGAAAGAAAAGAGATGCATAGCTTCTTTTTTTGACATAATCATATTATGACTGTCACGGCTTTTAGGTGGGGGCAGGAGAGCGTATGTGCCAGGTCACGACTTTCGAAATTTGTCATTAATTAACTCCAATTTTGAGGTCTTCAAATCACCGTTTTACTTGAATTTTATAATAAAGTTAAAAGTCTTACAAGGATTACATAAACTTTCTAACGACTTTCCTCAATTAATTTATTCAATGATCGGGATAATGAAACATCGTAGGACCAACTTAATTATTTAATTTTTTGTGATGTACGTCGGCGATAACTCAAATATGAGATATTGTTGAACTACGAAACCGATCAGTATCTAATTATTTAATTATTACTGATGTTGTGAAATTAAGTCAGAAATAATTTCTGATGTTGAGGTCATCATCTATACGTGATCCACGTCGTGGGTATCGGAAGTTCCATCGTTGAATTTGTCAAAAATCGTCATGCACTCTAAGATACAATTTTTCTCTCATTTGTACACATTATAGATATATTTGTAGTATATTAATACATATCACCATATTTTTGCCATATGTATTATTATGATTGAAATTATGTTGCTTACATAGTAAAATTGTGGTGATATATATTAGCATGCTATAAATATACATGTAATGTGTGCCCATAAGAGAAAAACTCATCTATAATAAGTTATAATATATATATATAAGTATGTACAGATTTTCTATTATCAGTTCGTCCTGATAATAAATATATCAAGACGAAGAATGTGGACCACTAGATTTACATACTTTGACTCAAAGTGTATGCACTTATCAAAACTTCTTCATAATCTGTGATCCATATTCTTCGTCCTGATATATACATGTAATGTGTGACCATATCTTGGAGTTTTTATTCTCTCAAGACTTTTTATTGTGCTCTTTTCTTTTGAGGCATCACTAAAATAGGGAAGAATTAGCAACAAAGGAGGAAAAAAAAACCCATGAGAAAACTTGAATTCCATATCCTTCCAGCTGTTCATTATTACAGCCTTACCGGTAATGGTGGGGGAGATTCACTATGCTCACCAAACTTTTGATATATGTAATATTACGTTCCTTACATCATAAATGTGTATTATTATGTTCAAAATATGTACACATGAGAGAAAAATTACGCAATGGGGTATCCATGTAGACAATCGCATTACAAATAATTGTAGAACGATTGAATTGATAATATGACAGAAATTACAATATATTGAAATAATAACATATTTATAATAATCTAATTCTTTTTTTAAAAAAATAATCTAATTCTTATACGACTATTCAAAAACATAAAAACATTAGGAAATAAATACAAAATATAAATTAGGAAATAAATCTTACTAAATTGGAAATTATATTAAACTTCCTACGTCAGTATTGGTGAAATTTGTTCTCATTAGCAAAATAACTTGAAAAATAATGATAAATATGAAAATATATTAAAAGGGATTCTAAAAACAATGTCATATAGTAGTGTGCATACACATTTTAATTCATAAAAAACAATTCGAGTCACCACACCATATGTGGTATCAAAAATTATAATTTATAACGCAATTAATTATTCACGTCGGTTTCAAGTTAATAAATTAGCCAACAACAATAGCCACAACTTTTTTTTAACTTCATGGCATAAATTTACACTAATGCTAGTCAATCAAAAATATTAGTCTAAAAATCGACCCAAAAATGTGACAAGTGATTTGTCATTCTATTTCATTCACCAAATCACCTCATGATTTGTGTGGTGATGACAACTCATTTGCTACATTATTTAGGTTAATTTTTTGGGTGTTGCATAGTATTATTCATATATTTATGGAGAATACCATTCGACCAATTTCATCGTATCACAATCGGGATGAAGAATACCATTCGACGAACCTCATCTAATCACAATCGGGATTTCAGTTATGATCCTCAGCTTTATAGTTAGGATGTGTGGTTAACACCGAACTATATATTAATATATATATATACTAATAATAAATAAAGAAAAAGCAAAAGAGGAAGAATTCAAGAAATGGTAATTTGATCACTGAATCAAAACAGTAACGTAACAATTAATTGAGGAAAATTAAGGTTCAAGTTATTGAACGTGTGATACAGCCAATCACTTATTAAAAGATTATATTTAAAAGAATAATTGAATTTGCCCCTTTTGGTATATCTTATAATCACCCATTCACCCTCTAATTTCCTATTATTTACATATAGATTTCAAATTTTCAAATTTATGCACGATTCATACACCAAACAGGAATACCAGTCGCCACTTCACCAACCGGAATTCCCAGCCTTTGCTGCCTGTTTTGCTGCTGCTGCTGCTGATGCTGCGACGAATACATGCCGTATCCCTGAACATTCAACCCTCCGACCTGCGATGAACACCCCACCACCGCCGCTGTCCCATACCCTGATAAATTCAAGCCATTCTTAGACGAATACGTGGAGTATTCCGGCGCCTTGACTCTAACAGAAATATTAATAATTCCATTCTTGTCCCTGCTCGCATCCCTCAAGCGATAACTCAAAAAATGTAAATAATTCTCAGGTAAATACCCTCCGATAAAATCTGAAACCGGTATTTGTGCAAAACCGATATTTCGGTTAACTGAAGAAGTCTTGCATTGGACTTCCAAAGTAATAAAACTCGCATGCTTTGGCAATTCTAAGTCAAGCTTTTCGTTCCATGAAGGATAGCTTCCTCCGAGAGCGTCGACGCTCGTTGTACCGTAATTGAAAGGGTCGACTTTTACGACAACAAAAGCGTTCTTTTTCACCGATTTTCCGTCGATCCGTAGGTTTTCGCCGGATAATACAGTGATTTCAATTCTCCGAGACGACATCGTTTTAATTCTGATAAAACAAAGAGAAGGAAAAATAATTCTCTTGAATAATAAAATATATGTATGCGGCGTTGTTTACAACGTTATTGTTTTTGGAATGTATGAGAGTAGAATAGAGAGACGTATTTATAGAGGATTTGTTGGAAGCTCAAAGGAAGTGTGAAAGAAGCAGATACGTTGTTTCATATAGCGAGTGGGTTATTGTAAAACGTGAATGACCAATGAAAAAGTTGTGTTGACTGCGTCGTTTTTGGCTACTTATTGGACTGTCATTTATTATAAGTGGTTAACCGGGAAATTGAGGGGTGAATAAAATGGATTAGAAATTCAAGAATGGCGTGTGGTTTCGTTGGAGAAAATTCAAGTCATACTCGTTCCAATTTAACTGGTCCAACCAAGTAATTACTAATTATTCCAAATATATAGTCTTAATTGGAAATTTCAAAAATGTTTACCTATTCTCTCTCATAACATTTTTTTATTTAATAAAATAAAATCTGAAACCGAACGAATCAACCTTTGCTCGGTGATACCCAATTCTGTCTTAATAATCATAAAATATTTAACATAAAAAATAATTTCTACTACAATATTCCAATTCTTGTTTATATATTATTACATAGCATGCAATAGTCTTTATACGTTATTAAAGGCAGGTTTACTTATCGGTATTAAAAATCTAAAGTGAATCAATTTTTATTAGAAAGAGAATCATAAAAGGGGATTAAGTTCTTTTTCTAATGTAAATAAAAACGAATCAATTTTCATTAGAAAGATAATCAGACTCTTTCTAACGTGAATCAAAATGAATCAATTTTCATTGGAAAAATAATCAGAAAATGAGTCCCTCTTTCTAATGTGAATCAATTTTCATTGGAAAGAGGATCAGAAAAGGAGATTAAGTTCTCTTTCACGTGAATCAAAGAAAATCAATTTTCACTTGAAAGATAATCAGAAAAGTAGATTAACTTCTCTTTCTAACCTAAATCAAAGGGAATCAATTTTTATTGGAAAGAAAAATTAGAAAAGGGGATTAAGTTCTCTTTTTAACATGAATCAAGGGGAATCAATTTTTATTGGAAATATAATCATAAAAGTGGATTAAGTTCTATTTATAATATGAATCAAAGGGAATCAATTTTCATTTGAAAGAGAATTGGAAAATGGGATTAAGTTCTCTTTCTAGTGTGAATAAAAAATAATCAATTTTCATTGGAAAGATAATTAGAAAAGGGGATTAAGTTCTCTTTCTAATGTGAATCGAAGGGAATCGATTTTTATTGGAAAAAAGAATCAGAAAAAGGGATTCAAGTTCTCCTTCTAGCGTGAATCAATGGAAATCAATTTTTATTGGAAAGATAATTAAAAAAGAGGATTATTTTGTTTCTAATGTGAATAATAATTATTAAAAAAAAAATCAATTTTCATCGGAAAGAGAATCAGCAAAGGAGGTCTAAGTTCACTTTTCAACATCAACTAAATTCTTTATTTGTGTGTGAAGTTCACTAACTTGATTCCACACAGTTTTTAGTAAACAAATCACAAATTGGAATTAAATTTTCATTTCTTAATTAGAATTTCTTATTATTAAATAGTAACCACACCCTTCTAGCCCTCTGAGAGTCTGAGTTGCTTCTGTACAACTGAATTGGCAAGTAATTGATTAATTTGGATCCTCTCTACAGTTAATATCTAGTAATACAAAAAGACTAAAAAGAGTACCTTGTCGATAGGAAATTAGGATGTCATTCATGATTCGTGCAGCCAATCAGAAATCACCCCAGTGATACGTGGATTGAGAAGTGAAACTGACATGTTGACTTTAGTTGAAACCACGTTTACTTTTTCTCACTCACTTCAGGTCTCCTCTAAATTCTAAAACCATCCAATGTTGCATCTCCGGTACTCCTAATAGTCCTGTGTGTGGCTAGCGGCGGCGGCTCAATATCTGTGAGCGAGAGGAAAAAATCTTATGTGAGATGGTTTTCCAATCAAATTGTTTAATTTTTTTTTTTTACCTTTTTAATATTTTAAATTTTAAATTTTAATTTTACATTTTCAATATTAAATTAAACAATATAATTAGGAGTAATGCTAGATATCACGTCTAAAATCACAACTTTTCCATCACAACATATGTGACCGTTGATGTGTCACTTGATGAATGGATACATGGATAAATGAGATAAATTAATATTAATATGTATTCACTCACCAATTGATAGAAAAATTGTAATTTTAGATATGAAATCTAACGTTACTTTATAATTAGAGACCGCCCCACATAAATTCTTCCCCGGTGTGAGATCGTACTTCAAAATCAGTGAGCCCCACGTTTGTTGTGTCAAAGTTAAACAACTACTTTTTGAGTTTTGATCAACAACCAACACCCAACAAACGTTTTTCACTTCAAGCTAGGCAAGAAATTGAAAGGAAAAAGAGGATAAGAGCTTGTTTGGTTGGATTTTTGAAAAACCTCTATTGGTAAAAGATATACTGGTAGTATATCTATTAGAAATAAACTTTTTGAAAAAAAAATATATATATTTGTTTGGTTGGTAGGCATTTTTAAAAAAAAAAAAAAGTCTATTTTGAGAAGTAACTCTCCATGAGTTTTGGTTTAATAAAGGTTTAAACTCTACTCGTATCTACTCAATTTAAAATAGACAATCTCAAAAGTCCAACTAAACAACTTTAAAAAAACTCAAATAAACGTTTGTAGACCATTAGAGGCAGTAGAAAGTTCAACTAAACGAACACTAAATATATGTCCGTTGTGCGATTAGATAATGAAGCCACATGACGTAATTTGAATACGTCTAGGTGATTCATTATGACCTTATATAAAAAGAAAAGTCCGGATAAATAAATACAAAATATTGACTTGTGAAACACAAAGTGGCGATGATGGAGGCTGATTTGGACCATGTCAACAACCAGATCATTCTATCTCATCAGCAAAAATGCGCGAGCAAGCATTTGCAATTCTATAATCTGCCTACCAATCTCGGGTGGTTGCATGATTAATTAAATAATGATTATCCAATTTAATTAGTGTTTCTTGGCAAGTGACAAATACGTGAACGGAATCTTCCATCTTATAATTCAATAATCAAATTAATAAAAAAAAGAAGGGGAATTATCATTTTAGTCCCTATGTTTTGTCCGATGATGACTTTTTTAACTGTCTTTCTCATTTTAGATGATTGGTCCCTATGTTTTGTAAAAACCCATCAATATAGTCCCTTTGACCAGATTTTTAACGGTCAACTCTCACAGAAATAACGAAATGACATTATTACCCTTGATGGAGCTTGAATGAGTTAAAAGTACAATTTTACCCTTAAATTTTTAAAAAATTAACAACTTTATCTAACTAATAACCTATAAAAAGTTGACACGTGTCACCAAATAAACTTAAAATAATAAATAAAACCAAATTGCTTTTTCTTAAATATCTTATCAATTATTTAAATAAATGATAAAAATAACAATAAAAAAATATATATATTCTTTTCATTGATACATTACCTTTGCCAAGGTTCATCAAGATTTTGAATGATCCTGAGTTAACTACTACAATATTTCTATCAAAACATCAGATCGTGGTCTTTTAGGACAATACCTACACCCAATTCTACCCGGGAAGAGTTTAAGCTTGAACCCTTTATTTCTAATCTGGGTTCATTTGAGTGTTACACGAATTGCCATTGAATTGTGTTTTGATGTTTCGGTTTTTCCAGATTGTGAACTAGGAAGTATCAAAAAGTCTCCTCCTCTGCAGTGCTTGGGTATGAGCACATCATAAACTGGTTTGGATCTAGTGGAGACCAAATCAAAAAAAAAAAAAAAAAACATCTCTTGGATCTTCTCCAAGACCGCCACCCCCAAACCCTAATCACCATCCCCAGCCAAAAAAAAAAAAAAAAAAAAGCTCATGGATCTGGTCAAGATCCATTGATTTCCAATAGATCCATCTCTAGAGCTCGAAACCTGCCTAATCCAACCACGCCGCCGCAGCCTTTTTCCGTTTTCCACCTCCATCTCACTCAAACAACCAACCACAAACACAAACCATTTGGATCGATCTCCATCTCCAAATACAAAAACCCAAAAAAGAAAAAGAAAAAGAAAAAGAAACCCAACCTCCACCCATCGAATCGGCCGCAAACGGCGTCGATCGTTTTATTTATTTTTTTCCCCACAACAAACAAAGAAGAATCAGATGAGAGGGTTGAAATCGGCCGCAAACGGCGTCGATCCTGACCCTTGTTTTAGGACTCGGAACCGACCCGGTTTAACAACAGAAGCTGAGGATTTAAGGTTGAGATCTGGAAATAAACAAAAATAAGCTTCAGATGGAGTCGAATCCAGTAGAGATGTAGAGTCTAACTCCTACAAATTTTATTTTATTTTTTTGGTTGAAGGTTGTTGATGATGATGATGATGGAGGGTTTAAGGTTGAAGGTTGATGAAGATGATGATGGTGGTAGTGGAGAAGATGGTGGTAGTGGAGAAGATAGGGATGATGAATTTTTTAATTTTTTAATTTTTTTCATTTTTACTTTTTGTGGGTTGAAGGCTGATGATGATGTTGAAGATGGAGGGTTAAGGGTTGATGGTTGATGAAGATAACGGTGGTGGTAGGGAAGATGAGGATGATGATGATGATTATTATTTTTTATTTTTTATTTATCTTAAGTTTTTGTAAAATATTAAAAAATAAAATTAAAAAATTAATTAAGGAAATTATTTTGTGTTTTATAATTATTTTTGTTTTTTTTTTTGTCTGACACGTGGCATATTACATGGTTAAAGACAAAAATGCCCTTGGAATCGTTAAGTTTGACTAACAGTTGACTGACTAAAGGACTAAATTGATGGGTTTTTTTAAAACATAGGGACCACTTAGCTAAAAAGGGAAAGACAGTTAAAAAAGTGTCAAAAAAAATAATATAGGGACTAAAATGATAATTCCAAAAAAAAAAAATGTTAGTTGTAGCGTGGAGAAGTAAAATATGTTACTATTATTTATTTATTTACATATTAATTAATTGGTAAGAGAAATTAACTTTTAATAGAGAGGCTAACCTACTACTATACTGTACACGTCAAAAGAAAGAGCACTAGAAGAGAAAAATAAATAAATAAATAAATAAACAACAAACTAACAAAGTGGCGCCTGGCGCGGCGATGATCAAATTAAGAGAGGTGAGGAAACAGACTAAAATTTCAGGAGGGTTTCCTTTAATTTGACAAGTCGTTTCAATTCTCTTTTGTTAGCTGACATTATGGAATAAGCACTTACAAGAAGCAATTATGTATACAATTTCTGGAGCTCTTCTTAGTCATCTCTTACGTTTGGGTGGGGTTGGGGGGTAGATTTGGTGTTCAACTCTTGAGTCTTGCCTTGTCAAGCAATGCTAAATTCTTTTTACTTTTTTGTATTTTTTAAATCTAATAGCGAGGTCTCAAATAGAAGTTTGTCGATACCCATCAAAATCGAAGGCTATTAGCATGATCCAAATAATTAGATGTCACCCCACATTTTTTTTTTTAAACAGTATCTATCTATCTATGTAGAGAACGTATTTTTTTGTAAGTTTTTTACTATTAATAGGATTTGAGCCACTGACTTTGAATTCATTTATCCAAACCATAAACTCGTCCATTTACTAACTGAGCTACACCTTCTGGGGGGCCACACTTTTAATATGACAATTTGATTTAATTTAACAAGTTCCAAATATTGTATAAAATATTAAACATCACATTCCGATCTTCAAATTATTAAAGCCGGGCAGGTGCTCGAGCCCAACCTTCAAATTAAATCTCGACCCCGGTCAAACCCTATGATAAGGTAGGCAGCTTAACCATTGAAGCTCGTGCATTCGAAGGACCAAACTAATAGAATGAAAAAGAAAAAAAAAAGTGACGATATTAAGAGCATCTTCAACGGTCTCCCTTAGAGACCCCCTTAAATAAGAGTTAAATAAGAGTGGATGGTGTTGTAAAGGGGCCATTAAGACGGTATGTATTCCAACAATACTCTCTTGAATGGCTCCCTTAATAATTTATTATTATTATTTTGATGTTTTACTTTGTAATATTATTATTGTAAAACAAATTACTCATTGGATAACAAATGTTGTTGGGATTTAAAAGTTAAATATCTTATGCTCTTAAAAAAATAAAATAAATTTAAATATATGGAGCCTATTTAAGGGGGGCTGAAACCACCTATTAATTAAGGAAGTGAGCTTTACCAAAACACATTTAAGGGAGTTTTTAAGGGACCTGTTAGAGCTGTAAAAATACAAATTCTCCCTTAATTAAGGGAGGTCTTGGAAGACTCCCTTATTTAAGGGTGTATGTTATTGCAAATGATCATTAAGGGAGTATGTGCTCCAACAATACTCCCTGAAATGGCTTATTTAATAATTTTTTATTATTATTTAAATGTTAGATATTGTGTTTAATAAATATTATATATTCTTTGTCAATTATGATAGGTGGATCCTACTTTAAGGAGGTCTGAAAACACCCCTTAATTAAGGGAGTGAACTCCACTCGAACACAATTAAGAGCATCTCCAACAGTCTCCCTTATTTAAGGGTGTATGTTATTGCAAGGGACCATTAAGGGAGTATGTGCTCTAACAATACTCCCTTATATGGCCCCTTTAATAGTTTTTTATTATTATTTAAATGTTAGATATTGTGTTTAAATATTAGATATTGTTTGTCAAGCACAGCTATCCATCAATTGAGTTTTTAAAGAAAATAAAATAATCTTAAATAGGCAGAGCCCAATTTAAGGGGGTCTGAAAACACCCCTTGATTAAGGGAATAAGAGCATCTCCAACATACTCCCTTAATGACATCCCTTAGTTTAATTAAGGGAGTATGTGTATTTTTACAACTCCAACAACTCCCTAAATGACCCCCTTAATTGTGTTCAAGTGGAGTTTACTCCCTTAATTAAGAGGTGTTTTTAGACCCTTTTAAAGTGGGCTCCACCTATTTAAGATTATTTTATTTCTTAAAAACTCCATATAATATTTATTACACAACATCAAACATTTAAATAATAATAATAAATTATTAAATGGACCATTTAAGGGAGTATTGTTGGAGCACATACTCCCTTAATGGCCCCTTACATCAACATCCACATTTATTTAAAGGAGTCTCCAATGTAGACTGTTGGAGATGCTATAAACTCTACCAAAACACAATTAAGGGAGCCATTTAGGGACCTATTAGAGCTAAAAAAAAATACACCTACTCCCTTAATTAAGCTAAGGGATGTCTTCAAAAGAGGTTGTTGGAGATGCTTTAAGGGAGCCATTTAGGGACATGTTGGAGATGTAAAAATACACCTACTCCCTTAATTAAGCTAAGGGATGTTGTTGGAGATGCTCTTACACTCTTACAAAAGGATTGAGATTCCTTACCCATCTCATTTGTGCTCACCTTCTCAACATCTAGTGACATGTGACACTTAAATAAATGAACGACTATGATTAATTTGTTTTATTTTTTTCTCTTTTCGCTTATCAAACGACATCGTATTTGAATCCCATCACTCCAAGCTTTTTTTTTCTTCTTGTTTGTTTCATAATACTCCATACTCTCTCTTCGTTTCTCATATAGTTGTATACTTTTAATAGCATTTTTAAAATAAATTGATTGATCTCAATACAAAATAATAATAATAATAACAATACAAATTAAACAATTTTTTTTTTTTTAAAAATGAACATCATCAATCTTTACAATCCGAGATTCATCCATCTTTATTTCTTAACAAACCCATATCATTGATCTTCATTTCTTCGTAAACACGAATCATTAATCTTCATTTTTCACAAACATAAATTGAATTTCAATAAACAAACCAGAAAATAAAATTTGTTTCTCCATTGATGAAGATCTGAAGATCCATAAATGTTTTTCTTTTTTTATTTATTTTTTGTTTTTTCAATTTTTTTTTACTTGGATTTCGTTTATGGGTTTGTGAAATGGGTTTTTGTTTTGTTTGGTTGTTGATAAAATGAAGATGAGAGAAGGAAAGAGAAGAGGTGATTCTCTCTTCTTTGACAACTTTGATAGACAATGGACAATAAGAATTTTTATTGAGAATGTTTTGTTCACTGTAATGTTGATGATAGATGTAATTTTTGGTGGTGTAATGTTGATGATGATGGTGATGTAATTTTTTTTTTTTTTAAATATTTATTATCTCCACTATTGTCAATTTGAGAAAAAAACAATCATTATGTGGGTTGTTTTTGTTTTTCTTAGAACAAGTGTCAAGAGAGGACTTTTGGATTAAGAAAAAAAAAAGTAGTTGTTGTTTTCTGCTTAAACGTGTTTGTTAGGAGAAAGAGAGGAAAAAGATAAAGGAAAATTGAGACGAGGGAAAAGAAATCAGGAAAAAGAGAAAAAAAATAAAGGATACTAATCTCGGCCATTATTTTGCTTGTTTGCCATGTGTTAACAGATGTTTGAAAGTTGAGTACAAATAAGATGGATAGGGGATCTCAATCCCCTACAAAATTGTATGTACGCCCTTTTAATTGGATCGCTCAAAATTTTTTTGTCACTATTTGGGGCGCTTTTTGTAAGACAAGTACCACATTACTAATTTAAGTTTAAAAGGCACCTATTTAGGTGACCAGAAAAAATACCCATTTTTGTCACTTTATGTCTTTTGCAAACGTTGAGAGAAAACCTTTTTGAACCTTTTCGTGCATTTTCGAGCATTTTTACATTGTTCGAGCCTTTTAATGCATATTTCGAGCCATTTAAACAGTTATCCGAGCCTTTTTGAACATTTATCGTGCCTTTTTGAACTGTTATTGAGCCTTTTTGAACTTTTGTCGAGCCTTTTTGTACATGAATCATGCTTTTTTATACAGTAATCGTGCCTTTTTGAACTTTTATGAATCGAGCTTTTTTGTACATGAATCGCGCCTTTTTGTACATGAATCGAGCCTTTTTGTATAGTAATCGTGCCTTTTTGAAAAAAAAAATCATGCCTTTTAAAAAAAAAATTCGAGCCTTTTTGTACATGAATCGAGCCTTTTTGTACATGAATCATGCATTTTTGAAAAAAAAAAATCATGCCTTTTTGAAAAAAAATTCGAGCCTTTTTGTACATGAATCGAGCATTTTTGTATAGTAATCGTGCCTTTTTAAAAAAAAAAATCATACCTTTTCGAAAAAAAATTCGAGCCTTTTTGTACATGAATCGAACCTTTTTGTACAATAATTGTGCCTTTTTAAAAAAAAAAATCATGCCTTTTTGAAAAAACATTCGAGCCTTTTTGTACATGAATCGTGCCTTTTTGTACAGTAATCGTGCCTTTTTGAAAAAAAATTCGAGCATTTTTGTACATAAATCGAGCCTTTTTGTACATGAATCGTGCCTTTTTGTATATGAATCGAGTCTTTTTGTACAGTAATCGTGCCTTTTTGAAGAAAAAATAATCATGCCTTTTTGAAAAAAAATTCGAGCCTTTTTGAACTTTTTTTCGAGCCTTTTTACACTAGATTCGAGCCTTTTCAACAGTGTATGAAAATGCTCGAACCTAGTATGAAAATACTCGAACCAAGTATGAAAAGGCTCGAACCTAGTATCAAAATTCACACAACCATCTTAAGGTTTACAAAAGACTCGGAGAACAACCAGCTTAAGGTTTTAAATTTAAAATTAAAAAAAAGCTCGGGGGCGTTGCCCCCTAACCCCCACGAGCTGACCCTCAGCGGGGAGCTCGACCCCCGAATGCGTCTGCGTAGCGCCACTAAACTAATGGAGGTCTGTTTTGATGTTCAATCTCCATTAGAGGTTTGTTAAACAAACCTCTATGAGAGAAGATGAAAGAATAAAGTCTCAGAAAAATTCAAAGTAAGAGAATATGTAAAGTAAGGGCATTTTTGTCCGTTCACCATAATATGTGCCTTTTAAACTTAAGTTATTAAAGTGGTGACTTTCTTACAATACCAACTTAAAAATGTGACATTTCTCACCATTTCCATTTTAATTGGATCAGGATTCTCTCTTATTTTTTATTTTTCTTAACTTTTAATTAGATTTTGACACCTGACAGAGTGTGGATTCAATAGACATGATTAAATTTTGTATTTATCTCTCATCCATTCAATGAAACGCACAGTTTTTGGATCTTAAGATAGGTTTTTTTTCCCTTAAAAAAAAAAGATAGTTTTTTTTTTCGTCACACTCTCTCTAGAATGCTATGATTCACTATGGATTGGCTTAGATTCCATCTCTTGAATCTAAAAACTGTGCGTTTCATTGAATGAATGAGAGAGAAATACAAAATTTAATCCTGCCCAATGAATCCATGCTCTGTTAGTCTGTTTAGGTGTCAAAATCTAATTAAAAGCTAAGGAAAAAAAAAAAAAGGACACCCTTTTAATTATAATTTGTAGATATAAAACATAAGAATCAAAATCTGGTGAAATTTGTTGATAAAAAAATTCTGGAAAAATTTGAAGATGTAAAACATAAGAATCAAAATAGAAAATATTATGTTTGGATGAGTATTACTGCCAATTTGGGGATAAATTATTGGTCAAAGTCTATAGTGCTAATCTTCGTCTTCCCAAGAGAATAAATGGTGATATTCAACATTTGAGATTGGCAAATTATTTTACAATTTGGGGATAAATTTACAGTTTTTAATAAATAATTATTTTAAATAGTTTTTAAGTTAAATTTGGGTGTTAATTTTTTTTTTTTTTTTTTTTTTTTTTTGTATCGAGGATCCCGGACTTCGTCTAAGCATCCATCCGTCTATCCTCCCCAACTGCATGACACACCCATGACCCATGGCCATTGCTGGTTGTGTGGAGTAGAACATATAGGAAACCCCAGCCCACACCCTTGGCCACACAAAAATGCAAGCGGGTAAATCAGAACTCGCCTTTGCCTGGGTACGATTTGAATAGCTAACCTAGGAGTTACTTGTGCTCCAAACTCGTCCTTCTACAAATTGAGCTAGCGCCCTGATGACTGGTCACAATATAATTGCCAATAGTAGAACCAAGGACTTGGGTTTTTAATCCCAAGCCTTGGACCACCAAGGCAACCACCTTGTGGTTATTTGGATGTTAACTTTACTTTCTAAATTTTAAGAGTTTTTAGTTGATTTAACCTTTTAAGTAATTTCACTTAAGGACTATGTTGGAATTTTAAAAAGTAAGAATTTGGGTTGTACATACGGTTTTTAAAGGATGCAGATATCGCCACTCATAAAAAAAATAAGAGTGGCGAGAATGACACCCCTAAAAAACTGTATGTACACTCCAAATTAGTATATTTTTTAAAATTCAATAATGACCTTGAGTAAAATTACCCCAAAAAGACTAACTAGTTTGTAAGTATTCCACAAATAATTATTAATTAGTTTCATATTTTATTTTTTGGTGAAAAAAAAAGTTTCCTATTAATGATTAGATATGAACATATAGCATTAATAACTCTTTCTATTTTCTTAAACCCTAGATTTTCTTTTAAATATTAATTCCAAATATATTTTCAATTTCTTTTAAGGAAATACAAATTGATTGCTAAGAGCATCTCCAATACAAGCGTGGCTTGTGAAAAAAATAGATGCCACGTAGGATAAATAGACGTTATGTTAATAATTGTGTCTCCAATGCAGCCGTGCATATTCAACCTCAAGCTGACGTGGCAAAAAATATATTAGACATTGTCAATATGACCGTCCATTTTCAGACAGTCTGTTACACAACTATTTTATAGAGTGACTCAACAAATATTTAAAACTGATATTAATTTTTCATATATTTTTGGTAAGGAAATAAAATAAAAAATAAAAAATAAAACAGGAAAAAAAGATGGACACATCATTAAACAAATTGTGTATTAGACAGAAGCATTAGAGACCAAATTTTGAGTTGATTGTCTATCAAGTCTATTTTTATACCACATAGGAAGTAAGTCTCTTAACATTGTTGCCATGTCAACAATTATTGGTATGCAAGACACTTTTGCATTAGAGATGCTCTAAGTATGGAGAATGAATCAAAATCATCCAAAATTGGTTGTGAAAGTTTTAAATTAATTATTATTAGTTTCAAAATCAAAATCTCTTTAGACTTTTTTTGTTGTTATCAATATCAGTTATTTTTAAATTTTATCAAAAACTTTTCTACTTCCAAATCAATTGGGACATGGCATAAACCTTGCATCTCCACCACTTTTACAAACATAAAATGGATCTCCAACCAGAAAACTTCAAATTGTAGTGATTTTGTTGACATAAAACGATCAATAAGAAATGGAGAGAGTTGTTTGACATGACAAGAGAGAAAAAAATAAAGAAAAATTGAATCTGATTTTATGAAATGAAAACATAAAAGAGAAAAAGTGAAGGGAGAGAAAGAACTGTGATTGAATTGAAGATAATAATAAAATGTTAAATAATAATAAAATTGATTAAATAGCATAATAGTAGTAGGTGTAAGTGGTGTGTATTTACAAAAACATAATACATTATAATTTAGAAAATGATATTTTTGGAATTTTGTTATTAAGTGGGGTTTATTTACAAATTATAAATTTTTTTAAAAAATTAACAGGTGTGATTATGAAAGGAGTGTATATACGGTTTTTAAGGGGTACTATTACCGCCACTCAAAAATAAACAAGTTTATATATAAAAAAAGTGACGATATTTGCACCCCATAAAAACTATATGTACACCCCTAAATTAGTGTATTTTCAAAATTCCAATATTGACCTTAAGTATCATTATTAAAATAATTATAAATACTCTTCGTATATTATATTATTACAATAATATTCTGAGTATTTTAACAAATATGTATAGTATTTTTTTTATCAAAATATTAACTATTTATTAATTAAAAACTTAAAAAGTAATTATTAAAAATATAAAATAACTGTTTTAATAATTAAAGGAATTGGAAAAAATCATTGAATGTAATTAAAAATCTAAATAAAAATCTAAATTAAATTAAATTAAACAAAATGAGTTTTGGTTGAAAATCTGGAAGGTGTTACGCCCTCTTCCCAGAGTTTATATTTGTTTTTATTTCAATTATTTGAGCTAACATAAAAATTAAATTAAATTAAACTAAAAAAAACAAGTTTATGTTGGAAATCTGAAAGAAGCTATGCTTCCTTCTAGATTTTCTTTTATTTGTTTTTATTTCAATAATTTTATTTTATTTTTTGAAATTTTTATTTCAATATTTTTTTTAGAATTTGTTAATGTATTATGTATAGTATTTAATAATAAGAAGAAAAAAAAAACAACTAAATAAAAGGATATTTTGGTAATATGTAAGGTATGCTTACAAGTTATAACATTTGAAAAGAATTTAATGGGGGTATAAATACAAAAAGGGATGCATATACGGTTTTTGAGGAGTGTAAATATCTCTATTTATATACAAAAGTTAAAGTCCGATAGATTCCCTAGTCTCGACAAGCAAACCTGCTCTAAATAAGGCTTATGGGTAGGGCCGAGCCTAACAAAAAAAGTAAGGCTCGCCCATACCCATTCCTCATTCCTCAAACCCGGTTGGGTCTAAAATTAACACGTCCTGACCAAGATGTACGTATACTTAACCATTAAAATAATATCTTATGATGTGTGAATAAATTATTAAATATATGACTACTAACCGAAAGATTCTTCACTACCCTAAACGTATATACTTCTGACCATTAAAATTATATTCACAAATGTATTGGCCACCACCTTCAAAAGTAATATCATGTTTTAATCACACATCACTTCTTAACAGAGATGTTAGTGCATCTCCCTTCTACATTGGTGGTGAGGGGTTCGAGTCCAACCATTCGTATTTTACAAATATGTGTGGGGAGTTTTCTCTCGGTTTGTGGGAGTAGTAATCCGAAACGTACATATATTGTCTTATCTTGACGGATCCCGACAGTTCTATTGTAATACCCGTAACTTGTAATACTTCAAAAAAATAAATAAAAAATATCATGTTTTAATCAAATATCATTTACCTTGCATACTACTATCCATATGAAATTATGGCAGACTAATAAGACATAATTAAATTTGTTCTATATTTCATAGAATGCCAAACGGTCCAATTCTCCAAACCAGTGAAACGAATCGTTTTGTTCAGAAAGCAGCAAAACGGCATCGTTGGAATGCATTTTATCCAGTGACTCTGACTCTGACGCTCCACTTTCCAGAAGTGAGAAATGGCTTCACCTGCTCATCTCTCACTCTCCAAACTCTCACAACCACAATACCACCTCTCCTTCACTATTCCTCAAACTCGACACTCTCCGCCAACAAAAACCCGACCCGCAACTCACCGGTTCAAATGCTCGGCCGGTCAGACAGGTTTCTTCACGCGACTCGGCCGGTTGATTAAGGAGAAAGCAAAGAGTGACGTCGAGAAGTTATTCTCCGGATTCTCCAAAACCAGAGACAACCTCGCCGTAATCGATGAGCTACTTCTTTACTGGAACCTCGCCGACACAGACCGAGTCCTCGACGAACTCGAAGAGGTTTCAATTTTCGTCCTCTTCATTATTCTCCAATGTTTTTTTTTTTTAAAATTTTTATTTTTATTTATTTATTTATTAAATAGGAAACGAGACCGACTTGGTTGTTTGTCAATTGCAGGCTTTGTTGGTTTCTGATTTTGGACCTAGAATCACAGTTAAGATTGTGGAGAGTTTGAGAGAGGATATATTGGGAGGGAAGCTCAAATCAGGAAGCGAAATTAAGGTGTTTGTTTATTTAATTAACATTATCTGTGTTCAATTATTTATTTTGAATTATTAAGTAGGCTCTTTGTTGATGTGGTGCTTTAGGAAGCTTTGAAGAATTGTGTGTTGGATTTGTTGACAAAGAAAGCGAACAAGACAGAGCTTCAACTTGGTTACAAGTATGTTCTGAATCCTTGAAGTTCTAATTTTTGTCTTGTTCTGTTGTGGCTAACTGGCTATATGAATTTTTTTGTTTTAATACGGTGTTTATGTTGTGATTTTAGGAAACCTGCTGTGATCATGATAGTTGGTGTCAATGGAGGTGGAAAGACAACATCTCTTGGTGAGTCACATGCACATTTGTTTATGATAGCTGATTCGGGTGTTTGATAGTCAATTTGTACCGCAAATAGAAAGACATGCCGTCTTTTCTTGTAGGTTAATGGTAACTAATATTTAGATAGTGACCTTGTTTGCTTGGTAAAGGGACGAGGTCTAGTTGGTCTTAGGTTCAAATTTTGTATAAAGTATGCAGCTTCATGGAATATATACTTATTAATGGTGTTTTAGCTAGATTTTGGGATCATGTGATGCATCTTTAATTAGAGTAACAGTAATTTTGAAATACAAAGTTTAATACACATTGCTTTCTTAGAAAACATAAAATGACATAATTGGTTTCTTGTGATGATCTGACATTCTGACCAACTTTCCTCTCGCAGGAAAGCTTGCATATAGATTAAAGAACGAAGGGGCAAAGGTGAGATATTGTTATGTGGGCATTGCTTCTGATGCAGTGCGATATATTTATCCGAGTAATGCATTAGAAAAAGTCATGCAATTTCCCTGGTATTAAAAGAAGTTAGTGTTGCTCCTATTTTATTGTTCTTATGTAGATCTAATCCAATAGAAACTAAATTTGTTCAAATGCTCGAATTGTTGACATTAATTCTTAATAAATGGTTAGTTGTAGTATGAAGTATATCGGTTAAGGGCACCATTATTTTTGGATGTCTATTCTGCTATCTTTAATTGCATTTGGAACACTGATGTGCATTTTGGCAGTCTAACAGTCATGTAATTACATTTTAAAGCCTATTTGCATCGACCCATTTTTGTTTTGTTTCTTACCTTTAGAGAACATGCTTATTTAAAAGTAGTTTTCCTCCATTTCACCACCTTATGGTTCAAAATTATGGCAGATACTGATGGCAGCAGGTGACACATTTAGAGCAGCTGCGAGTGACCAACTGGAGATATGGGCTGAGAGGGCTGGCTGCGAAATTGTTATGGCCGAAGACGCTAATGCCAAAGCATCATCAGGTAGAGAATAATTTGTAAAATCTGTTTGCTTGTCTTCTTTTACTTTAATGTAAAAATCTGTCAGACATGTTATAACAACTAACATACCATCTTACAGTGCTTCCTGAATAGTTCTTACACAGGCTGTGAAAAGAGGGAAAGAACAGGGTTTTGATATCGTGTTGTGCGACACATCTGGACGTAAGTACCAAAAGCTTTCAGAGTATATATGTTGTTATGTGCAACTTTATCTAGTAAATTGTGAACAGATCTCTTTATTGATTATCAGGTCTGCACACTAACTACAGCCTTATGGAAGAGTTGATAGCATGTAAGAAAGCTGTGGGCAAAATTGTTTCTCGTGCACCTAATGTAAGCTCGATTCTTTGGGACCTTTTAACATGTTTCTACCATTAATGAATTCTCAGTATATATGACAGATAGGCAGTTCCTATCCAATTCAACACATAAAAGCATTAAGTAGTATTCATCTTTATCCTTTTTGCTGCTTTATTGAGCAGTTTTCTGTTTTTAAGAGGTATCCTCCATGGTTATAAGTAAACGGGTTGCTCATATGATAGAACATTTAGTTACAAGCTTAATCGTCATTTGTATAACTGTTCCCTGGTCAATATTTTAGATTTGTCTAATGAGCATTTCACATTATTTACAGGAGATCCTACTAGTTCTGGATGGAACTACTGGGTTGAATATGCTTCCGCAAGCAAGAGAATTTAATGAAGTAATCCCATTATATACTCTTTTTAATACTCTTTCATTACATATTGTTTGACTAAACAATTTTGTGACAGGTTGTTGGTATTACCGGTTTGATTTTGACAAAGCTAGATGGTTCTGCTAGAGGCGGCTGTGTGGTAAACTCTAATTTCAACCTTCAAAGCTGCAACTTGTGATTTCTTAACTTACATACGTGCAACAAATGTAT
The DNA here is from genome assembly GCA_008009225.1 of Acer yangbiense. Taxonomy (NCBI): domain Eukaryota; kingdom Viridiplantae; phylum Streptophyta; class Magnoliopsida; order Sapindales; family Sapindaceae; genus Acer; species Acer yangbiense. The sequence continues at coordinate 3,838,573 of CM017764.1, forward strand.
GAATTGGATATCTGTGATATGTACTTTCGTGCAGGTCAGTGTGGTTGATGAACTTGGCATCCCTGTAAAATTCGTGGGTGTAGGCGAAGGTGTTGATGACCTACAACCCTTTGATGCAGAGGCCTTCGTTAATGCCATATTTTCATGAAACCTAAAATGTGGTCGGTACACATTTAAATTCATCTAATCTTTTCTGGAATTATTTATAAACTACTCCTAAGTTATAGCCATCAAAGAACTATTAATGAATTTCCACATTTTACTGGGGCTATTAGTTGGAAACTCTCAAGTATTCACATAATTTTTCTTTGTAGATATATAAAGCGTATCATTTCTAAATGTGTTATATTTATCTTTATGTGCAGATCAATTGTTCTTACAATCAACTAAAAGCTTTTAGCAAACAGCCAGTCATGCAAGGCTGTGTACGAGGACAGCACAGTTGGTTGTTATTTGAAGAGTGGTTGATTGGTTGGATGCTATTGCTTTGAACTTTGCATGATCATTCACCTACCATTATTTTCTGCTCAGCGTGACAGGATGCGTTCAAGTGAATGTTGGTTCTTTCTTCTCTATATCACCGAGAGTCAATTTATTGTAATGCAAGTTAAAAATGTTACTTCCGAAAATGTAAGATGTATGCATTATTTTTGTTCTTTACGTAGTGAGATGTTTACATATGCAATATACGGTAGTTGTCAATCAATATCAATTTAGAGTTATTGTGACATGAAAACATAATGATTCGAGCAATCCCCAGCAAGTCCCCTGACCACAGCTATGTCTACATCTACATGAGAACCGGAGATTACGTTACAAAGATTACACACCTTATTACTACTTGGCCATATCTATGTTGACAATTGAAGCTTCAAAACTTGGAGATGGGCATGTTGAAGAAGGTACCATGACAAGAATAACACACCTCCCCGGATAGCTTGGCGACAAAAAACGGCAATGCAGAAGCAGTAAACTAGATGTCAATTATCAAACACCGAAAAAGCGCTTGAACCAGTAACGAAGCAAAGAAATTACAAGTATTATAGTTCTAGAGTGCCAACTGCTCCTCCATGTACTCAACCATAAGCGTTCTGCAAATCCACACAGCAATCAAAACAAAGCAAATACCCTCCATAGAAATGCCTGATGATGCTGATCAGGACAACTGGCCAAGTCCATAGAAAAATTAATTCAAGTCCATTTTTCTTTTTCTAGTTTGTGTAAGCTTTCAATTATTTTTTTCCCAATAAGTAAACACGATATAAAAGATATCATACAAGTTTTTTAATTTTTACATTCCAACAACAAACATTGAAAGTCATTTCTAGAATCAGAGGAGGGTTGTGGAAGATTACGAGACAAATTTTAGGAAATATTACTCAAATTCTTTTTGTTAATTACATGGAGTCTTTTTAGGAAATATTTAGTAGAAGCTTTTTGTTTCCAAAAACGTTGGACAGTGTCCCAATTTCTCCATCCTCTCAAAACTTGACAAACAAGTTTCCCTTATATATACTCTCTAGAAACTTCGAAAAAAAAAAAAAAACTTTCAGATAAATAAGTTTTAAGAAACTGTTTAATAATACTGATATACATCCAAATATCCAATCCGTTTACTAACATTACTCAAACTCGAAGTGTGAAGCTTGTGAATGAAGTAATCGTCTTTTTAGGAAACTTTTTGTTTCCAAAAAGAGAGTCCCAAACCATGCAGAATTCTGAAATCCGTTTACAAACTAGTTTCCATTACCAACGACAGTCGTGTTTCTAGTATCTGAATTAACTTGTTTTGTTAATTGTAGAACAAGTTTCCCAATTAACACTCGGTTTACAGATAGAATGTGTGTATATATCTAAATCTTTTTAGAAACTTTCTTCTAAACTCTCCACTGATCACAACTTCAATCTTTATTATTGTTTTTTCAGTTCATGGAAAACAAACCTCTCACTCTGTAATCTGTATCAATGGCGGCTTCTTTTCCGATTACGGTTGGGTATAGATTCCTACCCACGGTCAAGAAAACAAATTAAGAAACTTCCCCATTAATATTATTTCCAATCAAGAAAACACATACATATTAACTTTCCAGTCCGATTTTAGTTACTTGATGAAAAAAATATAAAAGACTCCGTTATTAGGGTTTGGAGAGGAGTGACTCACTTTCAAAGAAGGAAAAGCTGCTTCGTAGAAGAGAAAACGCTAGGGTTTTGAGTTTATAGATTCCTACCCATGGTCAAGAAAACAAATTAAGAAACTTTCCCGTCAAGTTTAAAAAACTGAAAACTGAAAAAAAACTAAAAAAAGAAGAAGAAAAGAACTCGTATATATTCAAAAATCCATTTACGAAACTTTCCTATTTCAATAACATAAATAAACAAATAAATAATTAAGAAACTTTCCCAAATTTTTTTAGAAACTATTTAAAGCTTGAGAATGAAGTAATCGTATTTTTAAGAAACTTAATTCTGAAATCCGATTACCAACAGGTTTCCATTACCAGTAGTGTTTCTAGTATCCAATTTAGAAACTTGAACAAGTTTCCCGAATTGCAGAACAAGTTTCCCGAATTGGTATATATAAACCTGTTTAGCAACTTTCATCTAAACTCTCCTACGATCACAAGTATTCACAACTTACTCTTTGTTGTTATTGTTTTTTCACAAACCTCTCACTGTTTCACTCTCTCATAATCTGTAATCTGTATTAATGGCGATTGCAGTTGGGTTCAGATTCCTACCCACGGATGAGGAATTAGTCACCTATTTCCTCTTCAACAAGATTTTCGCACAAACAGATCCCTTCAATGATCTTGAAAAGTTTTCAGTCAGAGAAGGTGATCTCTACGGCTCTCAAGATCCCAGGGACATATGGAACTTGTATGGCGGAGACAACTTGGAAGATGGTCAGCCGCTTTACTTTTTCACTTGGCTCAAGAAGGTGTCCTCTAATGGTTACAGAATCAGCAGAAGGGTCGGTTCGGGTATGTGGGCAGGAGAAGACTCCGGTGACACAATCACGTCACGGAACTATGTTGTTGGAGTCAAGAAGCGGTTTCGTTATGAAAATAAGAAATCTCCAGAAAACGGAACCTGGATCATGCATGAGTTTGTTGTCGATCCATCTTTGTTGAGGCAGCATCAAAAACAGGACGACATTGTTCTTTGTCGGATGAAGAAGAATCCGGTAGTAGAGAAGAAAAAGAAGAAGAGGAAGTTGCAACAAATACTGAATTCTGAGCCGTGCATGTCATCAAAGCGTTCCAAGCTGGTTGAGCCGCAAACTCAATTATCCCAAACTCAAACTCAATTATCTATGAACTCAAGAATATTTTAATTTATAACCAAATAATCTATTTATCATTTAATAAAAAAACTAACAACTTTTTTGAGAGCTCCTTCCATTTTCATCCCCGCGTGCCCGGATGAATTCCATTGGTCAACTTTTACTAATCAAAATCCTAACTTAAAAAAAAAAATAAAAAAATACTAGGGGAATTATCATTTTAGTCCCTATGTTTTGTCCGATGATGACTTTTTTAACTGTCTTTCTCATTTTAGATGATTGGTCCCTATGTTTTGTAAAAACCCATCAATATAGTCCCTTTGACCAGATTTTTAACGGTCAACTCTCACAGAAATAACGAAATGACATTATTACCCTTGATGGAGCTTGAATGAGTTAAAAGTACAATTTTACCCTTAAATTTTTAAAAAATTAACAACTTTATCTAACTAATAACCTATAAAAAGTTGACACGTGTCACCAAATAAACTTAAAATAATAAATAAAACCAAATTGCTTTTTCTTAAATATCTTATCAATTATTTAAATAAATGATAAAAATAACAATAAAAAAAATATATATATTCTTTTCATTGATACATTACCTTTGCCAAGGTTCATCAAGATTTTGAATGATCCTGAGTTAACTACTACAATTTATTTCTATCAAAACATCAGATCGTGGTCTTTTAGGACAATACCTACACCCAATTCTACCCGGGAAGAGTTTAAGCTTGAACCCTTTATTTCTAATCTGGGTTCATTTGAGTGTTACACGAATTGCCATTGAATTGTGTTTTGATGTTTCGGTTTTTCCAGATTGTGAACTAGGAAGTATCAAAAAGTCTCCTCCTCTGCAGTGCTTGGGTATGAGCACATCATAAACTGGTTTGGATCTGGTGGAGACCAAATCAAAAAAAAAAAAAAAACATCTCTTGGATCTTCTCCAAGACCGCCACCCCCAAACCCTAATCACCATCCCCAGCCAAAAAAAAAAAAAAAAAAAGCTCATGGATCTGGTCAAGATCCATTGATTTCCAATAGATCCATCTCTAGAGCTCGAAACCTGCCTAATCCAACCACACCGCCGCAGCCTTTTTCCGTTTTCCACCTCCATCTCACTCAAACAACCAACCACAAACACAAACCATTTGGATCGATCTCCATCTCCAAATACAAAAACCCAAAAAAGAAAAAGAAAAAGAAAAAGAAAACCCAACCTCCGCCTCCACCCATCGAATCGGCCGCAAACGGCGTCGATCGTTTTATTTATTTTTTTCCCCACAACAAACAAAGAAGAATCAGATGAGAGGGTTGAAATCGGCCGCAAACGGCGTCGATCCTGACCCTTGTTTTAGGACTCGGAACCGACCCGGTTTAACAACAGAAGCTGAGGATTTAAGGTTGAGATCTGGAAATAAACAAAAATAAGCTTCAGATGGAGTCGAATCCAGTAGAGATGTAGAGTCTAACTCCTACAAATTTTATTTTATTTTTTGGTTGAAGGTTGTTGATGATGATGATGATGGAGGGTTTAAGGTTGAAGGTTGATGAAGATGATGATGGTGGTAGTGGAGAAGATGGTGGTAGTGGAGAAGATAGGGATGATGAATTTTTTAATTTTTTAATTTTTTTCATTTTTACTTTTTGTGGGTTGAAGGCTGATGATGATGTTGAAGATGGAGGGTTAAGGGTTGATGGTTGATGAAGATAACGGTGGTGGTAGGGAAGATGAGGATGATGATGATGATTATTATTTTTTATTTTTTATTTATCTTAAGTTTTTGTAAAATATTAAAAAATAAAATTAAAAAATTAATTAAGGAAATTATTTTGTGTTTTATAATTATTTTTGTTTTTTTTTTTGTCTGACACGTGGCATATTACATGGTTAAAGACAAAAATGCCCTTGGAATCGTTAAGTTTGACTAACAGTTGACTGACTAAAGGACTAAATTGATGGGTTTTTTTAAAACATAGGGACCACTTAGCTAAAAAGGGAAAGACAGTTAAAAAAGTGTCAAAAAAAATAATATAGGGACTAAAATGATAATTCCCCAAAATACTAATATCTGATTTGTAAATACAAGGTTTATTAAAAACTAATGGTAACCAATTATCAAAAAATAAGTTCTATTTGAGTACTTTTCATTTTCATTTCTCATTAGTAAACGTCGGAATGAATTCCTGTCGGTCAATAATTTCCTAACTTTCACCGATGATCATGAGACACCAACTACTGCAATAGACCAGACAGAGGACCAATCTTAAATTAATTTGCCTCCACCATCTCATGATCCTTTTGGTGGAATGAAGACCCTTTTGATCATGTTTTGGAATTCTAATTTGGTTCTCTGATCTACCTGTTCACAAAATATTTTTTGATTTTTTGATTTTTTTATATTTTGTTATTCATACCAGTCATGACTTGATTCATACACTACATTATTTGAGTTCTGCCAACAAATTTTTGCTGTCAAATTTGTCTAATTAAGGTAGAAAATAGAAAGAAAATATCCAATTTTAATTGAATTATGTCACCTCATGTATAAACTTGTAAAAAACTCGGATTATTATGTCACGTGGATGTGGTATGGATATCCAATCACACGTGATTTTCATAACATGAAACTATGTGACCCGAAGCTCCCCGTGCAAACACCACATTCCCTTTGACTCTCTCCGTAGATAGCTTTTGTTGTGAAGATACAAGCCAAATACAACTTCATATCTATTTAATTACCATTAGCTGATTTTAAATATTTATATAATGTTAAAAAAAAAAAAAAAAATCTCCACAGTCCAAATTGAGCTTAATTTTAAATATTTATATTTTCATTGTTAATCTTAATTTCAGGCTTACGAAACACAGCCAAATTGAGCTTGTTAATAATATATATAAATCAATTATCTATGAACTCAAAAGAATATTTTTTTTTTTTTTGTAAATTGACAATAAAAAATCTAACAACTTTTTTGAGAGCTCCTTCCAATTTCATTCCCGCCATGGGCGGAGCTTCTCATGGGCTACAGCTAGCCCAGCCAAGCTATGGGGAAAAAAAAAAATTATATATGTCTAAAATTTGGAAAAATGAAGCCTATGCCTAGCTAGAATATTGCCGTCATGGGATGAAGCCAGCAATGATATCCCTTCTGATCTGGAGAAGTTGAAGGTAGCCGTGTGGTCCGGTCCGGCCAACTTGTTCAGCTGTGACATCGTTTGATTGAGAAGAGCCGCTCTAGATATCTTGAAATCTACCATGGCGAGCTGCCTCTAGATTAGGTTAATGCTAATTAGGGAATACGCGCCAACACAAGAATCAAATCACACAAGTAAAGAAAAATAAATAGTCGAAAATTTTCAAATTAAGGAGTATTTACAATAAATCCTAATAAAAAATACCTAGAAATACTCTCCCAAAAAACTCTTTAGAATAGAAAACCAATCCTAAACCTATATAACATGATTCTAGCATACTTTGGGCCCATATTTGTAAATGGGCCCTTTAAGATATACTTTGGGCTTACGTACCCACATACAAAACGACATAGTTTTATAGAGACAAATGGAATTTCATTTTAGGAAACTATTTGTGAGTGTCCCAGACTTTACAAACAAGTTTGTAAAAACAGATACATGATACATATTCTGATATTCTCAAATCCAATTAGGAAACTTTTCCAGTTTCCTATTTCACTCTGTTTTGGCCGCACGAACAAGACTGAGATAGAAGTGGATTTAAACAAATTAAGAAACTTTTCCATCAAGTCTTCTCGTTTCCAATCAAGAAAACACATATATAATCCAATTAAGAAACACACCTCTCCCTCTCACTCTATTTTCGATTCCTATACTGAGAAACAAACCTCTCACTACTGTTTCTCTCTCACAATCTGAAGTCTGTATCAATGGCAGCTTCTTTTAGGATTCCGATGGGGTACAGATTCCAACCCACTGATGAGGAATTAGTCACCTACTTCCTATTCAACAAGATTTTCGCTGAAACAGATGATCCCTTCAATGATATTGAAAAGTTTTCAGTTAGAGAAGGTGATCTCTACGGTTCTCAGGATCCCTGTGACATGTGGAAATTGTATGGCGGAGACTACTTGGAAGATGGTAAGCCACTGTACTTGTTCACCCGGCTCAAGAAGGTGTCCTCTAATGGTTCCAGGATCAGCAGAAGGGTCGGTTTGGGTACGTGGGCAGGAGAAGACTCCGGCGACACAATCACGTCACAGAACTACGTTGTTGGAGTCAAGAAGCGGTTTCGTTATGAAAATAAGAAATCCCCAGACAACGGAGCTTGGATCATGCATGAGTTTGCTGTCGATCCAACTTTGCTGAGGCAGCATCAAAAACCGGACGACATTGTTCTTTGTCGGATGAAGAAGAATCCGGTAGCAGAGAAGAAGAAGAAGAAGAAGAGGAAGTTGCAACAAGTACTGAATTCTGAGCCGTGCATGTCATCAAAGCGTTCCAAGCTGGTTGAGCCGCAGCCAGTTCCAATTTTGGTTCAACAATATCAACAACAAGCTGAGTTTAACTCACACACGGGATCAAATATCTTGCAATCAGAAACAGAAGTTGTGGATTCAAGATTGATGTTTGATCCTGATCATGAATTATTGTTTAGTCTTGAGGAGGAGGATTCAAGATTGATGTTTAGTCCTGAGGAGGAGGAATTATTATTGAATGGTACTATTCTTGAACAACTCCTGGAATCAGATAATATTTCTGATGATGAGCAGTGCATGTGGTCCATGCTGGTTGAACCACCACCGGTTCCAATTTCGGTTCAACAAGAAGCTGAGTTTAACTCACAACACACGGGATCGAATATCGAAACAGAACCTTTGGGTGCAAGATCGCTTGAGGAGGAGGAATTATTGTATAGTATTGAACTTGATCAACTCCTGGAATCAGATGATGAACCGAAGGCTGCAGAGACACAAGAGATATCAGCAGCAGAGTCGTCACCGTCAACAATTGATCCTGCAGATACAACAAGTTTGATGTTTGATCCTCAGGAATTCTTATTGGATAGTCTTGATCTGGGAGACTATGGGTATTAAGTATCTGTCTGATCTAGTTGGTGGTTAATGGACTATCTTGTAATGTTACGTTGGACACGTGAGAAATTGATTGAACATGATTTTGTTTTATCAATCGATAGTTGCATGGTTAATATTCTTTTATTAGCAAATACTTATTAGTGATTTGATGGAAGCTAATTCATTTGATGTCAATTTGTAATTGTTTCTTTATATCCGGAGTAGCATATGCGTCACATGACTTCAATTGGATTAGGATGTTGGAATATGTTGCATTTTACTTCTATGAGACCTCAATATGTGATTTATTTTTTTAAAACTCTTACAATATTTCGGGATTGAGGTAGGGAGCATAACTCAACCCAGATCCTCTTAGATATAGGTGCGAGGTGCTTACATCACTCTCTCTTCTAAAAAGCTACATGATTTCACAAATCATCACATGGTTTTCACCTAGAAATATGAAAACAATGTTGAAGGGTAAAATTTTACCGTGTAATTACTACAATCAAACTTATTCATGAGAATATGTAATCATTTAAATTATGCAAACCTAATACAATTTGGGTAAAGTAGAATTATTGTTTAACAAAATGTATGCATTAATTTTAGTCTTTATGAGTAGGATTATGTGAAAGTCCTTGTTCAGCATAATCACTTTTGATCTGTTACCTCTATTAAATATTAAGCATAAAAATGGTTCTGTCCATGAGATGTTTACATATGCCATTTGATATGTTATGATGGGGTAAGTATAATGATTTTGTTTTTTTAATAGGCATTTTTTTTAACAACAAAAGCATATGGACTGTATATAAATATTTCTTTACTGGACCTTTTAAATAATAATTGACATGTGGGTTGTTTTTTTTTTCTTAAAAAGAACAAAACTCTACTCGGGCCTAACATAGAATACATACTAAATGAATTTGGGGGCCCTTGAGAAATGGAGGCCCTAGGCGGCTGTCTCGTTGGCCTATGCCCAGGGCCGGCCCTGCAAACACCCTCCATAGAAACGCCTGATGATGCTGATCAGGACAACTGGCCAAGTCCATAGACAAAGGGAAAATTGCACAAACTTACCCTAACGTTTCTCATTATGGCATAATATTCAACTAATACCTTTAATTGCACAAATAACCCCTCCTTTTAGTCAACTTTAGTTAAAAATAGCCATTGACCATGATTTTTTTTTGAAAGCCCAAAATTGCCCTTGCACTTTATTACAAAAAAATCTTAATTGCCCTTTATTTAAAACATTATCTATTTTAAATTATTAGAATATAAAAAATAAATACTAAACATAATCCTTTTTAAATAAAAAAAAATTCAAAAATAATATATTAAAAACAAAACAATTTAAAAAAACGTTATTTTGAGAAAATACAATTTAATAATATATTAAAAAAAACAAAAAAAAAACGTTATTTTAAGAAAATATAATTTAAAATTATACAAGTCCAATATGAATAGTGGTAATGTGCTACATATTTTTAAAATTTAAAACATTTTTTTTTTATTTAAAAAGGATTATGTTTAGTATATATATATTTTTAAAATTTTTGAACCAAAATATAATGCGTAATTTATATTGAGTCAAATTATTTTATCTTATAGAGATGAACATTGAACAAATTTTCGGTGCTACTGTATTTTATTATGACAAATGATTATATTTTTATTTCAAACTCTTGATGATTTTATTTATATTTGTGTTTAGAATACTAAATATAATCCTTTTTAAATAAAAAAAATTCAAAAATAATATAATAAAAACAAAAAAAATTCAAAAATATGTAGCACATTACCACCATTTATATTAGACTTGCATAATTTTAAATTATATTTTCTCAAAATAACATTTTTTTTTGTTTTGTTTTTAATATATTATTAAATTATATTTTCTCAAAATAAAGTTTTTTTAAATTGTTTTGTTTTTAATATATTATTTTTGATTTTTTTTTTATTTAAAAAGGATTATGTTTAGTATTTATTTTTTATATTATAATAATTTAAAGTAGATAATGTTTTAAATAAAAGGCAATTAAGATTTTTTTGTAATAAAGTGTAGGGGCAATTTTGGGCTTTCAAAAAAAAATCATGGTCAATGGCTATTTTTAACCAAAGTTGACTAACATGAGGGGTTGTTTGTGCAATTAAAGGCAATAGTTGAATATTATGCCATAATGGGAAGCGTTAGGGTAAGTTTGTGCAATTTTCCCATAGACAAATTAATTCAAGTATCCGTTTTGCTCAATTGACCTTTATTTTCCTTTTTCTAGTTTGTGTAAGCTTTCGATTATTTTTTTCCTAATAAGTAAACACAATATAAAAGATATCATACTAGTTTTTTAATTTTTACATTCCAACAACAAACATTGAAAGTCATTTCTAGAATCAGAGGAGGGTTGTGGAAGATTACGAGACAAATTTTAGGAAATATTACTCAAATTCTTTTTGTTAATTACATGGAGTCTTTTTAGGAAATATTAATAGAAGCTTTTTGTTTCCAAATACGTTGGAGAGTGTCCCAATTTCTCCATCCTCTAAAAACTTGACAAACAAGTTACCCTTATATATATTCTCAAACCCAATTAAGAAACTTCCAAAAAAAAAAAAAAAACTTTCAGATAAATAGGTTTTTAGAAACTGTTTAATTAATACTGATGTACATCCAAATATCCAATCCGTTTACAAACATTACTCAAACTTGAAGTGTGAAGCTTGAGAATGAAGTAATCGTCTTTTTAGGAAACTTTTTGTTTCCAAAAAGAGAGTCCCAAACCATGCAGAATTCTGAAATCCGTTTACAAACTAGTTTCCATTACCAACGACAGTCGTGTTTCTAGTATCTGAATTAATTGGTTTTGTTAATTGTAGAACAAGTTTCCCAATTAACACTCGGTTTACAGATAGAATGTGTGTATATATCTAAATCTTTTTAGAAACTTTCTTCTAAACTCTCCACTCATCACAACTTCACTCTTTGTTATTGTTTTTTCGGTTCCTAGGAAACAAACCTCTCACTCTGTAATCTGTATCAATTGCGGCTTCTTTTCCAATTACGGTTGGGTATAGATTCCTACCCACGGTCAAGAAAACAAATTAAGAAACTTTCCCGTCAAGTCTTTTGTTTCTAATCAAGAAAACACATACATATATAATCCAATTAACAAACTCTCCAGTTTCCTATTTCACTACACCTCTCCCTCTCACTCTGTTTTAGTTGTTTGTTATTGTTTTAATTCTGAAATCCGATTACCAACAGGTTTCCATTACGAGTAGTGTTTCTAGTATCCAATTTAGAAACTTGAACAAGTTTCCCGAATTGCAGAGCAAGTTTCCCGAATTGGTATATATAAACCTGTTTAGCAACTTTCTTCTAAACTCTCCTACGATCACAAGTATTCACAACTTAATTCACTCTTTGTTGTTATTGTTTTTTCACAAACCTCTCACTGTTTCTCTCTCTCATAATCTGTAATCTGTATCAATGGCGATTACAGTTGGGTTCAGATTCCTACCCACGGATCAGGAATTAGTCACCTACTTCCTCTTCAACAGGATTTTCGCACAAACAGATCCCTTCAATGATCTTGAAAAGTTTTCAGTCAGAGAAGGTGATCTCTACGGCTCTCAGGATCCCTGGGACATATGGAACTTGTATGGCGGAGACAACTTGGAAGATGGTCAGCCACTTTACTTGTTCACACGGCTCAAGAAGGTGTCCTCTAATGGTTCCAGAATCAGCAGAAGGGTCGGTTCGGGTACATGGGCAGGAGAAGACTCCGGCGACACAATCACATCACAGAACTACGTTGTTGGAGTCAAGAAGCGGTTTCGTTACGAAAATAAGAAATCCCCAGATAACGGAGCCTGGATCATGCATGAGTTTGCTGTCGATCCATCTTTGTTGAGGCAGCATCAAAAACCGGAAAACATTGTTCTTTGTCGGATGAAGAAGAATCCGGTAGCAGAGAAGAAGAAGAGGAAGTTGCAACAAGTACTGAATTCTGAGCCGTGGATGTCATCAAAGCATTCCAAGCTGGTTGAGCCACAGCCGGTTCCAATTTCGGTTCAACAATATCAACAACAAGCTGAGTTTAACTCACACACCGGATCAAATATCTTGCAATCCGAAACAGAAGTTGTGGATTCAAGATTGATGTTTGATCCTGATCAAGAATTATTATTTAGTCTTGAGGAGGAGGATTCAAGATTGATGTTTAGTCCTGAGGAGGAGGAATTATTATTGAATGGTACTATTCTTGAACAACTCCTGGAATCAGATAATATTTCTGATGATGAGCCGTGCATGTGCTCCATGCTGGTTGAACCACCACCGGTTCCAATTTCGGTTCAACAAGAAGCTGAGTTTAACTCACAACACATGGGATCGAATATCGAAACAGAACCTTTGGGTGCAAGATCGCTTGAGGAGGAGGAATTATTGTATAGTATTGAACTTGATCAACTCCTGGAATCAGATGATGAACCGAAGGCTGCAGAGACACAAGAGATATCAGCAGCAGAGTCGTCACCGTCAACAATTGATCCTGCAGATACAACAAGTTTGATGTTTGATCCTCAAGAATTCTTATTGGATGGTTTTGAGGAGGAGGAATTCTTATTGTATAGTCCTGATCAACTCCTCCAAGGTGTATAAGTTGAGCAGTGACTAAATGGTCTATCTATGACAATGTATGGGGTGTATTGAGCTAGGATACTTTGGGTGTTATGTATCTATCTGATCTTGGTTGGTGGGTAATGGACTATCTTGTAATGTTACGTTGGACATGTGAGAAATTTATTGAACATGATTTTTTTTTTTATCAATTGATAGTTGTATGGTTAATATTTTTTTTATTAGTAAATACTTATTAGTGATTTGATGGAAGCGATTTGATGTCAATTTGTAATTGTTCTGCAATAGATCAGAAAGATCAAACTATGCAATAGATTGATTTTACTTCTATGAGACCTCAATATGGGATTTTTTTTTTTCAACTATTACAATATTTCAAGACCGGTGTAGGGAGTATAACTCAACCCACGTCCTTTTGGATGTAAGCGTGAGGGGCTTACATCACTCCCTCACGTGATTTCACAAATCATCACATGGTTTCACATATAAATATGAAAATAATGTTGAAGGGTAAAATTTTGCCCGTGTAATTACTACAATCAAACTTATGCATGTGAATAAAAATAAAATTTTCTGATATTTATGTGGTCAAATTTAACAAATTCTTCCGAAGCGAATAAACTTTTACCATTTGGGAACATAAAAAATATATGAAACTAATCATTTTTATCATATTGAGTAATTCATTTTCTACCGAGGGATTTTGATAGTTGGGGACTTCAACTCCAACACTGGGGTTGTATATACTGTGTTTTCTACGATTTTTCATCTGCAAATTAATTGTTTTTACAATCAACTAAAAAGTTTTTGCCAGTTATGGCATACACATCGATGACTTTAGTTTCAAGTCATGTCCCCTTACTCCAAATCTGAAAATGTAAGAAGTATGCATTCGATGGTTCTATATTAACAATTTGAATTATTTCCGGTCTTTACAAATCCGATATTAAAGCAATTTTACAGGAGTGCTTCCTCCATGTTCAGCGTGCTTTCGTTGGCTCTCAATTACACCTGTAAAGCAAGAAAACCATATTATCCAAGAGAAACAAAATAAAATTGAATTTTAAAGCTATTAAATTAGTAAGTAACAAGCATTTACAGATTAACATGACCTGAGAACACAATGATGCTTGAACGTTTTAAACAACAATAATATAGAATTGAGCAGCCGACCAAATCAACCTAAATTTTCCAAGCAAGTGATTGGACTATAATTTAAGGGGGAACTGTTCTCAATTGAATTATCGCACAATGAGAAATCGATTCTAGCATTTCAAAGGGGAAGTATTGATAAAATCTAATGCATCAGTACCTACAAAAGTTAGATGAATATTGCAGTGTCTAGGCTACATCTACATGAGAACAAAATCTAGAATGTAACAAAATTGTCAAAATTTGACACTGATACAGAGATGTTTCAAAGAATTTTATTGTCTAAATAAATTATTGTGTGATCACTACAACAATAGAAACATCAGTCGACACATATATTGTAATGGAGATATTTGAAGAGTGTTCGACCGGTTGAATGCTATTGCTTTGAACTTTGCATGATCATTCTCCTATCTTTATTTATCAAGTGAATATCACCTAGAGTCAACCAATTTATTGTAATGCAAGTTAAAAATGTTATTTTCCGAAAACGTAAGATCTATGCATTAGTTTTGGTCTTTACAAGTAGGATTGCGATTTTACAGAAAGTCCTTGCTCAGCTTAATAATCACTTTCTGTTACCCCTATCAAGCATAAAAATCGTAAACTGTCCATGACATATGCAACATAGTACGTTTTAAAAATAAGTAAAAACTAACAAGCATTTATACAGCATATTGTGGCTTGAAACATAATGATGTGAGAAATTCCCAGCAAGTTCTTTGACTACATCTACACGCGAGACCAAAGATTACATTACAAGATGTAGAATGCAGCAAATAAAGGTAGGACATCAATGGATTGCTGTGAATATTGAATAAGATTCTTCTAATATCTCCATTACAATATACATGTCAATGTGCCAAAGAAATATAACATGCTGTTTGAAGATTTATTATTTTTATTTTTGAAAATATTTGCAACAAAATACCTGAACTAGACTATTTGGCAGTACACATGCATATATAGAATTAGTAATCTGACAAAGAGTAGTATTTAATTCTATGACACACCTTATTACTTGGCCAATTCTATGTTGACAATGGAAGCTTCATAACTTGGAGACGGGCATGTTGAAGAAGGTAGCATGAGAAGAATAGCAAATCTTCCCGGATTCCTTGAATTTAAAATCGACTGCAACTACCGTAACAGTTTTTCCAGTCTTTGAAACAGATGCATCAATTATCAACTCTGACTGTGTATGCAAATTAAAAGCAGTAAACAGGTAGATGTCAATTATCAAACACTCATTGAACAGCTTCAAGTAAGTAAGTAAGATCGCATGAACCGGTAACAAAGCAATGAAATTACAAGTATTGTAGTGCCCTAAAAAGAACTCACATTTGCAGGGGCAGCAGAGAGATAAGAGATGCTCAATTCAGCAAGAAATATTTCCTTTTCCTCAGCCACCACAGTTCTAGCACAAGCAATTGCCATTCGCTCCGCTAGAGCGCCAACTGCTCCTCCATGTACTCCACCATAAGCGTTCTGCAAAATCCACACACAGCAATCAACACCAACTTCACAACCCACCATTTGTTTCTAATAACAATAATAATAATAAAAGCAAACACCCAGTAAAAAAAAAGAAGGAAAGCAAACACCCCATAGAAATGCCTGAAAGATGCTGATCAGGCCAGGTGACCAAGTCCATAGAAAATTAATTCAAATCTCCATTTGCTCAATTGACCTACAATTTTTTTTTTCTTTCTGGTTTGTGTAAGCTTTCAACTATTTTTTTCCAGTAAGCAAGCACGATATAAAAGAAATCATACAAGTTTTTTTTATAATAAATTTTTACATTCCAACAACAAACATTGAACGTCATTTCTAGAAACAGAGGAGGGTTGTGGAAGATTACTGCGAGAGCGGGTTTGGCGGAGAAAAAACAGGTAACACGGCCACGTTGGATTTGGCAGACCTTGAGATGGCTTCCAACAATATTGGAGTAGAAATATTCTCTGGAATATTACTTGAAATTCCCAGCATTTGGAGGAAACCGACGACCTTGTCCACCAGTTTACCATCTACGTCTTTCGTGATTAATCTTGACGACGACGACAGCTGCTCCAACATCTTTACTCTTTCAGTTTCTCAATCACCTATACAGCTATACGCCTATACTGCAACCAGCAAACGACTCTTCAAATATCTTCATGTCAGGATCAAAGAAAGTAGAAGAAGGAAGTTGGGGATCTAGAACCTATGGTTGGCAAAATAAGGGTCCAGACCCTACCCGGAATCAGACCCGCAAAAGACCCACAAAATTTTAAAGGGTCCAGATCATCTAGATTCTAGAATCTAGAGTTAGGTCTGTCAACGCTGCTTTTATATTGTTCCCTAAGGCGAAAACGCCAGCGTTTAGAGCTCTACAGTCTGTGCCAAAACTCAGTCGTTTAGTGATGGGTAGTGGTCAAGTTGGATCAAAGTAACGGCCTGTTAGTATTTCCGTTGTGCTGTTAGTTTGGTTTGTTGTCAGCTGATGCCAGAAAATGTAACAAACTATTGTTAGTGGTCTCTGTGAGTGAAATTCCAGTTGTATTAATCGATATTGACACCCATATAAATAACAATGAATTTGGAAGATAAATTTATCCAAAATTCTCTCTCTCTCTCTCATACATCTATTTGACTATTTCTCTCTCAAATCTCTCAATTTCTAGATCTAATTTAACAAAAACACAACAAAATTCAACCTCTGATTCCTGGAAATTCCAGGCATCACAAACTTATGCATGTGATTTAAAAACAAAATTTTCTAGTAAATTATGAGATCAAATTTAACAAATTCTATCGTTGCTAATAAACTTTCACAATGTTAATGGGGTTGTTAGTTGGGAACACAAAAAATATTTGAAACTAATCATTTCTATCGTATTGATCAGTAATGCATTTTCTACCAAGGGGTCTTGACGGTCCGGAATTTCAAAATGAAGCTCTACCAACGAGGTTGTATTTAATGTGTTTTCTATGATTTTCCTGTTTTCATATGCTAGCTATGGCAGACATATTAGTGACATATAGTTTCCAAGTCATGTTCCCTTGCTCCAAATCCAAAATTGTAAAAATACAATAATAATAATAAAAAAACCAGACACAGCAGTGAAGTGAGAGTCATTTAAATGTAATTTTATTTTCCGATGTATGTATTCAATAGTTGTATATTAACAATTTGAATTATTTCCGGTCTTTACAAATATGATATTAAAGCAATTTTACAGGAGTGCTTCCTCCATGTTCAATATGATTTCGTTGGCTCTCAATTACACCTGTTAACCAAGAAAACCATATTATCCAAGAGATGCAAAATAAAATTGAATTTTAAAGCTATTAAATTAGTAATTAACAAGCATTTACAGATTAACATGACCTGAGAACACAATGATGCTTGAACATTTTAACAACAATAATACTGAGTTGAGCTAGCTGCCTACCAAATCAAGCTAAATTTTGAATTTTCCAAGCAAGTGCTTGGACTACAGTTTAAGAGGGAACTGTTCTCAATTGGATTATCGCACTATGAGAAATCGATTCTAGCATTTCAAAGGGGAAGTATTGATGAAATCTAATGCATCAATACCTGCAAAAGTTACATGAATGCAGAGTCTAGCTACATCTACAGACTACATGAGAACAAAATCTAGAATGCAACAAAACTGTCCAAATTTAACGCGATACAGAAATGTTTCAAAGAATTTCAGCGAGTCTAACTAAATTGCTGTTTGATCACTACAACAATAGAAACAAACAGATAAATGATAGGTTAATTCTTTACAGGTGATAAATATATTCGTATTCATTCTACAGACAACTTTATAGTTCTCTATATCCACTTTGGAAATCTCGGCCTGACAGGATGTGATCAATGAATGCGGTTCTTTCTTCTATATCATCAAGAGTCAATTTATTGTAATGCAAGTTAAAAATGTTGTTTTCCAAAAAGGTAAAATGTATGCATTATTTTTAGTCTTTACAAGTAGGATTCTATGAAAGTCCTTGTTCAGCATAATCACTCTCTTTTACCTACTAAGTATTATGCAATATAGTTGTAAATCAATATCAATTTAGAGTTATTTAAAAAACCAATAAGTAACGACCGTTTACACAGCATATTGTGATATAAAATATAATGAAGCATGTGATTCCCAACAAGCTACATCTACATCTACACGAGACCAAAGATAACATTACAAAATGCAGAAAAATAAAGATAGGAGAATGAATTGCCTGTGAATAACACATTTTGATTATCTCCATTACAATATAATATGCTGTTTGAAGTTTTTTTTTTTTTTTTGAAAATATTTGCAACACCATCAAAATATCAGAACTAGACTACTTGCAGTACACATAGAATTAGTAATTTGACAAAGACAGTACACGCGATTACACACCTTATTACTTGCCCATATTTATGTTGTTAATGGAAGCTTCATAACTTTGAGACGGGCATGTTGAAGAAGGTAGCATGACAAGAATAGCACACCTTCCCGGATTCCTTGAATTTAAAATCAATTGCAACCACCGTAACAGTTTTTCCGGTCCTTGAAACAGATGCATCAATTATCAATTCTGACTGTGTATAACCGCAATGCAAAAGCAGTAAATTAACTAGATATCAATTATCAAACACCCAAAAAGTTATAATAGTAAACTCATTGAAAAGTTTCATTTATGATCGGATTGATCTCATGAACCAGTAACAAAGCAATGGAATTACATGTATTATAGGATCCCAAAAAAAGAACTCACATTTGCAGGGGCAGCATAGAGATAAGAGATGCTCAATTCAGCAAGAAATATTTGCTTGTCCTCAGCCATCACAGTTCTAGCACAAGCAATTGCCATTCGCTCCGCTACAGCACCAACTGCTCCTCCATGTACTCCACCATAAGTATTCTGCAAATCCACCACACACAGCAATCAACACAATCTTCACAACCCACCATTTGTTTCTAATAATAATAATAATAATAAAAGCAAACGCCCCATATAAAAATTAATTCAAATCTCAATATGCTCAATTGATGAAACAGAGGAGGGTTATGGAAGATTACCACGACGGCAGGCTTGACGGAGAACAAACACGTAACACGGCCACGTTGGATTTGGTGGACCTTGAGATGGCTTCCAACAATATTGGAGTAGAAATCCTTTGTCGACATATTCTCTGGAACATTACTTGAATTTCCCACCCATTGGAAAAATCCGACGATCTGGTCCACGCATTTACGATCCACGTCTTTCGTGATTAATCTCGTCGTCGGCGGCTCTGCCATATTTTCTCTTTCAGTTTCCCACTTATCTAAATTCTTTGGTTTGTGATTTTGTGAACCCCTCTCTACTGCAACTTTTATTATTATTATTATTATTATCTTCACGTTTCTTCTCTCTTTATAGTTTTGTTTTTTTTTTTTTAATTTATAATTGCGCACGAGTTCCTGAAATATAATAGCAATAAATACTTAAATACTTTTTACTTTTATTTTCATTTGCATTCTTTTTAGGGGGAATTGCACAAACATCCCCTGAGGTTTAATAAACTTTCATGGATATGGCATTTTTGGCCATATACGCACAAACTTCCCTTAACATTTGAAAATTATTGCACAAACATCCTCTACCGTTAGATGGATCCGTTAGTCAATCAAATGTGTAAAAAGTCTAAAATACTCTATATTTTTATTTTAAATAAACTAAAAATATTAAAAAATCTTTTATAAAACATGAATGTATCTTAAATCTAAAATCTAGAAAAAAAATTCATCTTAAAAAAAAATTAAAAATTAGTTTGTGCAATTCCCCTTTGATCTTATATATATATATATATTTTAAATCTCAAATCTAAAATTTATTTATTATTGAATTGTTTAAAAAATTATTTTTTATTTGTAAAGATGATTTTTTTTTCTTCATGTTTCAGATTTAAGATATATTCATGTTTTCTAAAATGTTTTTTTAATATTTTTTTTAATCTTATTTTTAATTATTTAGTTTATTTAAAATTAAAATAAAGGGTATTTTAGATTTTTTTTATAGTTTTGACCATTGACTAACAGATCCATCTAACGATAGGAGATGTTTGTGCAACGATATTCAAATGTTAAGAGAAGTTTGTGTGTATATAACCAAAACTGCCATATCCGTGCAATTTTATCAAACCTCGAGGGATGTTTGTGCATTCCCCTTTCTTTTTTATGTTTACATATCTGATATTAATAAAGCAATTTTACAGGATTGCTATTGCTTCCTCCATGTTCAAGCATGATTCTGTTGGCTCTCTCAATTACCCCTTTTAAGCAAGAAAACCATATTATCCATTAGATGCCACAGATGCAATATAAAATTGATTTAAAAGTTATTAAATTACCAAGTAACAAGCATTTACAGAATAAGATGACCTGAGAACACAATGATGCTTGAACGTTTTCAAGGACAATAATAATACTGTGCTTGAACTACGGTTTAAGAGGGAATTTTGCTCAATTGAAGAATTATCTCACAATGAGAAATCAGTTCTAGAAGCATTTCAAAGGGTAAATATTGATGAAAACTAATGCATCATTACCTTCAAAAGTAGTCTAACTACATCTGCAAGAGAACAAAATCAAGAATGCAACAAAACTGCCCAGATTTAACACTGATACAGACATGTTTCAAAGAATTTCAGCGTGACTGACTAAATTGATGTGTGATCACTGGGGTTGTATATAATGTGTTTTCTACGATTTTTCATCTGCAAATTAATTGTTTTTACAATCAACTAAAAAGTTATTGCCAGTCATCGCATACATATCGATGACTTAGTTTCAAGTCATGTCCCCATCTCCAAAGATGAAAATGTAAGAAGTATGCATTCGATGGTTCTATATTAACAATTTGAATTATTTCATCCGATATTAAAGTAATTTTACAGGAGTGCTTCCTCCATGTTCAGCATGATTTCGTTGGATCTCAATTACACCTGTTATGCAAGAAAACCATATTATCCATGAGATGCAAAATAAAATTGAATTTTAAAGCTATTAAATTAGTAAGTGACAAGCATTAACATGACCTGAGAACACAATGATGATATAAAGTTTTAAACAACAATAATACTGTGTTGAGCTGCCAACCAAATCAAACTAAATTTTCCAAGCAAGTGCTTGGACTACAGTTTAAGAGGGAATTGTTCTCAATTGAATTATCGCACTATGAGAAATCGATTCTAGCATTTCAAAGGGGAAGTATTGATGAAATCTAATGCAACAATACCTACAAAAGTTAGACGAATGTAGAGTCTAGCTACATCGACATGAGAACAAAGTCTAGAATGCAACAAAACTGTCCAAATTTAACACTGGTACAGACATGTTTCAAAGAATTTCAGTGTGTCTAACTAAATTGATGTGTGATCACTACGTCTACAACAATAGAAACAAACAGATAAAGAATAGGTCAATTCTTTACTCAATTAAGTAGTTATCTATATCCACTTCGATGAATTTTTTTTGAAAAGTTTTAAAATTTTCAGAACTATTAAACCTGATAGGGAAGATTAAAGCCATACTCACCATTGTATCATCTCATCAGTTAACTCACCATGCTAACATAATATCACTGTTAAATTAACTTGTGAACTTGACCATTTAGTCCCTATCTATTTGTCCAAATCGGCGTTCCTCCACCAGAATGACGAGTTCCAACTATTCTCTATGGTTTTGGTTTTTGGAATCCCAAAATCAGCTAAACAAAGAGCACAGCTTATGACCAAATTGTCTATTTAATCTATATGATATTCTGAAACACTATTGCTCTGTTGAAATGAGAAGTCATAAAGATAACATGTGTCTAATGCTCCAAACGTTCCCAAAAGATTATTCTTCAATACATTAGAACACTTTAGACATTAGAATGGAGGAGAATAAAAGCAAACATGTATAATATCAGATTTGCACCACAAATTGACAACATATCAGAGTTCTGACCATGGAAATCCACATAGAAATAGTTATATGACAAAAATATAAACTGTATGGCACACTCCATTACCTGTCAACATTCCAATATTTCAACTGTGGAAACTTCATAACTTGGCAATGGGCGTGTTATAGAAGGTAGCACGACAAGTATAGACCAACTTCTCAGATTGCTTGAATTTAAAATCAACCACAACCGCGGTCACATTTTTTCCACTCCTCACAATAGAAGCATCAACTATCAATTCTGACTGTGTATCGGGTACATAAAACCACCAAACCAAAATCAATAAACTACAACTACATGTCAATTATCAAATACACAAAAATTGACAGTCATGAATTCATTATCAAAGCTTCAAAGCAATCTAATTAATCAATTCCAGATTTAGGTTACACAAAATTAAAGCAAAACCCAAAAAAGAACTCACATTTTCAGTGGCAGCAGAGAGATAAGACATGTTCAATTCACCGAGAAATATTTCCTTGTCTTCAGCTACCACAGTTCTAGCACAAGCAATTGCCATTTTTTCTGCAACACCAGCAATTACTCCTCCATGTGTCCCGCCATAAATATTCTGCAGATCCATCCATAGAGAGCAATCAACAATACTAACTCAACAACCACCCACACACACAAATTGAATTTCAAAAAGATTGATTACCAGGAGACAGGGTTTGACGGAGAAAAAACAAGTTACACGGCCACGTTGGATTTTGTGGATCCTGAGATGGGCTCCGATAATATTGGAGTAGAAGTCCTTGGTAGAGGTATTGTCTAGAGCACGACTTGAAACTCGCCAGTCATTGAAGAAATCGATGGCGTTATCCGCGGAGGCACGATCCACGTCTTTCGAGATTACAGTTGTCGACGACGACGACGACATCTCCTCTTTCTCTTTCTCTATCACTACTTTCCCACTCAATCCCGACCCGTGGAGCTCTTCTCAGCAGCAAACTTTACTCTCTTGCGTTTCTCTCTCTTCTTTATTTTTCATTTTTCATTTTTTTTTTAAACCAGTTGCTGTTTTTTTTATAAAAAAAAAAATTAAGTATTACAACTGTTACATAAAAAACCCGCGATATCGTGATTCATGTGTGAGATTAATACTTTATTGAATATTGAGTGAAACTATTTTTAGGGGGTGTATTCAATTAGGATTAATTAGGATTCTTGAAGACATTTAAAGACATTTTTTAAGTGACAGATTTTCATGGATTTCTACAGACTTTTATAAATCCACATGGACTTTCATTGATTTGTTTAGACATCCATCTCAGACTTTTATGGATTTGTTTAGACATCTATCTCAGACTTTTATGGATTTGTTTAGACATCCAAGGATTTTCATAGATTTGTTATCTCTAACTTATATATCAATAGTAAGCTAATTATAGCTAATTATAAAAAAAAAAACCTTTGAAGTTGGAATGAGCAAAATTTGATACACCAGTCAATCTATATTTGTGTATATATATATTTTGAGGTTGTTGCTGATGAAAACAAAGCGATTGAATTGAATCCAAAATTGGCTAAGGCTTTCATGAATTTGTTATCTCTGACTTATTAATAGTAAGCTAATTATAGCTAATTATCAAAAAAAAACCTTTGAAGTTAGAATTAGCAAAATTTGATACACCAGTCAATCTATATTTGTGTATATATATAATCTGAGGTTGTTGCTGATGCAAACAAAGTGATTGAATTGAACCCAAAATTGGCTAAGGCTTATCTGCGTAAAGGCACTACTTGCATGAAGTGTAGATGAATTATTTTTCTTTAAAATAAAATGCTAATAAAGAGTTTTTCAAAAAAAAAAAAAAAAAGCTAATAAAGAGTGAGCATTTTGGTGTTTGATTGAAGGCTCTACAGATTAATTTGGTGTTGTTTTGTGCAATTCTGGCACGTAGTGAGTTTTGTACTTGTTATACTGTATATAATTATGTGACTACAACATATTCTCACATATATAATTATGTGCAGTTTTTTTTTTTTTTTTTTTTTCCTTTTTAATTCACAGAACATATTGGGGATGGAAGCTTATTATTCTCACATGCATCGGTTTTTTTAATTTTTACATATTAGTGCTTTTCGTTTCTAATTTGAGAGAGAGAGGGAAAGCAAAATCCACCAAAATCTTTGGGGAGAAGGCTGGACATGTTATGACATTTATATTTATATCTTTCACCATCAAGTCCACCAAAATCCATCAAATTCCATCACTTAAGAAAATCCTTTAAAATCCAGTCCTAATTGAATACACCTTGATTCTTGTAGACATTTTTAAAGTCCCAATTCAATACACCTGGATTTGGAAAGATTCTTTAAAAGTCCATATAAATCCTAATTGAATACCACTGGATTCATATGGACTCTTTTAAAGTCTTTAAATGTCCAAATTGAATACACCAGGATTTATAATGTCTTTAAATGTCCTCAAGAATCCTAATTGAATACACCCCCCTTAAATGAGTTTAAAAAATAATAAATAAATAATAAATAAAAAACTATTTTTGAATGTGATCGAAAAATGGCCCAACATCAATAATGGGCCTATTTTTGACAAAATCAATAACGGGCCTTTAAATGGGCCTAGAGTTTTATTGACACACGAACGATTATTTATTTTAAAAATATATTATATAAAGTGTGAAGATATTTATATCCAAACCGTATGTATATCCTTAAATTAAATTATTAATACTTTAATTAGAAGATATTATAATATATATTTTAACTATTTTACTTTCTCAAAATAAAATATTGGTGGACCGGAGGCAACTGTCTTCTTCTAAGCCTGAAAATATGGAGTAATAGCATCATCCATCAAAAATTAAGCAGAAGACCGCTAATCCTCCCATATTTATTATTTTTATTGTTATTTATTTTATAAATTATTTATTTGTAATATTTTTAAATTAATCTTGTAAGGCTGTAAGAGATGTTGTGATCATTTGGAAACTGTGTCTCATACACTTTCCCAGAGCAAAATTGTTTTTTTTTTTTTTTACCAATTCTTAGACATCAAATGGTTGCCTTGCTATAACCTTATTAGATGGTTTTTTAATCTTATTAGATCCCCCTCCTTTTATAAATATATATATATATATATACCAAAATTAAAAGAAAGGACGTAATTGGTAATATGTGGGGTGTGTTTACGAGATATAATTATTTTTTAAAAAATTAACAGTATACAAAAAGGGGTGTACATATAATTTTTCGGAGCAGTAGATATCGTCACTCTTATATAAATTCGGGATTTAGAAAAATTGACAACCTCGTGATATAAGTGTAAAGGAATTTCAATGTACCAACTTATGTTGTCATACACACTAACACACCTGCAATTGTTGAGTATCAATATTCAAAAAAAAAATTAAAAATTAAAAATTAAAAATCTACTATTGCACACGTTTTGTCCGATCTAACAATGTAATAGGAAAATGAAAAATATTCATTGGATTAAAAAAAAAAATAATTAAAGAAAATAATTCATTTTCGTAGCTAATGTTTTAGAAATATATATAATTTTAAAATTAAAACCGATTCAGGAAAACAAACTTCAATCTTCCTGACCAATTGAATGCTATATAAAACAAAATCGTATACTGTATGTACCAAAATAATCCATCTGCAAAAAAGAAAACGCAAACAAAACGTCGGTCAAAATAGATAGATAAAATGAAAATGAAAAAAAAACAAAACAAAACAAAATCACTCACCGAATTCACTAGTCAAAAATTGGCGCCAGTTTTTCTTGAATTTTTGCAATAAACTTCAAAAAGTGTAATGGAGACTTCTATCTTCTATGTACAGTTGCAGCAAATGAATCATCCTGAATTGTGAGTTCGAGTCGAATCCTGCTTCGCAGCATCAAATGCATAATCCAGACATTTTTCTACAGAAATTGTACAGTCGTCTTCATTTCCTGTTTGTAGCCTCCGTTTTCTCATAATAGATGGTATATTTTTGTAAGTCTTAGCTGCACTCCTCAACACAGATTCTGGACTCTGAAAAGTGACAGATACTCCCTTATATGGGCTCGGTGGAGTAACTGGACTTGATGCTTTCTCAGTACAATCTTTTTTACCTGAAGTTGGTAAATGGCTCTCCCTTTCGTTACCATTTTCGGAAACCAAACCCATTCGACAAGTAACTGAACTTCTTTCAGTTTTCGGGTTTATTTTCCGATCAAGACTTGTTTGTTTTGGCATAGAGTTTCTGTTTTCTACCTTTGCATTTGAACTGTTGAGATCAGAACCACAAGCTGGTGATAATTTTAATTTCTTACTTACAGAGCAGTTCCAAAGATTCTTTATTGAATTCTCAGTCCTGCAAAATTTCCAATCAATTTACAAAAATATGTCCTCATTTCAACCACATAACATTTTTTTTTTGAATGGTGTGATCTAGTAATACCTTCCAGGGAGTAACTTGGAAATCTCAGCCCATCTGTTCCCATATTTTTCATGGAATTTAATGAGGGTGGTTTCTTCTTCTTCAGTCCATGCACTTCTTTTTATCTCTGGATTTAAATGATTGTGCCACCTGAACCAAAAAAAAATCAAGAAAGAGTGCTCTACATATTGTGAGAACCAAACCAAAGTGCACCTATGAGGTGATGATCAAGTAGTACCTTTCTCGGCATTGCTTGCCTATTCGGCCTGGAAATCGCTTTGAAATCTCAGACCATTTCTTATTCCCTTGCTCCCTGACAAGTACAACGAGAAGATCATCTTCCTAGGAATCCAATCACAAACGAAAACGAATAACGATATATCAGATATGATTACAAGCTTTTCTTAAAACAAAATTTGAATGATTTTGTTGGTATATATTAATTCAACCTCCTTGCTCCAGGGTCCTTTAACTAGATTAGGATCAAGAACCTTCTGCCAGCGATGCAAGCACTGCACGGATGTCCTACCGAGTACATTTTCCGCTGCAAAATCCAATGTCCATTAGAACACAATTCACCACACAACAGAGAGAACCAATTGATCATGTCAAGTGTGGATGGATTATACATTATACATTATTCATAGTTACATACCAATACTTTTCCAACTTTTGGCTTTGAACTTTTGAACAGCCAAGGACAAAATGTTATCCTGTAAATGAAAAAAAACCAAGACTTGTAAATTTTGATGAACATGTGATCTTGAATTCTCATATATCTTTAAAAGCAAAAGCAATTATATTTATATTGCATAACAATATAATAAGGTCTAGATACTTACCTCCTCATCTGTCCAACCTCCCTTTGTTGAGCGTCTAGTAGGGCCACTATATCTCCTAAATTTACACCAAAAACCTACCGGTTACTTCAAGGTTTGTACCATTAAATGAACTAACAATTCACATATATAATTATAATTATCATGTGCGGAATCTCGTACGTTCTTGAATTTATCAGGATCCGCACATTCAGGACAAGCGTTAACATTGATATTTAAATTTTCAAATTCAAAAAACTTAAGATATGTGGGTTGTGCAATTTTACAATTTATTTTTATCTATATTTGGAAGATTTAACCTTCAAGTAAAAATAATCAAATAATTAAATAAACAAAAATTTCCCTTGTAAAGTAAACCCAACTCAATTGAGCCTAATAAAATAATAAATTATCATTCAACATTAGTGCATAACCCGATGATGATTATGATATGAATAAACTAATAAAAAAATAATAATGAACATAATTATCAAAATTATAAAAAAAAAAAAAAAAATTTAAAAAAAAATTAACAAACCCTTGAATAGATAACGGCTTTGCTTCTGCTTCTGCTTCATCTCCAGCTTCACCGGAGTCACCATCAATATTATCAGAGACCGCCGTATTATTCTGATCATCAACACCACACTCTTTAACGTGTTCCATGTCTCTTTCTTCAATCAAAGTCATCACCTCATTTAATATAATAATTCAACTAGAACAGTAATAACAAACCCTTTGAAAAAGAAAAGAAAGAAGATCAAAGTAGCCGTTTCGCTTTCAATAAATCCAGAAGTTCTTGAAAACGCTTTCAATGTTCTAAAAAAAAAAATACTGTAACGGCTAAAAAGTATGAAAAAGAAGAAACAAAAAGATTTTATTAAGATAAAAGGTTTAGTATTTTTTATTTTTTATTTTTTGAAAAAAAAAATAGAGATAAGAATTGGAGAAGAAAGTGATTGGATGTGAAGTGAGAAAAAATAGGTTTGTGCAGAGAAAGAGAGAAAATTTAGCGGGAAAAAGAGAAGAAGTAGAGAGTGACAAGGAAATTAAGAAACAGAGTCCAAACAGGAAACTGAGGAAAGTTGGATTTTAAACTTTTTTATATGTTTGTGTTCTGTTAAATGTCTCCGGAATTTAGTTGATTTGGCGGTGGATGTCATTAATAGTATATAGTTTTAGATTCCAACTCCTAAAATTTAGTGTTCTTTTTACAAAAATAAAAAATAAAAAAATTAAGAGAATTTTTATTATTATATTTTCTTTTTTATTTAGGATATTTTTTAATTATTAATCAAATTATAAGCTAAGCTAAATCGATAACATTGATGTTTAAAATGCAGCCTTTTTTGGTATTGTTTATACTTTATATTAGATTTGCCCTCCAAAACTATCAATTATACGAAGAGAGTTCGAATGCTAGAGTTGGATTTTAAACTTTTTATATATTTGTATTCCGTTAAAGCTCTCCAAAATTTAGTGGAAGATACAACGTATTTTGAGGTGGATGTGATAAATACGGTATAATTTTAGATTCAAAATCCTAAGAGTTTAATATTCTTCATAAAAAAAATTAAGAGATTTTTTATTTTATTTCTTTGACTTGGGATTTAAAAATATATATATATATTAATCAAATTATAAAGTAAATACTATGTAAGATAACATTAATGGTTAAAATGCAACCTTTTTCATTATCGTCTATACTTTTATATTAACATGCAAAACTATCAATTATATGAAAAGAGTTCAGAGATTGGGAGTGTTATTGCTGATATCCACCTTATGTTGAGGCAGGCTCTTTGTGTGTTTGTAAATTTCGTTCATAGATTGGCTAATCAGGTAGCCCATGTGTTAGCTAAAAACGCCCTCTCTGTTGTGGAAGATATGTTTTAGCTAGAGGACTTTCCTTTCTGTGTTGGTTCGCTTATTTCGACCGAGTGCCGTGTTCCCTTGTAATCCTTGTTTTACTATCAAAAAAAAAAAGTTAAAAAAAA
This sequence comes from Acer yangbiense, assembly GCA_008009225.1. Lineage (NCBI taxonomy): Eukaryota > Viridiplantae > Streptophyta > Magnoliopsida > Sapindales > Sapindaceae > Acer > Acer yangbiense. The sequence goes on from CM017764.1 coordinate 3,867,886, forward strand.
TGCCAAAGTTGGATTTTAAACTTTTTTATGTGTATGTTATGTTAAAGTTACCCTGAATTTAGTGGAGAATATAACATATTTGGCGATGGATATGATAAACAATATATAGTTTTAGATTCTAAATCCTAAAAGTTTAATAATCTTCATAAAAAAATTAAGAGATTTTTTATTTTATTTTTTAAAATTTGGGATTATTTTAATTATTAATCAAATTATAAGCTAAATGCTATGTGATATAATATAAATGTTTAAAATGCAGCATTTTTAGTTATCGTTTATACTTTATATTAATATGTTACAGATTTATCCCCCTAAAACTATCAAATTATACGAAGAGAGTTTAATGTCAAAGTTGAATTATTTATTTATTTTTTATTTATATATTTTTGTGTTCCGTTAAAGTTCCCCAAAATTTAGTGGAGGATATAACGTATTTAGCGATGGATGTGATAAACAATATATAGTTTTAGATTCCAAATCCTAAAAGTTTAATATTCTTAGATAAAAACAATTAAGAGATTTTTCATTTTATGCTTGGGATTTTTTTTAATCATTAATCAAATTATAAGCTAAATCCTATGGAAGATGACATTAATGTTTAAAATGCAACATTTTTCGCTATCGTTCATACTTTATATCAACATGTCATAGATTTTACCCCAAATTTGTTTAAAGAGTAAAGGAATGTTACAAGTGTCATTTAATCATATAATTAATAGTTTATATATATATATATACCGCGGTGCAAATAAATATATTCCACCTGTTATAGATTAATATTTATTTAATATAATAGGTAACAAAATCCTTATATGAAAACCACGTGATTTTCTTTACAAAATTTGAATTCTGTATAATCAAAAAGCTTTCGATAACCAATCATGTGTTGGTGTGAGTAGTTCGGTGCTCTCATCCCTTAAGCAAGGTCGTGGGTTCAACTCCCCTTGTGAACGGATCTACGCATATTGGGAGCACTTTACCCCTTAGTGGGCCGAACCGGTGCGAGTCCGGATTAATCGGGGTGTGGTCTGGGCTGATTGCACCGTATGGTGGATCCGCCCCACCCGGAAACCGGATGGTGTAAACCAAAAAAAAAAAAAACTTTTGATAATTTTGGTAATGCCAACGCGGACCGGACTGGACTGGAAACCACCTAACCCATATAAAAATAGGGCCCGAAAAGGTTGGTATCTTTATATAAATATAGACCCACACACAAAAATAATCATCATTGACATCCCAAAACATAGGATAATCGACTCGTAGATTTTGTCCGAAAAGAAAAAAATGCCAACGGGAAAGCTTGAAGTTCTTCTTGTTGGCTGCAAAGGACTTGAAAACACTGATTTTCTGGGTAAGTTCTTTATTTGATTGAGTTGTATTTTTACTTCTTAAATACGTAAAAAAAACTATACTGCATGTCTGTTTTTTTTTTTTTGGTATCAATTTTGTTGTGATTTCTGGAAAAATGGATTTTTTGTTTTTGAATATATGAGAATTTTTATAGGCTGATGACAGTTTGGATTGTAATTCTGAATCTATACAACCGTTGGATCTATAAGTGGTTTGATCTGATGTTGATCTTATAGAACGATCAACTTACTAGATTGATTTTTTTTTTTTTTTTTTTTAAATTTGGTTGGGAATTTTTGTTGAGAAGATGTGATCACTTTTGTATTAACAAAATGATCTGTTGATGGTGGGTATTTCGATCTTCTTCTTTATCTATTATAATTCCATACATTTTTCATTAATATTTTCAATGGTATTTGAAATCTATTGAAGATTGTGTTGATCTGTTATAATTCCATACATTTTCATTAATGTTTTCAAGGGTACTTCAAATGTATTGAAGATTAGATATTGCAGATGTTTGCAAAATTGTCTCTGTCAATGCACTTTGTTTGGATTCTTAAATGGTTTTTTTTTTTTCTTTCCGAGCAGTCAACATGTCTCCTTATATTGTTCTTACTTGCCGAACCCAGGAGCAGAAAAGCAGCGTTGCATCAGGTTCATTTCTTGCCATTTTACCGATTAGATCTAGAAAAGAAGATATGATCTGATCAATTTTGATTACATTTTCATGTTTTTAATATACATTTGTGCATATAAAAGCAACAGAGTCGGTCAATTCAGATTTGTCAAGCAATTAGCTGTGTTTGTAGTTCTGTATTTTCAAGTGTAACTTATAAAATGGAAAATACAGGCCAAGGATCTGAACCAGAATGGAATGAGACCTTTGTTTTCTCAGTTACTGGCGATGTTTCTGATCTCTCGTTGAAGTTAATGGATAAAGACACTTTCTCCGCTGATGATTTCGTTGGAGAAGCTAAGTGAGTTTTCTTTCTTTCTTGCTTTAACGTTGTATATAATCACATAGCGGACTTGTAAGATAGTTTTTACTCATGTTATGTTGGTAAATATGGCTCTTGCACTTGCAGCATTTCTTTAGAGTCTGTGTTCACGGAAGGAAGCCTCCCACCAACTGTATACAATGTTGTCAAGGATCAGGAATATTGCGGAGAGATTAAAGTTGGCCTCACTTTCACTCCTGAGGTAGTTTTGGTTCTTTTATTAGTTTAGATTCACTTCACTTTAGAAGCTAGATGATGATATCTGCATTTCCGTGTATTCATTCTTCAAAATTGCGGAAAATCTTCACCTGAATTGTTGTTGGTGTCTTGATCTCATTAACTCTGTTTCTTGTTGCAGAGTAATCGGGAATGCAGTGCTGAGGAGGAGAATTTGGGTGGATGGAAAGAGTCTTCTTACATAGAATGAAAACCTTGTGTCTACAGTATTAAGTTCATCGCTCACCGATCATTTTGTGTTTGGAAAGAAGTTTGCCTGAAAACAAATAAAATATATGTAACCATTTTGGAATCTCCATTTTGTTCTTGACATTGTCTTTTTAATTTCAAGAGACTCAAAAAATTGTTGCCAGAGGAAATTGCTTGCTTGTTACTGTTTGCCGGATGAAATTCTTGCTTGTTCTTCATCCAAGGCTATACTTAAAAAGGCATTTTTGAACCCTTTTGCTTCTGATGATAAAAATAAGTTCTCAAAGAACATAACATCATCACCTTATTCAACCTGTAATAGTTGTCGGAAAAATACTAAAGCTACACAATCTATTCATAAAAGTCCACCGGATAACTTATTATATGACGTTAAAATTCACTAAACAAAGGTAAATTTGAGTTCGAAGAACACATAAACCGAGTTTAACACTGATAAGAAGTCATAGGTTTACCACAAACCTTAAAAGCACTTATTTCCCCCACAACCTTATAAGCATTTATTTTCATACAGGAAGGGTCTTTTAATCTTTCTTTGAGCAGCAGTGGCACTTCTCGGTTCTCTTGAAGATTTTTTGTTTAGCTGAAACTTGGATGTTGAGACCTGGGACCAGTGTTCCCCAGTGCAGGAGCTTCGTTTGCTTCAGTACCCCAGGGTTTTACAAAATATGGTTCTAAGTCCATATCTGCCACATCTACAACAAAATGAGTCGTCTTGGGACCAGTGTTCCCCAGTGCAGGAGCTTCAACGTCATTTGCTCCTGTACCCCAGGCTTTTTTGTAAAATGTTTCCGAGTTCATACCTGCCACATCTGCAACAAAACGAGGAGTCCATTTCAGAAATAAAGAAAACACCTCGTAAGAAATCACAGGCCATGCAAATTTGAACTAAAATGTTATTGATCTGATCATTTCTCCAGCAGTAACAATCACCAAAATTAAGTCATCGTGGAGTGAGAGATATTACAGAGAAAGTGAAAAGCTTTTCACACATCACACAATGCTCAACTCAAGAGAATCTTCAAGTTTTATTGCAAGTCAGGTTGCTACCTAGCCTGGGTGGTAAAATCTGAGTGTCGTACCAGAGAATTGGAATAGAATCCCATATTCCAATCTTTATTAAGACTTTGGAAGTGAAGAGAGCTAATAAAGTTGTTTCAGTATAGTTATTGTAGGTAAAAAAATTCTAATTACTGATATCAGAAATATTAATAATTAATTTTCCAATAAAATTATAAAATTAAGGGTGGGGGGTGTTGCGAGGGTGTGGTTGTGGTAGTAGAGAAGGGATGGATAGCAGGATAGTGTCAAAGTGAAGGGCAGAACATTACCATTGAGAACATCCTCATAGGTTTGCTCATCCACATTATCCTCATAGGTTCGCTCATCCACATTGAGCTTGTCATACTTCTCAACATCAAAGCTCTACAAGAAAAAAGAGAACCGAGCAAAATTAATTATGACCACATATTTTATCCAAGAATGTAAAGAAAATCTTTGAATTTAAGGACAAAAGAAAGAAGAAGAGTTAACCCTTTCATGTAGATTGTAATTTATATGACTAGATTAAAGGGAAAAACACTAATAAGAAAATGTGCATAAGAGAAACCCCATTAAAGGAGATACGGTATGCAGATGTTAAAATCATTACAGGACATGAAAGTAACATTTCAACCTCAAATAAATATCAAACCTAACAATCTAGGCCTAAAAGGTTGCCAAGAAGAGAAACAATTGTCAAGACCAAAAGCTGCTTTTCTAGCTCAGGCTTCCATCAACTAGCTCAGATGAGCACCGACCTCTGTCTTGTTGGTTACTTCATAGGCTAAGAGCTTTGATACATTAGAAAAAACACCATCTTCATTGTTCATCACAATACACCCAGCTATCAGTTTGAATATTGAATTAACTTACAAAAGAACAACAGGACAAATTTGGTTATAAATATTTCAGGAAAGGGTAGGCTGGTTCAACCAGGATTCAAATTTGGAATCCTGACATGTTGGGGACATCAATGAACTTAATAATTATGACTAAATAGAGTCTAATTCTTTTATGTTTTCTTTGTATCATGATGATGCTGGGTCTTTTTTCTTTAATTTTCTAAAGTTAATAAGAGTTCACTCGGGTAATTAGAAATACTTCTATAGTCTTACTAATCATAGTGCATCTAGATTTACATAAATTATTAAGATAAAAGCTAGTTTTCCACAAAAAGTTGGTGTTGCAGTTCTACCAACAATTAGAGATACCACTACCAGAGTACCAGCACAGCCAATATAGCACTGCAAACTATCAAGTGATTGCTTAGAAACCTAGGTGTGGTTACCAAGATCTATCTTCTTATACTTCTTATTTCTTTCAACTTCCTGCTACTCCTGCTAATAGATACTTACCTCAGCTTATTAATCTCATCAAACTATATACAGGAGCTTAGAACTCTTCCAGTTTAACTCCTTACCAAACTTATTTATCATTCACAGAAATGCAATCCAGATTAACTTATAGCATTGAAATGTAAGATCCTCGATCATCTTTTTAGGGACACCGTTATCTCTAAGATCAAGCTTATACTTAATGAAGTTGATTAATTGGAACAAAAATTAGTTCTTCCAATAGAATACTCAATAGTTAATACAAAGATCAAGGTTCGGAACCTATGCAAAATCACTTGCAAAAAACTTTGTTATGCTGCCCAATAACTTGTCAGGGTCATTACTGGGCAGGACATACAAAGAGAGCATAGCACCAGATCCTTTAACTCAATAGTAACTTCCAAAAGTTTTGCTAAACCATATTTTAGAACTACCACCCAAAAAGATCTAAAGCAAGTGAAGGGTAAAAATCAACGAACGAAATGAGGGTCGGAACTGAGGTTGGCAACAAACTCTGCATGAATTTTAGGAAAATGGAAATAGATGACTACATAGTCTCATACGATTTTCCAACCTTGAGTTCTTTTCCATTATTGGAACTACTTTCCACTGTCGGTACCAGTATGGATACCCAGTTCTTATAGTTTATAGTTCAAAAAAAAATTCTTATAAAAAGCTTTTAAGCATAAGAATTCCAACTCACTGGCATGTAGACAGGCAACTGGGCTCTTCTGGCATAGTTGACATATCGCATCATACCTTCATAGTCATAAAAATGTTGTCCATTTTTCACGCAGGCGTAGCGCTACAACAGCCAAACATCAAAGGAACATGGTCAATTACATTATATCTTTTTAAATTGTGAAGTAATACATAATGTTTGTCTTCACATAATCAATACTTAATTCTTAATACCATCGTTACATGTTATGTGCCTTTTGCTATGAAAGCAAACTAGTCTAATAATAAAATATGATTTCATGTCAAAAAATGCAACAGTTGAAGGGACAAAATTTACAATTTCAAGGAGAAATTAAGGTTACGTGATTACATCCACATATATGCTCATTTATGTTTAAACCTCAACAAATAAGACATCTTCTCTACAAAAAGTATTTATAGCGTAGTAGCATCTAAAGGTACCTATGGAGATAACATAATTATTTGATGTGGGATCACATAGATAAACAATAAGCTAGCACACGATGATGCCTAGCTTTAAAAATAACTAATGAAATAATGACATAGTATGCTTGCAGACAAAATAATGCATCAAAATAAGGATTCAAAGACGCCAACATTTGACCAATGAAATACAAACCCGAGCAATGGTAGAATGTAACGCATATGAGCAGAAAAAGAAAACCAACTTCAAAACTCAAACCAACATGGCCAAGCTTGAACTGATTTTGAGCTTCATTTCTTTTCATCCTGCCAGTCCAAGCTTGATCCATGACAGACTGCCCATCATTGAGTTTATTCACGAGCTTAAGACAGCAAGACTATTTTCCTAATAGAGGGTCCGTATTCATATAATGATCACCAAACCAATGTAGAATGACAGCTACAACTTACTTCAATTCAATTAAATTCCTAGACATCCAAATTGACTTTATACCCTCTATTTATTAGTAAGATTTTTAACCTCAGACCACTGCCAATCTCACCCTACCAGCTTAGAAAAATATTTATTGATGTAATAATTACTGCTGTCTCACTGCATGTGTCTGCCTTCATTCAAGCCGACATTAGTACAAGGGTACCATTTTAAACACTTGTAAAGTCAAATATCATTCTTCGCATTTACAAAAATAATCATATCAAAGTTCTGCCAATTAGTTTTACCCATTTTTCCAATAGTTGATACTCATACAAACTTAAGAAATCACAATTTCATGGAGTCCTAATATCATTTGATAGCACTATGGGAATATCCTGATAAGAATAAAATAAACTAGTTTTCCACTATAAGCAGTTAGGACATTTCCTACTCCTGATTGGATTTAATTCTCTCTCTCTATCTCTCTCTCTCTCTCTCTCTCTCTCTTCATTCTTTTCCAAAATCTTATAATTAGATTGCATCTGCATTACAGCATTAGTGACTTCATAACTTTTTATGATCCCCGCAGAAAGGGATCTGCAGATAAAAATAGAGGAAAAGATAAGTACCCTAAAGTCTAAGGAAATTCTAGGAGGAAAATAATGCTAAAGCATACCAAGCAGCCCTATAGCCCATGAGAGTTAGAAGTGTGGCATCTATCACCAGATACTTTTAAGTTCCAATACATTACTCACAGAACAAGAAACAACAGTTGTGGAGACAAAGGAGAACCCTCCTATGTCTTTCGTAGGCTGAAGACAAAAGCACTGCTGTTACCAGCCAGTGCCTCGCTGTTTGCTGTCCCATGATATGCTTATTTTTTATAATCTATTGGTAAAGAGAATGTGCTCATAGAAACCAACCTAAACCCAGTCAGCTACTTGGTTTCTGGGTTCAGATACTTTAATAACATCACTATGTCCAAAGCCTCAAAGACTAGAGATGCGGTGATGTTCCACATCAGGAGGGTGAGGCACTCCTGAGTACTGTTATTAGAATTGAAACTAATTGCTCTGGTAAAATGGTCATTCAACATCTTACTAACAATTACAAGTAGTAGGGTTAATTAACGAGTCCGTGTGATATGGATTTTATAATTTTATCAAAACAACACCACAAATACTTGCTAAATTTTATGTATCGCAGGTTACACTTCGCTTTAGATCTATCAAATAAAAATAGGCATAAAATTCACCCAAAAAAAAAAAAAAAAAAACAACCATGTTCAACAACTCACAATTCAAAAAGAAGATTCAAGGTTCAGGACTCTGATAAAATATATGATCTAACAAATTAGGAAATGAAATCTACACAAAAAGAATTCAAATCAACAAAATCAATCCATCACCAAAAAATATTAACGCAGGCAAATAATTGACTGAAGTGACCTCATATAGTCAGAAAAATTATAATTAGGTGTTTAATTACCGAATCTCGCTTCCCTTTTCTAGTAGTTTTGGTGTCATCAAACTTCCAACCCTCTGGAATCGGTCGGCCCTCCGAAATCGGCTGAGATGAATTATTATTTGCCATTTTCGAAAATATCTCCTTTGGTTCTCTCTATGGGAAAAGCAACTTAACTAGGTTTACAATGAGAAGGAGGATTTAAAAGGAGGCATAAGACATAGAAGATGCCTCCAAAGCCACTTGTCCCCATTCTCTCCACGTGTTACAACTGGGAGCCAATGTACGTGCCCAATAATAAAAAAGGAAACTGATTCTTCTCATTTCCCAATACCCGGCTTTTCTCTTAAATATTTTATTTTGCTTTTCTGGGTCTGTGGTAATAAGAAAATAAAACAAAAGATAGTTAATTAAACTCATTTTCTATGATGATAAAAGCACAAAGAAAAAAAACTAATACCAACTCAAAAGTAAAGGACTATAAGTCAACTTAACAAAGCCATCCACTAGTTTAATCCATATACTAGAAGGAATGGCTAAAAAAAAAAAGAGGAAATCCCATTTAACTTTGATAAAATTAGCAACATTAGCACTAGCCAACTAATTAGCGATAGAAGAGAAGGACCCTTAATAATAAACTCACAAAAGCTCTTCGATGAACAACCAGATTTGTAAGACTGATATGAATCTGCAATAAGGAGTGTAAAGATTCATTACCTATGTTGATATGGCCAAACCTAGGCTGCAGATGAAGACACTGCTTTACTTGGATCACACTCTGGCTCTTGACTCCCTAAAGTAGAAGGCAACGCAATCTTGAAAAAGTTAATTCAAGTTTCAAGACAAGTGGTTACCTGACTTGCTATATGAAATAAGGATGATAAAAAGGAAATGTCCATTGATGAACAAAATATTTTTAGAAATTCAGTTTTAGGATATCTAAAGCTTGCTTTATAAACCAATTCACCACCGCAGCAATACCTAGGAATGTATTTGAGCATAATGTCTTTAAATGTTGACATCAAAGGGCAAAAGAAATAACAGCAAGGTTATAAACAAATAACTTTGGCGAAAAGTATCCTCTACCGGTATTGACCAACAATTTCAATTAAAAACTAAATGGCACAAAAAGGAGTCCCATAATTAAGCATTTTTCTTTTCTTTACCTCTGTCTTTCCAAGATTTGACTGTGCAAATGAATAAAAAACAGTTGCTGTGAAACTCCCAAAGTATCCTTCTACCATGACTACCGGAGAGATCGCTCTTCCCTGCCACAATTTTTTTGAAAGAAAATACATATTAAGCCCTCCATTCACGGTTTACTTTATAAAACATGCCTTAAAATGACAAGATGTTTCAACTTGGAATGTAAAACAACCATGTCCAAAAATCACCGTTTAATCAATATTATTGCCACTTCATTTCGAATAATCGATAGCTATCCAGAATTATTTCAACGGAACAAAAAATTATATATATGGAAAGCATTTTATATCCTCCAAATTTAAAGGCTCCTAAGAACACAAAAGAAATTAATAATGCTAATAAGAACAAGGAAATATAGTTAAAGAACCTACAAAAATTTACTGATTTTGAGTATTATTTTTCTCAACGTCACATAGATTGATTACTACTAATCAGTATCCAATTTGATAAAAGTTACATGACTACAACACTATAAAAAGATTGTAGTCTATAAAAAGATGGTTGTATGAAGCCAATACGCAAAGACAATAACTTGGTAAAGAAATAAAACGAGGAACAACAATATCGTGATTTGAATTTATTTACATGAAAATAAATGATAAACTAGGAACATTATATTTAGTAACAACTACTTTGAGACATTAAAGAATAGAGTGAACCTTTGTAGTCAAACGGAATGTGAAGATGAAAGCGGCAAAACAAAATAACAAGATGCATAGTGTCAACGCCGATTGATATATTTTCCTTTTTCGCATAACGATGACACTAAATATTTGTTTTTCTGTTACAGTTGCTTTCAAGTGTTTTTCTTTTTCTAAATTTGTATAATTATATGACAGGGCAGGCCAAATAAAAAAGCAAACTTTTTAAAAGAAAATAAAAATTAATTTTTTTTCACCCGGTGACTGCAAACTTCTCCGGGATAATTTATAAACCGCACACTTTAGGACCACAAGAAAGCATCATGGATGAGCGTTGTTTGACTCCTCAAAGAAGTCATAAATTGGAAAAGGTTGGCTTCTCAACAACTCCTATTAAATATTCTATGCCAAACAAGTACTATAACAAAAAACTATGAGGAAAATGCACATTTTCTCATATGTTTTTGATAAAAAAAAATATGCTCCCAATCAAAAGAACCTCGGCACCTCATTCAAGTCATAACAGTAAGTGAAAGGATTAAAGCTCCCACCACTACTCATAAAAGTCCCCAAGGTAACTTATTATATACTTTTCAAACTTCACTTAACATAGGTAAAATGAAAACCAAGAAACAACTCATAAACTGAGTTAACACATATAGACAGTCATAAGTTTACCACAACCGTGAAGCATTTCATACTGGAGGACTGTAATCTTTTAATTTTTCTGAGAGCAGGTGGTTTTGGAAAGCTGGATGTTGGGACCAGAGTTCTCTTGTGCAGGAGCTTCGTCATTGCCAGTTTGCATGAGGTCCTGCTCCCCTCTAAACCCAACCTCAGGAAGTACGTTTCTTGCTTCAGAAGCTGAGAGTTTTTCCAAAAATGTCTCCAAGTCCAGAACTTTCACATCTGCAAAAGAATGAGGAATGCATATCAGAAATAAAGGAAACACATCACATGAAAAATCATAGGCCACACAAATCTAAACGAAAATGTCATTGATCTGATCATTTCTTCAGCAGTAACCATCACTAAAATTTGTTACATACTTACATCATGGAGTGAGATATTACAAAGAAAGGGAAAAGATTTTTACATTCATCACAGAATACTCAACTCAAGAGTATCTTCAAATTTTATTGCAAGGCAGCTTGGATGGTAAACATGAAGTTATTAAAGTAGGTTGATACCTAGCCTGCTGGGTTGTAGAAATTGGTGACATGGCAGAGAATTGGAATAGAATCCCATCTTTACTAAGTAATTCAAAGTGAAGAGGGGTAAGAAAGCTGTTTCAGTATAGTTATTGTAGGTAAAGAAATTCCAATTATTGACATCAGAAAATAATATATGTATTGAAAATAAAATTAAAAGAAGCGGTAGAGGAGGGGTGGGTGGCAGGAAACTGTCAAAGTGAAGGGAAGAACTTTACAATGGAGAACAGACTCAGAGCTAACGTCACACACATTGTTCTTGTCATCATTCTCAAAATCAAAGCTCCGCAAGAAAAAAGAGAACTAAGCCACATTAATTATGATTTTATGACTACGTATTTTATCTGAGAATGTATAGAAAATCTTTTCATAAAAGGACAAAAGAAAGAAGAATGGATAACCCCTAGAACAGAAGTAGATTGTGATATATATGATTAGGTTAAGAAGGGAAAACACTAATAAGAAAATGTGCATCAGAGAAACCCATGCAAGGAGACGCAGTATGTATGCTGTATGCAAAATGTTAAAATCATTACCAAACACAAAAATAACATTTCAACCTCAAATAGATATCAAACCTAACAATCAAAGCCTAAAAGGTTGCTAAAAAGAGACACAAACATCAAGACAAAAGGCTGCTTTTCTAGCTCAGGTTTCCTACAAATATCTCAAGAGGAGCACCTTTCTTGCTCATTCCCAAAACACACAGCTGTCAAAATATTGAATAAACTTACCAAAGAAACAGCACAAATTTGGTTATAAATATTTCAGGATATGGCAGGCTAGTTCAACCAAGAATCAATTTGAAATCATAACATGTTATGGCCATCAGGAACTTAATAATCATGACTAAATAGAGTCTAATTCAATTATGTTTTCTTTGTATCATTATGGTGCTGGGTCTTTTTTCTTTAATTTTCTAAATTTAATAATAGTTCACTCGAGTAATTAGAGAGAGAGAGAGAGAGAGAGAGTTAAAGACAAGTGCCTACTTGACGAAGAAGGTTACACAATCTTGAAAATGGTTATTCTAGCTTCAAGACAAGTGCCTACCTGACTTACTATATGAAATAAGGCTAATAAAAAGATAATGTCCATTATGGAACTAAATATTCAGAAATTCAGTTTTAGGGCATCTAAATCTTGCTTCACCTCCCCAGAAAGACCTAGGAATGTATTTGAGCATAATGTCTTTAAGAACATTACATCAAAGGACAAAAACAATAACAGCAAGCTTGTAGAAAAGTACCCTCCACCATTATGAACCAATTTCAAACAACACCAACCCATTCTTTATAATCTCAGTATTCTGCCTTATTTAAACAGTAGTAGCACCAAGGGGAACAACAAGAAAATAAATAAATAAATCAATTTAACCAAACTATTTAATTCTTTACCTTTGAAGCCAGTGCACCTCTCGTCTTTCGAAAGAGCGTTAATAAAATCAACAAAGCAGCCCTGCCGCTGATGACCATGCTCTCGATTGCCCAGTTCACATATTATGCAGCTATTTGCTCCAGCTGATCAATCATTCTTCCTTTAAACTGTCCCTTTTCTTAACATTTTGCTACTTTTTTCCACTTCCAGACACTAGGAGTAAATGGAGCTATTCAGGTCAGAAAAACTAAACCAACAGATTTAAAGTAGCAAGAGACCATATTATGACAAATGTTGTCTTCAAAAATGCTAACTTGGGTGTACAACTGAAGCCAATCGAACAAGTTGTATGCATCCTTTAATCCCCAAATTTGTATATATACCTTTACTGTTACTATCTAATAAAGAGAATGCCCAATACTTTAACATTACACAAGTCCAGAAGTTATCATCATTTTGGGATTTTCCAATCAGACTAAACCGATACACTGATAGGACTCACATGAAAATAATAATAATAATGAATAAATAAGAAATACCTTAAAATGCCAACACACCGACCCCATTGCAATTTCGACCATGATTACTCACATTTTTTCCGAAGAGAGAGAATATACATCCATTCATGGAATACTTTATACAACAAACGTTGTAGTGAATTTCAAAATGAATTACTGATTTTGAGTATTGTTTTTCTCAACAAAAATATCGATACATTTTCTAACAATTTGTTTAATAAACAGTACTCGAATTGACAAAACTTACATGACTACTACAATACCATCAATAAACGAGAATATATAGGTTTTAATTTATTTAAGTGAAAATATCACCGAAAACATACGCAAAATAGGAAACATTATGTTTAGAATTTAGAAATAACTAAATTGAAACGTAGAGTAATAGAGCGAAACTTTACTTTTGCCGCCGTTTTCTTGGCAGCCAAACAGAATCCGAAGACGAACAATTGCTTGAACAAAGACAAGGCCCACTTTTGTTTTGTTTTTTTTTATTTTTTAAGAAAGAAAGATTTGCTTGAACAGTACCTTCGCGTCAAGCTGTATTTATATGTGCTTTTCGGCCTAAAGATGACGCTAAATATTTGTTTTAAAATTACCGCTGCGAGCGTACAAATGTACGATAAATTCAAATCACGATATACTTTTTTCATTTTTTTTTTCTTTTTCTTTTTAATAAATAAAGCAATAATGTGATAATAAACTAAAATATTTAATTACTTAAAAAAAAATGAAGAAATTAAAAAAAAAAAAACAAATAAAGAAATATTTAATTTCCGGTGCGGAAATCCCGTACAGAATCGTCCTTAACTTTAATTGTCCTTAACTTGTTTTTACCTCCATAATATATTGTCACTTGTCTAATATAATAAAAAAATAGTCTAAATTATTTCCATTAATTTAGGTAAGGACAAAGTGAGGTGAGAAGAAGATCTAAATCCTATATATATACTTGTTTTTTTTTTTTTTTTTAAGTGATTCATATATTCAAATTACTGTTATTTAAGAGAGATAGGAAAAAAAAAAAAAAAAAAAAAACCTATAATTGTATAATTAGTTCATTATAATTATAATAAAATTAACTTTTAAATAAAAATGTCAAAGATTCCATCGCATAAAACAGTTAATGGAGAGTCATAAACCATCTCACAAACATATCAAATCCAAAACACAAGCAGGAAACATCCTATGGAAGAGGTCCATGGCAAGTGCGCTTGTTGTGGCCGTATCGGCCACAGCGGCTGCACCGGTATTTATTTCTCCGACCAGATTGACCTCTCCTGAAAGGTGGAGGCGCGAACGATTCGTTGAAAGCCTGAAAAAATTTAGAAGAAAAAAATTAGAAAGTGATAATGCAAAGTTAATTATAACAATGATAAAAGAAATGAGTGGAGATTTAAACTTACAATCGCATATGCTTCACGGGAGGTATATTGCCTTGCAGTGTGTTCAAAACACCTGCACCCAACGCAGTGCCCATACGGCTGAAAATGAACGGGAAATATTGAGTGATAAATAAAATCAAACAATTTATAGTCATATATTGCTAGAGAACAATAATAACAAGGCTAATTAGTATCGATGCCCCTTAAACTCTTTTAAAATATGTATTATACCCTATATATATATTTTTATCACTAAACCCTTTGAACTCTCTTTTTTTGACAAACACTTTGGCTTTTTATCCTCTGTGAGAGGCATCTACAGTCGGCATTTGCTAATTTGTAAGAGTTCAGAGGGTTTAGTAATGAAAAAAAAAAAAAAGTATAAGGGGCATAGTGTATATTTTAGAAGAATTTATGGGCCATAAAGAGTTAAAACTGACCCGTGCAAGAATGTTATTTATCTTTTGATAATTCTCGTATCGAAACAAGTCATCAATTGAATGATATATCAGTCCTGTTCTTATATTTCTATAATACTGCAATGGTCATATATAATAAAAAAACTTGTCTTACAATGAGTCAAATACAAAGAAATGTTCCCTTCATAGTTTTTGAAAGCATATAAGACACATAATATATATTCTTCACAGTTTTTTTTATCTTCGTAATGGATAACAATTCTTGAAAAAAAAAAAAAAAAAAAAAAAAACTAAAAAGGGATATAACACATCTTTTAATAGCGTTTTCAAGTCTTTTAAGTGGATTAAACTAGATAGTTCTTATAGCGGTTCTTACTGACTTTAAATAAAATAATAATGCATGTTGCCACACTGGAAAGCATATGGCAACATGCAAAAATGAGAGGTTATTAAATAGATCAGAGTAAAAAAAAATAAAAGAAATAAATTTTTTTTACCTCGCGTCTGCTGTGGACTTCATTGATGATTAACCAATCTGCGAGCAGCATGAAACTGTTCCTTTCAACTGACTCGATGGCCGGAACAATTTCACGAGCCGGTTCCATTTGCTCAATAAACCAAATAAATTAATTATAAAAAAATTGTTTGAAAACTAATTAAATTTAAAAGTTTTGTCTGTAAATGTGTGCGCGCTTTGTGATATGAACAAGGAGGAGTTTAAATAGACGGTTAGTTGAATGAGAAAAATAAGCTTGCATGCATGTATTCTCACTAAGTTTATAAAAAAAATTAATTGAGTCTGTATTCTGAGTTGTTACATATTTTTATGGTGTTTATTTTGAGTTAAAAATATTAAATGAGACAAAACATAGTAAAGAGTGGTGAGTTGTATTGCTGTAATAAAAGGATAGTGAGTGGTGAGTTGTATTGTAATACAAGGATAGTGAATGGTTTTTTTCTTGGATCAAGATCCTTTCCTTGACTTGTTTTTCCTTGACTTTCTATAATCCAGTGACACATAAGCAAAATACAAAATACATGGTCAAGATTGGTTCACTTTTTTCTCCCTCATGCAACTTGATATTTGAATTACACTTCAAGAATGCTAAGAAAAAACAAGGACCAAGGAGAGGATCCCAACTCTTGCTTCTGGAGGGTGATACAATGGGTTGGTGCTATTAAACGATGTCGTTTTGTGTGTGATGAATACAAGTGATACAACCAGGTGGTATCATTCAACAAGCAGTTTATATTCTATATATGGAAAGTCCAGTTAATTGTATAATCAGTAATGCTACACATCCCACCTAAAATCCCACTTTTTTCATCCCACTACATGTGGCATGTGAGATGTCAAATTGTGAGTGGATACATGGGGTAGGTGTCATTAATGTGTATCCACTCACAATTTGACACCTCACATACCACATGTAGTGGGATGAAAAAGGTGGGATTTTAGGTGGGATGTTTAGCATTATTGTTGTATAATACTAGTAGATTGAATAAAATGAAAATGGTGAATTTCAATTAATGCGTGCATTAAATTGTTAGATATATTAACTATTTTTAAGTATAGTTTCTTAATTTTAACAATTAACTGTAATTAGATTTAAACTTTTAATTTTAACATTTGACTATAATTAGATTATAAAAATTAAAAAAATGTATATATTTAGCTCATTCATTTTAACAATTAACTATAATTACATATAAATTTCTAATTTCAACAATTGACTATAATTAGATTATAGAAATTAAAAATGTATATATATATATATATATAGAGAGAGAGAGAGAGAGAGAGAGAGAGAGAGAGAACTATAATTAGATTTAAATTTTTAATTTTAACAATTGACTATAATTAGATTATAGAAATTAAAAATCTATATATACAATGAATCTAAAAGATGGTCTTCTTATCAAGCCGAAGCCGGATCCATACAATAACCGATTTTACAATGATGTTTTAACGTGTTACTCTGTTCCAATTTACTTTGTTTATTTTACAATGTCTTACGGTGAAACTATGAAACAATACAATTCAAGATAATACAGAAATTACAATCAACATAATACAGAAATTACAATCTACTTTGCCTTGCAATGGATTACCAGTGAAAGAGGACCATTCTTCTCTTCCATATTATACTTTTGAGCTTTGATTATCAGCAGGGATTGCCAACCCGAGCTCCTTGCGTATCTCTTCATCCGGTTGCAGGCTCCCTGGAATTGCACCAAATACTCTTCTTGATACTTCAAACCCAGAAGCAACATAATGCACATATGCTGAAGCATCCTCCAGGTTTCTACTCACATCTAACGATGCGGATGCAAACTTCTTTGAAGGGCTTTTAGACAGTTTTTTATCGGAAGCTTGGTCCAGCTCAGCGACACTCAAAAACCGTTCTGTGGCAGCCTCCCAAGACATTTCATGACTTTGTGCATCACTCAGTTGAGCAGGCTCTTCAGTGAGTGCTTTTCGCGTTGCTTCGACAAAACCATGATCGTCATTGTAAGTTCGGCAATTTGGGAACTGCTTGAAGAAGTCATTTGATGGGTGATTGGCACAGACAACAATTTTCCCCATCGCCAATGCTTCAGCTGTGGTTGTGCAAACCACATCTGTTGTGCTTGGATTCAGGAACACTTTATAACTGGAAGACGAAAAAGAAAAGGAGAAAACTTATTCAACGATATCAAAGAGAGATATAGCTATATAACAGTATAACAACCCCTGCAGCAATCTCAGAAGAGAAAACATTACATTAGACAAAGGAAAAACAAAATCAGTAACTCTTTAATTGCCGTCAAAGCTGGACATAAAGCAGAAGCTTACTCATGGAATATAGGGTCAGCGTGATCACGCCCGGGATGAACTCTGACTACGATTTTTAACTTTTTAGCAGCTTCATGAACTTCATTGGAATCCTCCCCAGTGCCATATAAATCCACCTCAAGCCCATCTAGTTCCTTTTGGTGATCTTGAAGAAGAGTAAGCAGCTCTTTGTAACCTTTATTCCACACCATCTTCCCGATATAGTAGGCACCCTTGGTGAAAGCCTGGTTCCCGCTTTGTTGTTGCTCTATCTTTTTCTTTCCAATCTCAAGAAATTTGGGATTGACTCCATGAACATTGCAGATAATGGAATTAGGATAGTCCTGTGTGGCGCTGGATAACCTAATGGCCTGCAATACCATAGTGGGATTTGTTGAGAATGCAATTTTTTTTGAAGACAATGACAACAAATGAGATCAAACAAATTCGTTAACATATCTTGCATAGAACAATTTCTTTTACTCCTCAAGTACGGGGTGTTTTAAGAAACCCCAAAAACTTAAAATCTTAACATATAGATAAATGCTTAAATACTAGTATTCAAACCCTTCACACACAAAACTAACAGACTTGTCAACTAATTTAAGCCCAGATTCAAATACATATATAAGCAAATACTAATGCAGAATGAAGTCAAATGAGGCGATTTGAACACACAATCTCTTGGACAAATAAACCGCATGTTTACATCTTATTGTGTTATCATGCTTCATTTTGTAATTCTATCCGTAATTTATACTGCAAATGCCTGATTGCTTATGTATTCTGGATATTCTTTATAAATGTCCACACATGTTAAAATACCATTTAGTCAATCTGAGGACATAAAACCAGATAAAGAATATTCATTACTGTATGGATGTGCCTTTTAAATATCTTTAAAAGGCAGAAAAGATGCAGGCCCAACCTGCAATCTAGTGTTAACTGGAAATTGGTTGGTCAATATGGACTCGAGCAGTCATATCAGAAGGAAAAAAATCATTGTACTCCTCCCGAAACATGCTTCTTACACCTAAGAGAAGATTTAAAAAGATGATAAATCAAACAATGTAAATAAGATGCAAATGTGTGATCATGTGTGTTATTGTCCTTAAACAAAAAAGGCTAGAAACTGTAGGTAGGAATGATAACTAACATTCAAATATTTAACTATTCAAAGATATTCAATAATTGTGAGTACATATATCTAAAAATTAAGAGAGAAAAATACCTTGTGGCAGTAGATACCAACAACCCAGTTATTCATATATTTTAAAAGAAAAGCTCGCACTCGTCCATTCTTCTCTCGCTTTACATATTCCAGATAATTGGTGTGTATAATTCCTATAACAAGGCGGAATTTAGTTTTCCATCTCTTGCCATGATGGAACCATGTAAGATGCTCAGGCTCCTCAAGGACAGCAATATCTGCCTCTTCATCAGGGATGATTTCTGAGATGTCTCCAACAGCAAGGATGCTCCTTTTATCTATCGCAAACTGCACCAGAAGTGATGTCTTGAGTGACCATCAAATTCATATTATTGATTCAAAATGCTGTCTAGACCAACATCAGCGAAAAATTAAAATGAAGGTTTAACCTGATTCGAAGTGAGGCTTATAAACTATAAAGTACTAAATTTGTAATGCAAAAGACCAAAAACAACATTTTCAATAATTTTTTCTTCTTCATAAGATTATAAACCCTCTTGAAATGATGAAATTAATAGAAACACACACATGTAATATATGTATATGAGATCATACTACAAAATTACACTTACGATTACCTTTCCAGGATAAAACCGTATATCAAAACTAGATGTGAATCCGGTCCTCTCCTCAAGCCACTGAAGGACATATTTCTCCTGCTCGGATGGGGAACTAAATGTGATGTTGCTGGGATAGACTAATTCTTGATCTTTCAAAGACAACCAAGGAATCACCAATGTGATTTTCCTTTCCCCATCTTTTGCAAGATATGCAGCACGAAACAAAGGGTTCACAGCCGTCCCAGTCATCCATGGAAGGCTTGCAGTGGTGAAAATTGCAATATTCTGTTTTCTATCCATTCAATCATCAGCCTGATCCTCAACAATCTCTGTTATAAAAAAATTAAAATAGGAAAAAAAAAAAATCGAAGTTAGGTCCAGCTACCTATAAAAACTAGACAAATCTCTTAACATTCTAATGTATGTACAAGTCAAAATCAAAAGTATTACATTACATGAAGTAATTCTAGCTAAATTTGAATCGTCGTAGGATACAATTTAAAAAAAAAATAACATAGATTGAACCAAAATTCACAAGCAAATTATTCGCATATTCTCAGCAAAACATCCAAAAACACAAATATAAGACCTTAAATTTGAAGCAAAGCAAAAAAAAGATGAATAATTGTACCTTTCGATTTCCTTTTCTTTTTTTGTCGAAAAGATTCTTCAAACAGAATCCCAAAGCTTTACGAGAACCAAAGCAGCAGCGTAAAAGCAATAGAAGATGATACCGTGAAAAATTGGTTGAAAAATGAAAATGAGCAGAAAGCGAAGAAGATGTCTGTTATGTTGAATGTAATTGGACGGTCTCACCTCCACATGGTGAGACCGTCCCACACAAGTTTTTCTCCTGTTATGTTGTGTTGACTACGTGGACAACAGAATATGCCTTTTCACGAGAAAATCTTCAGTGCACCGGGTACATGAGCTGAGTGTTGCACCCGGCCACTCAGATGGTGACACCTCGGTATGTGTCAGCTTTTTTGTTTATTTTTATATTTTCCATCATTATTTTATTCCATTCTTTTTCATCCCATCAAATTTATTATTATTATTTTAGCTGACACGTGCCAAGGTGTCAACATCTGAGTGGCCGGGTGCAACACTCAGCTCATGCACCCGGTGCACTGAAGATTTTCTCGCCTTTTCACCCTGACAGCCTGGCCAAACTACACGAACCCGGTTAGGGTCGGGTAGAGTCGGTTTAATAACCGACCCACAGTTTAAACGGCGTCGTTTGTAGTCTACTAAAATCATTGGTAAAGTGTAAAATTTTGAATGTTTGGTGGTGATTTGGGTGCTCACGCTCCGTACACCGTTAGATCATCGTGAAAGACTTCCAGTCTCGGAACTCTGAAGTATAGACTGGTAGTTTCGTTGCTCTACCAAGAACACCTAAATTTTACAATCAAAACCCTAGAAATAAATCTGCAATTTTTCAACGCAATTCGACTAATCAAAGCATCCGCAACAATTTTCCAGGTAACTAACAAAAGCTTCAATTTTGATTTTATGTTGTTGTTTGGTTTCGGGAATAGAATTGAATTCGAGTTTGCTAGCTATAGATTGAGGAACTTCAAGTTTGGGGCATTTAAATTTATTTTCTTTTTTATTTTTACAGCATTATAGAAATTGTTGATGTTTTGTGTTTGATCTTGATAATGTATTAGTTTACCTTTGGTTGCTTGTTGTAGTCTTGAATTCTTTTATTGTGTTCTGATTATTGGTTTTGTGCTTGAAGAAATGTTGATGGGTCACACAGACGGTCTATCAGAACGTGGGTCGTCGAAGGAACAGCTACTTGCTGATCCTGAGGTGGAGTTAGATGATGATGATGACGAAGCTGCCGATAATTCACAACGAATTCTATATGCAGCCTCGTTCGATGAACTTGCAATTAATTACATCAAGTATGACACTATTATTTGGTTTTCGATTTCCCTTTTGCTGGTTTTAGCATGGGGAGTTGGCGTCTTCATGCTGCTTTATCTGCCCTTTAGAAGATATGTGCTTCAAAAGGACATTTCCTCTCGTAAACTGTATGTCACACCCACTGAAATAGTTTACAAGGTATGGAAAGACATATGCATATGTATATTCAATTGTTATCTATCAGTGAGGAAATAAGGAAATCAGTATTTAGGTATATCTCTTTGTTTATTTACTTTTGTTGTTGTTTGTTTTGAAAAGATTTCGAGGCCTTCCTTCATACCCTTTTGGGGTATGACAACAATTGAGAAGCATGTGCCCCTTTCGCTCGTGATCGATATCATTATTGAACAAGGTACTAATGCAAGTCCTGTCGTGTATAATATTACTTGTTTCTTACGGTTACATGCCTTTTGTTACCAAATGTCCTAGATTATTCTTTAATTCCTAAGAACATGAAATAATATTATCATCAGACACAAAAAAAAAACGCAGACAATATTGGGCATATGGTCAAAAGCAGAGGCATGATAATATTGTTATTTGTTTGTTGATATTCTAAGTCAGATACGATCGCTAAGGGAAGAAGTAGACCTACTATAGTACTATCAAATTACTATCAGCTTACATTACATGTTTACGTGCAGACCAACCCCTAAAAGAAAAAAGATTTAAAATAAAATAAAAGCTATTTGCTGGTAGAGCATCAACTTGAAGGGGAAAAGGGTGTTTGATTTGTTATTTGATGCATTCTGTATACTTGTTAGCTTTACGGCATAGATCTTTGTGTTAGCTTCTTGATTTGATCGAGTGATACAACTTTGATTCATCTTTTAGGTTTGAGAAGTATGTTGTCCAGAACATACGTCTCACATAGAAAGACTAATTGCCTTTTCCTTTTCCAATGTTTATAGGTTGCTTACAGTCAGTGTATGGAATACATACCTTTAGAGTTGAAAGTATAGCTCATGGAAAAGCTTCACCCGTTGATGAACTACAGGTGCATGGGGTTGCTAACCCTGGTCTTCTTAGGAAGGTAAATAGAATCTCTTTTACTATTTTGCAACTTCTCTTAACTTGAACATTTTGAAACAGATGGGATTTTCTTGCAGATAAAATATATAGTTTTGGAAAGGGTTGATAGATGAGCATCATAAACAAGTTTATTGGATTTTTCTGCAGGTCATCGTTACAGAAGCCGCTAAAGTCATACAGGATGCTGGAAAAAATTGGAAACTTAATGCTCTCACTAGCGAAGGGGAAAGTATGTCTCGAATGGCCTCATTGTCAGAGGGACCAGTTGGTTTGAGATCGCCATCCAAAAGTCGGAAGGTAATTAGGAAGCTCTAAAACTTTTTACATTCTTCTCATTCTCAGTCAAAAACTAGTCTAAACTTTGTCTTAAACACTCGTCAACAAGTAAATCGCGTTACACCTCACTCCCTCCCTGAGCAGGGAGCTCAGAGGACAAAGTAAAGAGATTCAGATGAATAATTTTTATTAAACATTTTGTGGCCACAGTTCACTAAGTGTGAGAAGAGTGAGGTTTCCTCTTCTGTTTTGTTCTATAAGTAATCTGCTGTCTAAAAGCCTGGCCTTGGATATAAACTTAGTTAGGCTTTTAGGTTGCTCTAGTCCTTTGTTTAGTATCTAGTCATCATTTTGTATCATTCCTTTAATGATATGCTACTGTTATTAAGCTTAAAATGTAACTGGATTCAGGTAGCAAAGTTTAGACTTTAGAATTGACCCGGACTTGAAATGACCTTTACTATTAAAGAAGCTGCAAGGAATTGTAAAATGGTAGCAAAGTAGTTTTTTTTTTTTTTTTCATCTTTTTATCTTCCAAATGTGGTTATGCGTCTGTAAAGAAGATTGGTGCAGAAAAAATGTTATGTTTTTTCATGTTAAAAGGATTTGTAGTGGAAATGATAGCTTTCTCAAGAATTGTAGAAGCTGTGCAGAACATAGCATCATATGAGGAGTTGGCTTCTTTTGTTTTCTCAAGTTATTGAAATTGAAGTATTAGCAGTTGTTGGGTAACAATTTAAAAACTCCTTCCCCCACCTTCTTCCCCCACCCCTGAAGAAAAAGACAATGTATGTGCATTACCTGATCCCTCCTCCGAAATATTATTCTAGACTTCGACTGCCAATTAAAATTCGCAAAACACTGGTTGCTTGGTTGCTTGTTTTGATTTTCTGGGTTATCTTGTAACATTATTGCTGCAGCCTGCTCATGTTGTCAATTGTTATGCAGGTGTTAGGTTCACCATACCATGCTTCAGTGGAGCGCAGAAGCACAGTACACAGTGAATTGCTCCTACAAAAACTTGATGAAGTCAATAAATCTGTCAAGGTATGGAACTATGAATGTGGTTGTTATCATTATTTTTCAGTGAGATTCTAAAAATAAGTTTTAAATCTTTCTAAAATTCAAGTTACCCCTATATATTTTTCAGCCTGTTCTCCGTTTCGTTTTCTCGAAAGCTGTTCTGATTTCGACCAACCTAACATTTGTTTGTTCGCATTAGCAAACATGGAGCATAATAATTTGATAGATCATTGGAGATCATATATTTGTTCAATATTTAGCTCTTTACCTTACAATTGAACTGGGTTTGTTTTGTTTGTTTTGTTTGTTTGTTTTGTTTATCCTCATATCCAGAAAATTGAATTCCTCCTTGACAAGTCCCAAGATTCCGCTGAAGGCAACTGAAAATTGGGAGTTCCTATTGTTTCTGGCAAAAGCAAAAACAAAAAAGAACATGATTGAATGGCTTTTAAGGGTTAAATTTTTTGTTGCCCCAGGGCTCCGATGTTGTACAAATACTCCATTGAATCCGCTATATATACAAGCCTGTGATTTCGATCTCAAGTGAGTCCGCTATGTACCAACATTTAATTTCCTTTTCATATGCATTTCACAAACTGCCATCAATCAATCTCATATCACTATTAAGATTTAATTCTGATTGTGAAAGTCCAAAAGTTCAATGGTAAAATCTTCTTTCACTGTCCTCAATGAATTTATTTTACTTACTTCAAAACCTGCACGACTTTGCTGTTGAAATGTAACTGCTCAGAATATGAATGTTCATTCTCATAGACTTTACAGTCTCTGAAGTCTGACATGTGAATTCTATTCAAAAATCATCATAGCAGTTTAACTATCTAATCTAAAACAAAAATTGCAAATCCCAAAAACGAACAAGAACCCTAATACATTGCAGAGAAAGAATAGAAAATCACATTTCCTTCAAATTTGAAAACAAAACAAAAACAAAATTCAAATAATTAATATATATCGAGAGATCAGAGATTGGTAAAGGGTTATCGGTCACGGTTAAATCAGAAACACGGACCAAATTGATATATCATCATATCTCCCGACAGATATATTGAATCTTGATAAAACAAAAAACAAAGATCAAGTGAAAACAATTGAAAGAATTTGTGGAAAACGTGAAGGGACTTAATGAAATCATCAGAGACTTAAATACTAATAATCACGATAAGAATCGCTCATGTTGTTGCAGTTATTTCTTCATCACTTGATTTCGCTTTTGTCCGCGCAACATCTACATATAATTTTGCAAAATTATAAAATAATAGATAAATAAAAACCGATTGACCTACAAAACCCTAGAAAGGATTGAATTAAAGATTAAACGAATGAGCTTCAAGAGAAAACCCTAAAACATAGTAAAAGGAATTGAAGGCTCGTCTAAAACACCCAAATGAAAACCCTAGAAAGAAAAGGAGAGGAGAGACAGAGAGGCGGAGAGGGAAATCCGTTGTGTTTGATATTTGTGGAGAAGTGGCGTTGGTGTGACGATTATATATAGACCAGTACGGAGTTAGAAAAACCCTAATTTTTATGTTATTGTATCATGCACAGCTGTATGTCCTCCTTTATTTTCCGCCGTCCGTTGGTTGGACAGTTGCGCATCAAGAGATTGGTTTAAAATATGTGAGTAATGCTAAATTGTCTAAATTTAGTGTCCAAATCTGGTGCCCAAATGATGTGGCAACACTCTAGATCATTCATTTAAATTGTATAAGATTTGCATGATTTAAATGAATGGACTAGAGTGTTGTCACATCATTTGGACACCAGATTTGGACACTAAATTTAGACAATTTAGCATTACTCATATATTTTAAACCAATCTCTCGATGTGCAACTGTCCGCTAGACCATTCATTTAAATTATATTATATTTGTATAATTTAAATGAATGGACTAAGTGTTGCCACGTTATTTGGATACCAGGTTTGGGTACAAAATTTGGGCAATGTAGCATTACTTAAAATATATTTTGTTTATAAAAAATAAAAAAAAATAAAAAAAAAAAGTCTAAAAATATAATATATATTTCTTAAAACAGGACTAAAATATAATTTTTTTTTTTTTTTATGGATTATGATTTATGACTATTATTCTATTAACTTAATTATCAGGATGTATTAAAAAAAAAAAAAAAAAACCCTTAATTATCATGATGACAAATATTAGTGGCGGTTTAAATAAACTTTTTACTTTTTAGAAATTCATAGTGATGCACTTCTTTTTTTTTTTATTCTTTTATTTTATTTTATTTTATTTTATTTTTTTTAAGAAAAATGAAACCTTATATTACAAGATAGGCTCTAGAGTTCAATAAACAATTAGCCCAACATCAAGGGACCACAATTTTTTTTAATAAGAAATTTAATGTTATATTGCAAGATGGGGGTTTAGAGTTCAATGAAAAACTAATCTAACATCAATGAAAAACTAGTCAAACATCATCAAGGGGACCAAATTTTATAATTTTTAAAAAAAAAATAAAGTTGAGTCTATGAGTATGAACAAAGGTGTCCATTTTAGATTTCTCTCTAGATCTCTAAAAACTCAAGGTTGGCCTTCATAGTGTCGTGAAGTTGTTGGTTGTATGTAAAGGTTATCGTAACGCTCTTATCATAATCACGAGAATAGAGTTAAATCGAGTGATTTTTGAAAGTGTTATCTTTCTATTTCAAGTTGTACATTGTTAGAGTATTTTAGAATTACATGTCATGAGCCTATTTGTAGGCCTTATGGCGGCGGTTCATGGTGGCTATAGGCTGTTACATGTTCATTTGTCATATGATATGTCTCTTTTGTGATGTTGATTGTGTACGATGCACAATCTTTGTGGGGTACCTTGTCACACCTAACCCTTTGTATGTGTTCACATCCATTTTGATCATATTATTTTATAAACGCATACGACATAACTTATGGTGTGTGACTGTGTGAGGGGCATGCCAATAGATTAACATCATCTTGTTATATGTTGTTCAATAAATACAAAATAATTTAAACTTTAGGGGAAATTCGGGGTCAAAAATTAAATAGCACCTTTTGGGTTGGTTTTTGGGGAATAGGCACTAAGTTAATAAGTTAAGTTTAAAAGGCACCATTTAATGGGACCAGACGAAAATACCCCTTTGTTGTCTGTTTCTTTGTTTTGAAACTTTGGAAGAAAAGCTCTGAGAGAAAACCCCGACGGCGCAACAGTCGACCAAATTGTGACGACGAACCACCGTCGACGGAGCTACAGTACCGACGTACCGGCGAAGTCAATACCGACCACGGTATGTCTTTATCTCTCACGCATTTGTTGTCCATTATGTTTGTTTGATGAGTTTAGGTTAGGGTTTTAGTTTAGGAAAAAATTTCGAGCCTTTTGGTAGTGAAAACGATGAAGTTCTGGGTTTCCAAGAGTTTTTGAAACTGAATCGAGCCTTTTTGCAGTCTTATCGAGCCTTTTAGAAAGGTTATCGAGCCTTTTAGAACCTTTTAGAAAGGTTATCGAGCCTTTTTAGAAAAGTTATCGAGCCTTTTGAAAAGTTATCGAGCCTTTTAGAAGAAACTTTTGTCGAGCCTTTTAGAAAGGTTATCGAGCCTTTAGAAAGGTTATCGAGCCTTTTTAGAAAAGTTATCGAGCCTTTTGAAAAGTTATCGAGCCTTTTAGAAGAAACTTTTGTCGAGCCTTTTAGAAAGGTTATCGAGCCTTTAGAAAGGTTATCGAGCCTTTTAGAACCTTTTAGAAAGGTTATCGAGCCTTTTTAGAAAAGTTATCGAGCCTTTTGAAAAGTTATCGAGCCTTTTAGAAGAAACTTTTGTCGAGCCTTTTAGAAAGGTTATCGAGCCTTTTAGAAAGGTTATCGAGCCTTTTAGAAAAGTTATCGAGCCTTTTAGAAGAAACTTTTGTCGAGCCTTTTAGAAAGGTTATCGAGCCTTTTAGAAAGGTTATCGAGCCTTTTGAAAAGTTATCGAGCCTTTTAGAAGAAACTTTTGTCTAGCCTTTTGAAACAAAATCGAGCCTTTTAGAACCTATATGTTATCGTGCCTTTTGTTACTGTTATCGAGCCTTTTGAAAAGTTATCGAGCCTTTTGAAAAGTTATCGAGCCTTTTAGAAACTTTTGTCAAGCCTTTTAGAACCTATATGTTATCGTGCCTTTTGTTATTGTTATCGAGCCTTTTTAAACATTGATGTTATCGTGTCTTTTTATACTTTTATCGAGCCTTTTTGAACCTTTATGTTATCGTGCCTTTTTTGTAATGTTATCGTGCCTTTTTGTAGTGTTATCGAGCCTTTTTGAATTTTATCGTGCCTTTTTGCACTGTTATCGTGCAGTTTTGAATTTTACCGTCAGTTTTCAAGCCTTTTCAGTAACTTATTTGCTTTTTTTCCGTCAATATGCAGATGGCGAATCCGAATGATTTCCTTAAAACCCCGGTGGGAGAATGGTTCAATGGAAAAATTATTCGGCATGACCATTTTGATGACCTTAGAGATATCGACAATGCACTTGAAAGAGTACCTGAAAATCTGAGGATCGAAGACCGACGTCGGTTTACTGAGTCATGTTTCGGTCATTTCCTCCGGATGCATCGTGAGATTAATTTTTCTGGCGGCATTGTCCATCGGCTACTTTTACGTGAGTTGCATCACAACGGGCCGAAAGATGAGATGCGATTTCTGTTAGGGAACCAT
Source organism: Acer yangbiense (assembly GCA_008009225.1). Taxonomy (NCBI): domain Eukaryota; kingdom Viridiplantae; phylum Streptophyta; class Magnoliopsida; order Sapindales; family Sapindaceae; genus Acer; species Acer yangbiense. The sequence goes on from CM017764.1 coordinate 3,896,364, forward strand.
ACGGTCCGGTTCTCGAAGGTTGAGTTTTGTCTAATCACCGGATTGAAGTTCGGAGTGATTCCCGACACAGCGAGTTATGATATGGTGGTACAGAATGGCATACACGACCGGTACTTCCAGCGTCGAGTCATCGAGTTTCAAGAGCTGAGAGGGGTGCTTCGGATTGGTGTTTTCCATTCGCAGTACGATGCAGTGAAGCTGTCATTATTGTTTTTGCTGAACTGGATACTGATGGGGGTGGACGAGAGATTTAAAGTTCCAGCATGGCAGTTTCGAGTAGTCGAGGACTTGGACACTTTTGATGCGTTCCCATGGGGCGCATACGTGTATAGGCGGTCTATTTATGGTTACATGCATGCTTTGGATAGTCCACGGCAGGCAGCACGACAGGCAGGACAGGGCGTTGACACTATCGAGTCCTACAACATATACGGTCTAGCGCACGCACTATTGGTTAGCATTTACAATTTGCATCCGTACTTTAATTGAGAATTTTTTATATGACTGATGTATTTACTTGTGATCGTACTTGTCTATTACGCAGGTATTTGCTTTTGAGGTTATCCCCTCCCTTGACATTAAAAAATGTGGGATCCGCAGGGTTAACCCCGAGCTACCCCCTCCACGTATTCTGAAATGGAAGTTGACTAAGCGACCGCGAGGGAAAAAGCTGGATGAGATTTTCTCTGAAACTGTAAATATTGTTGTTGTTAATGTTTATAATTTTTAGTATGTGTATAATTACAATGATGTAATTACAATGATGTAACTCCAATTGCAGATGTCTGCACGGTCTAAATTGGTGGCGACAGCTGTTGAGATGGGTCAACGGTATTACGAAGGCATAGATCAGGGACCCACTATGTATGATCACTATGCTGTAGATTTATCTGGAGGCCTCCCGGATCCGAAACTACATAGGACTGGCGGACCCAGTCATACGGAGGATTCTTGCGGACCTAGTGATATGGATCCTTCGTACTCTGGACCCAGTGATACGGAGGGCTCAGACCCGGATGTCGGCAATGGCCGTGGGAGTCCCACGAGGTCTAGGCGGGTACGCGTGACTTTGCCCAGACAACCTACAACTGGACGTGATTCAGAACCGGAGGTTGGCAGTCCTACTCCCGTGAGGCGTAGGCGGGTACGATTCAATTTGGACAGACAGCCTGGACCTCAAGGTCATTCACGGGGAGGCGTCGGAGAGCGTCCACAGGTACGTAAGCATTTTTAGGACCACATGATTTAATTTCAATTGACTTAATAGTTTTAGTACTGACAGAGTCTGAATTCCTTTCAGGCTTGGGAGCATAAATTGGCAGAGGTGATGGATGCTATTCGAACATTACGTACGGATGTCATGGAGGCTTTCCGTACGAGTGAAGAGAAAAGAGCTGCGCAGCATCAGGAGTTGCTGGATTTGATCCGGGCCCAACAGGGTCCGACGTCGCAGCACCGTATGGATGGTCCACCATTCGATGACCAACCATTTGATGACCATGACGGAGCATTTACTCCCACAGGTACAGGGTGGACAGACCGAGGGACCAGCCATGGGCAGCCACGTACCACAGACACAGTCTCAGATCCGCAAGGTCATGATGTGACAGCACGAGAGGAGGTGCGCGGTGGTACATAGACAGCAGGTGATATAGAGCCAGCAGTCTTGGAGCAGGTACTGCCTGAGGACATCACCACAGTCCGCTCATCACAGCTGCTGGATGATCCTGTTCACTCACAGGAGCAGGTACTGCCTGAGGACATCACCACAGTCCGCTCATCACAGCTGCTGGATGATCCTGTTCACTCCTAGGAGCAGGTACTGCCTGAGGACATCACCACAGTCCGCTCATCACAGCTGCTGGATGATCCTGTTCACTTCCAGGAGCTCACACCTATACATTTCCAGGAGGTCACCCCTGACGCCACAACCCAGCGCGATCGTCCAGTCGATCCCAGCGTACGAGGTTCCTCCTACGAGCATAGACCTTCGGTCGACCCGAGTGCAGCCGACCCCTCCAGCCGACCTCCGATATGTCATTTGACACCCCACCGATCGATTTCAGGTGATCAACAGGGAACGAGTTCCTCCTCACACCACCCTGATCACCCTGATTTGGATCGGAGTCCACCACCCCTGAGGCGTGGAGACCGGATTCAACGTCGAGGTTGGATGGAGCGGAGCCCATACACAAACCCCTGTGAACCGAAGAGGCCACGGACGATGCCGCATCCGCAGCCAGCACATGAATGGATGCCACACGAATTGGTAGATCCTGACCAGCTTGCGGCGTACCTAGCCTACAAGAGGAGCATGACAGGGGAATTGTAAGTATAATCTAAAAACTTACAATCTGTTTATAGTTTTTTCGTCCACAGGTACAAGTAAGTATTATGTTAAATTTGTTTCCAATTATGCAGACGTGATGTGGATCTGCACCACCCAGTTGGTGTCAATGTGACTTGGTTCCACCGGTTTCAAACCAACTTCATGGAGTTGGACGATTCGGTATGTTCCTCACTTGATTCACCTGTAGAAGTTTCATTCACAAATGGTTGAATCCTAACAATACGAATTGTTGATATTTGTCAGCACATTGACGCATACTGCAACGTTCTCCGAAAACGTCAACGAGCATTCCCCACTGTGTACGAGAGGAGGACCAACATACTAGATTCACAATTCTATGTAAGTGTTTATTGAGTACGGTTTTCTCTTCTACCTTGATATGTTCAAATATTTTTTGCCTGACGTGTCGGTTAATTTTCTATGTACAGACATTGGCATATCATAGCTGGCAGAGAATCTGCATGGGTGAGGACAAGAGACCCCCAGATGGTTGGACTGTGCTGGATCGCCAGTATCCTCGTGATGACCTTCAGGTGGTATGTGGCCTGCTCCCGCAGGCAAACCTGCCATGGCACGACGTTGACACGGTCAGTGTAAATTTGACTTTGCGTCCATCTGTATAATAAAAAAATTTGCTAACACTTTGGAGAAACACCTGCAGGTTCTGATTCCTTGCAACCTCGGAGGTTACCATTGGGTCGTGGGCAACGTCAACCTTGCGAAAGGGCACATTTTCGTGTTTGACCCGTTCAGACAGAAGGTCCGATATAGCCATAGGAATACCCAGTTCGCGTGCTTAAGGTGGTTGCTACCCTCGATGCTGGATGCGGTACACTTTCACCGGAACAGACAGAGAGGTGATGCGACGTACAAAAGGGAAGAAAAGCCGTTCCGGATGTTCTACGTGCACGCCAACCGTGTGCCGCAACAGGAACGGGGGTATGACTGTTTGAAGTTCTTATTCTATCACAATCGGTTTTAATAGCATCCCATTATAATGTTTGTTCACGTGGTTAATTGCAGGGGAAACTGTGGGGCCCATACATTGAAAATTATTGAGTACCTGGTGGCGAACAGGGATACCTTCGACTGGTCCGAAGCTGATATGGCCACCATCCGGGAGAAGATGGCCGTCGAGGTTTTTTGTAACTCGAAGCCCATATAGTTGATGTAGATGTAGTTGATGTACATAACATTTTTTGAGTAATGAAATGATGAATTTTTTTTCTTCAAGTGTTTGAAGTGTTTGCAGTTCAAAGTTAAACACACACATTTCATACATTGAAATCCATAAACAATACAGCAAATTCAATAAAGCATCTAGTATGACATTAGACGAACAACTAAATTCTAATATATTTTCGAACATAAAATCAATCACATTAGTTCTACATAAGAACCAAGGGTCTCACCAAACAACTGTATCGAGCATGGTTGTGAAAGTTTGAACGATGTTGGAAGACATCAGGTTGGAGACATGTTCCTCATAAAACAAAGGTACTATTGCGGAAGTTGATAAGCATCTAAGGATTGAGAAAGCAGAGTATCCCACACGGATAGTTTACTGTTTTGGCATTTCTCATGAGCATCCGAGAACATTCATTCTAACTTATATACGAAGTACAAATCCCCATCATGAGTATATTGGTCTATATCCCAAGGGATTTAAGTTCAGTAAAAGGATGTTTGAGGACATTGATCGGCTTGTGGCATATTTCCAGAGGCATATCGACGATCCTCAGCATGAGTCAGCACCATCAATTAGATCAGTTGCTGCTATGGTACCAATGTGAAGCCCTGCAACTGGGGGCTCCTCTATAGCTAGAGGTGGCACGGTTTCGGTTCCAAGGTTTGGTGGAACCGAAATCGAAACCGAAATCGGAACCGGGTCCCCCGGTTCTGGTTTTGGTTTCGGTTCTGAAACTGGCGGTTTCGATTCCGATTCTGGAATCGGAACCGTCGGTTTTAGAACCGAACCTTTTGTAATATATTTTCAAAAAAATTAGAACCAAAACCGGAACCGGCCTCCCCCGGTTCCAGTTCTGGTTCTTGAATCGAAACCAGAAATCCGGTTCCGATCCTGGTTTTCCCGGTTCCGAACCCCCCCGATTTGACGGTTAGAACCGGAACCTTGCCAGGTCTATCTGTAGCATCTGGGGGTAGTGGCTGGGGAAGTTCAAGCAATGAAGGTGGCTGGAGAGATTGATATATTAAAAGTTCAACACATTTCATACATTGAAATCCATAAATAAAGTTGGGATATACATAAACACTATAACAAACGAAATTCGAACATGAAATCAATCATATTACTTCTACATAAAACATAAGAACCAAGGGTGGCAATTCGTCTTCCTCTTGTAAGTAAGGCTCCATTCATTCCACGGTACAGTCTTTCTCAGGGCACGTTTGTTTGTTGTGTCCAATTTTATGACAGATACTGCACTTGCGGCGGTATTCCTCGGGGATAATTGTGCTGGGACCTTCATTAACCATAGGTGGGTTGGAACACCTCCTGCTGTTATGTCCTGGTTGTCCACACCTTCTACACGACTGTGTGGTTGTCCTCTCCGAAGACGAGGCATGTCGACCCTCCATTGGTCTACCTGATTGCCTCTTCACCTTTGGATTTAAAACCACCCGTGATGCGATGTCGGATGGCACAACCCATGAAGCAGGATGGCCAACAGGCATAATAGGAACTGAGTATGCATCAATAAGTGTCTCCCTCTTGTAGTAGTCCGCACACAGAGATGTAAAATCCAAATTTCGCTCCCTACAACAATGAAAAGGGTGAGACTCACGTTTGGATAATATAAACCGTTAACTGTAAATTGTAATGTACCTTGTCGCTGCAAGTGCGTGTTTACATGGTAAAAAGTCCATTTGGAATTTGTTGCATGTGCATGTCTTCCGGGCTAAGTCAATCGTCCACTGTTTTCCCTTGTGTCTGACGGAGAATATGTTCCAGTCAACTGGATTTACGGTCATATAACCGCACTTCTCGACACGTTTGAGGATCAAAAGATGTGCGGCGTCGGTCAATCGATGACGCATGGACTGTGCATTTGCATGACGATCATGAAACCACTTCTGTATCATATTCCGAATGAACTCTGCCAGTGTCATTAGTGGCAGTTGCCGAGCGAATTTTAGGCATGAGTTTATGCACTCTGCAACATTTGTGGTCATCAACCTGTACCTTCTTTGGGGACAGTGAACGCGGGACCACTTCTGTGGACCGGCATCAATGGCATAATCGTATGCACCCTGGTGCAGCTTACGTAACTCCTCCATGTGCCGATCATACTGGATTTCAATGTACGACCTAGCAGCGTAATCCATTATCTGGGCAACATCCTTTCTGTGGAATCGCTTCTTCATATTTTCACCAAAATGCCAGACACAAACGGTATGGGTTGCATAAGGGAACGCTTTAGAAATCCCTGCTTCAATGCTTGGATGGCGATCGGAAATGAAAACCAGATCATCTATATGACCAAGGGCACCCCTCAAGCATTCTAAAAACCACTCCCATGAAAGGTTGTTCTCTGAGTCACCGTACCCAAAAGCAATTGGATACACCTGTTCGTTTCCATCTTGTGCAGTTGCCACAAACATTGTACCCCCGAATCTTCCCTTCAAATGGGTACCATCTACTGCAATAACAGGACGCATACACCTCCGAAAACCTCTAATTGAGGACCCTAACGACATGAAAAAGTAGAGGAATTTACCATGGTCATCGCACTGTAAGTCCGTGATTGTGCCCGGATTTTGCTGTTCGAGAACATACGCAAAAGATGGGAGCAGTTGGAAACTTTCTTCATGCGTTCCATAGGTTAATGACAATGCATATTGCAAGGCATCATGTGCCTTACTGTACATGATTTGGATGCCATACATTGTTTTCATATCGGCGATTATGTCCTTCGGACGCATGAGACGACCATCGATTTGTTGAAGTCTAGGGGCAACGACTTCTCCGATTATGACTGCACCAGCTTGTCGGTGGCGACGGTGAATCTCCTCCAAGGGACAGCTGTGTTCGTTGACAAAACTTCTGACTTGAAAGTAAGTACCTTCTTCTCTCCTCACCGCTCTTAATTTCCACGTACAGTCGTCAATGATGCAAACCAAATGTAAAGTTGTCTTATTAGACCTTTTCACCTTCCATTCAAAGTTCTGCCGCATCGCAAAATGGCCAACTAGCCTCTTCAAATCCTTTTTACTCGGAAAAAATTGACCTTTATAAATCATGGTTCTCGGTTCTTGCGCTGCCAAGGTGCTGCTTGTACCAATACCAAACGAGTATGAATCTGCTCCTGGAATAACCCAAGTTCTCGCATTAACAGAATCAGATGATGTCATATTACAACGGACCTCGGAAGTCCCAGGCATATCTGGTGCAGTGCAACTAACTCCTTGTACACGTCTACCGCTTGTTTGCATTTGTGCAGGCTCTTCATCTACATTTTGGAGATCATGAACATGTTCATTATTTGCCTCAGTATCAACCTGTTCATGGTTCGGGTAATTGCTCTGTTGATTGTACTGCGCATCGTACTGTTCATTGTCCTGTGCATCGTACTGCTCATTGTACTGCTCATTGTACTGCTCATTATACTGCACATCGTACTGCTCATTGTACTGCACATCGTATTGCTCATTGTACTGCTCAATTCGACTGCCAAACACATCACCCACATCACCCAATTGAATTTCAGCTGCATGTGCATGGTCGACCGCAACTTCTGGGACACCACACATGTTTCCCACACCTTCGCTGGGACCCCCTTGGGTGAACACTTGGTTGCTACCGCTAAAGGATCCAAACTGTTGGGTATTTTCAGGAGGAGGAATATCATTCCCTACCACATCTCCAGCTGTCCGCTCAGTTAGACTGACACATACTTGAGGGATCACTCGATCTTCCCCTAGCATAAACTGGACATCGTCGTCATTCCTTATCAATGTGCGACACGTACTGCCAGGAACGAGTGATATTGATGACAACTCAAAATTGTATTTGTTTACATCATAGTTCACAATAGTATGCACGATCGTCACCAATTCTTCGTAAGTCATATTGTTTGACACGTACATTCCCCGGTTATCGGATCCAACAAACCTCTGACTTCCGTCGGGTAACTGGTCCCATCGACCGTTGTAAGATATTACTATTCTAACCCGATTCATGAGGCTGTCAAATTAATAATCACAAACCATTAACAAAAACCCATGATTACACAATGTCTTCAAATATTACATGAAAAGCCTCGAATATTTTTTGAAAAAGGCTCGAATTTTTTTTCAAAAAAGCTCGAAATATTTTTGTCAAAAAGGCTCGAAATCAATTTCGAAAAGGCACGAATATTTTGTTAAAAGGCTCGAAACTTTGTTCAGAAAGGCACGGATATTTTTTGAAGAAGGCTCGAAATCAACCAAAAGGCTGGAAACTTTTTTCAAAAAGGCTCGAAATATTTTTGTCAAAAAGGCTCGATAATAACTACAAAAGGCACGATGACATTGTTAAAAGGCACGAATAAATTTGAAAATCAATCCAGCCTTTTAGAAAGGTTATCGAGCCTTTTGAAAAGTTATCGAGCCTTTTGGAAAAGTTATCGAGCATTTTACAAAGGTTATCGAGCCTTTTAGAAAGGTTATCGAGACTTTTCCAAAAAGGCTCGATAACAATTTCAAAAGGCACGATGACAGTGTTAAAAGTTATCGAGCCTTTTGGAAAAGTTATCAAGCCTTTTACAAAGGTTATCGAGCCTTTTGAAAAAGTTATCGAGACTTTTCCAAAAAGGCTCGATAACAATTTCAAAAGGCACGATGACAGTGTTAAAAGTTATCGAGCATTTTGGAAAAGTTATCGAGCCTTTTACAAAGGTTATCGAGCCTTTTACAAAGGTTATCGAGCCTTTTGGAAAAGTTATCGAGCCTTTTAGAAAGGTTATCGAGCCTTTTAGAAAAGTTATCGAGCCTTTTGGAAAAGTTATCGAGCCTTTTAGAAAGGTTATCGAGCCTTTTAGAAAGGTTATCGAGCCTTTTGGAAAAGTTATCGAGACTTTTCCAAAAAGGCTCGATAACAATTTCAAAAGGCACGATTTTATCGAGACTTTTCCAAAAAGGCTCGATAACAATTTCAAAAGGCACGATGACAGTGTTAAAAGTTATCGAGCATTTTGGAAAAGTTATCGAGCCTTTTACAAAGGTTATCGAGCCTTTTAGAAAGGTTATCGAGCCTTTTAGAAAGGTTATCGAGCCTTTTGGAAAAGTTATCGAGCCTTTTGGAAAGGTTATCGAGCCTTTTAGAAAGGTTATCGAGCCTTTTAGAAAGGTTATCCTTTTGGAAAAGTTATCGAGACTTTTCCAAAAAGGCTCGATAACAATTTCAAAAGGCACGATGACAGTGTTAAAAGGCACGAAAATATTTCAAAAAGGCACGAAATTTTTTTCAAAAAGGCTCGATAACAACTTCAAAAGGCACGATGACAGTGTAAAAAGGCACGAAAATATTTCAAAAAGGCACGAAATCATTTTCAAAATGGCTTCAAGTTTACATACTAAAATGTGAACAACTTCAAAGAAGCAAGTTCAAGAAATATTACCTTATTTTACTGAAGAAGAAAGTCGGGGCAAGACCTTGAACTTTTATTTGTAGAGAGAGAGTAACTGAGTATTTCAAGCCTTCGTTTGAGTTGCAGAGAACAACTCAAAGAGAATAACATAAATGTTTAACTAAGGGCAATTTTGGTAGTTCACCATAATAGGTGCCTTTTAAACTTAACTTATTAAACCAGTGACATTCTCACCAATTCACTTTAAAAAGGTGATATTTTGGACCAATTCCACGGGGAAATGATACGACTCGAACCCTTATGTTAATTTTCGTACCTTAAAATTATTAATTATACGTAGAAATTTGCCACAATTTATATTCCCTTTTTCATCTCAAGTTGATATTTGCATATATATATATATATATATATATATATATATATATATATATATATATATATATCCAAATTGATATTATTGTTACAATAGTATAAATCGATATGAAATGTGGATGATGAGTTCTCATCTTCTAATACCACTATTCGATGTGGCTTGATAGTAAAAGATGTTCATTTAGTCTGAAAAATGTCACATTGTCTATGTTAGAGTATTTTATAAAATGCCACATTCTCATTTTAATTTTTATGTACAACATTACAAGCATGACATCCAAAGTTATAAATGTTGTCACACCGAAACAGAGTTATCAGTTATATTATTATTTTAACTTTAGATAATGAAGGATTTGAATGTTATACGGTTATACTTTTAATATTTATTTAGAGGCTCCTTCGAAAAAAACAAATATCTATTAGGAGACGTGTTATCACCGTATTGTTTTTCTGACCCTATGAGTTTTATGAGAAAAAAAAAAAAAAGTGTATATTCTAAATTGTTATAATTTCATCATTGAGATAGTTAAATTCTCAACTGAATACATTGGATCATTGAGATAGTTATTATGTAAATCTGCTGAAGAAGAAATGGTGATCAATTATTTTGTCTTTGGTACTATTTGATCCGTCATTATTTGTATATGTTTTTTTAACAACATTCTCTATGTCAATTGCTTATTTCTCGAATCAATTAGATATTTAGTTCGTTTATTTGAGCATTTACAGGTTACTGTTCCCAAAAGATAGTGTTTCGAGAATTTGAGAAGATAAAAGGAGATTTTGGAAAGATTTGAGGTTTAAAGTGCAAATTTCAGAAACCGTTGTGGCAACCGCTATGCAATTCCACATTGGTACATGTCCAGAGAAAAGCACTCCCTTAACTGCTGTCCAATTCCACAACGCTCAATCATCAATGATTTTTGCTGCCCAAACCGATGTCCTGCCCAATTGTTTTGTTTGACCCCATGAGTTTTCTAAAAGAAAAGTGTATATTCTAAATTACATGTTTTATTCACGAAATTAAACTTGTAATGAGAAGCTATGTGATATTTCAAATTTAAAAAACACATTTTACTTGCTTTTGAGTTACAAGTCTATTGTAAATAGACCATTATAATTGTACTCCTAAAACTTAAATTAATGCCATATGGATTTTCTTTTCAGATAATATATCTCAAAAACCACGTGTTATATGATTTTTTTTTTTTTTTAATAGATCTCAATTTCGCTTATAGTTGCAATGAATTTTAAAACAAATCAAAATGTCAGCAATAAATATGATCACTTTCATTTAATAGTATACTAACAATTTAGATAATTGAGTTCACGACCTTAAATTTTGTATCATACTATTATAGTATAATGTAAGTATAGTGAATAATAATGTTATGTGACAATTGGTATCATTGATATTGAATCCAATGATCATACATTAATACCTCAAAAATAAAATTAAAAATCTAAAATAATGTAATTTTTAGATACGAATAAAACTTAGTTTTATTGATTCGTTGTAAGTTTTAGGCTATTAATATGTTATTAGTAGTAATATGTTTAACAATCTCTATACTACATGTTATTAGTAATAATATGTTAAGAGCCTAATTCGATTAAACAGTTTATACTATAGATACAATCTTACACGGTAGTATATGCCCTAATTCGATTCTATTAAACTCTCACCCCGATTAGATTGTACATTCTCTATACTTTGTGTTTAAGATTTGTAAAAAAAAAAAAGGTATGACATGAGTAACGAAGTTTTAACATAAAGATGTACAAGGATTAAAAGTTTTAAAAATTACAAAAATAAAAATAAAAATAAAGTCTATAGTTACCCATACATATGTATATATATTTACTTTAGGGGAATGAGATTTGAATGTGAAACCTCAATATTTGTTGAGAGGTGTGTTTACGGTCAGATTATACATATTCAATTTTACTAAAAAGGTTGTACACTTTGTTCTACCTCCCATGGTAGGAATTATCATTTCTAATGATGTTCATAGTAGTTAATCTTGTTAAAAAAAACAAAATTAAATATTTAAATAAAAGAAAGTTACTACGACCCATGAAATAAAATCCCTGTAATTTTACCACCGTTGGTGGAAACCGGAAAAAAAAAAAAAAAAAATTTGCCTCAATTTTTAATTTGGCTAAAAGCCAGGGTATTATTGTGTGAAAGGAAAATTTTTAAAAATTTTCCTCGTGCATAGAAATATCTTATTCTTGAGTCTTGACGCAAATTTTTTAAAAAGGATACCGACGAGCGACGACGATGTACTTGTGACTACCGAAATTTCCCAAACCAACCCGTATCTACTGTACGGATTTCGAATTGCCGAGTAAACGATTATCTTCCCCGTCAACACTCAACCAATCAAGAAATTTTGTAAAAATCAGGAAAAAATAAATGAGTAGAAAGAGAGTGTTGGTGGTCGGAGGCACAGGTTACTTGGGCCAGCATTTGTTGAAAGGCTTATCTGAGCTTCAAGGAACGCCTTATGACGTCGCAGTTACTCACCACTCGGCGCCGCCTCCTCAGCCGCTGCTCGACGCTCTTCCTCCGTCTTTCGTCTTTTTTCACGTCGATATGAGAACCGGATCTGGATTCGATGATGTTTCACTGAAATTTGGTCAGGTCTGTGCTGTTGCCTTCTGATTATTATTATTATTGAATGGAATTCTAGTAAATTGACACGAATTTGATTAAAAGAAACGGCATTGCAGCCTGACGTGGTTGTGAACTGTGCTGCTCTCTCCGTGCCACGTGTTTGCGAGAATGATCCTGATTCTGCAATGTCTATTAACGTGCCTTCCGCGCTTGTAAACTGGCTCTCAAGCTTCACTGAGAATAGAATTCTCTTGATCCATCTATCAACAGATCAAGGTATTATTTTTTTGTTATATGGTTGAATTTGGGTGAGATTCTTATATTTTATTTGCATAATCAGAGAAAAAAAATCACCAGATTCATGATATAAATGAAATTTACAATTTGTTTTTTGAATTGTTAATATTTAATCCCCAAATCAGTAGAATGTTAATATTGAAGAATTAATTTTTGTAAGATTCATTTGCTTTGAAGATAACTTGGTTTTTAAATTTTCATTATTTTCATGTGTTCTTGGGCTATGTTTTGATAAATGCAATGCAATTTTATTATTAGTTTACGAAGGGGTGAAGTCTTTTTACAAAGAAGACGATGAAACTGGTCCAGTGAATGTTTATGGCAAATCGAAAGTTGTGGCTGAGAAGTACATTGCCGAGAAATGCTCAAACTTTGCGATTTTGAGAAGCAGTATCATTTTTGGTCCTCAAACTCTCTCACCTGTACCGAAATCTCTACCAATTCAGGTGTGTATAAGAATGCTGTGACTTTTCATGATGCGCTTTCGCAGTTGTGTTAGCTTGTAAGAGTGTACTGAATCAAGCTACTTATTGAGATTCACTAAAATATGATTTTTATTGTCTTTTTTCTACATATAACTTCGTGGAGCTCATGGAGATCCCATTTGAAATTTATATATAATATTCTTATTTCTTTGTCAATTCAGTATGTGTGAGCACAAATGAATAGGTCTATGCCGATGTTCTACTGTTGATCAAGTTGCAAATGAGAACTTTATTAAGTAGTTTAGCTATTCTTTGTCTTGAAAGTTTTCTGGCAGACATGAGAACTGAATGAACTAAAACATAGGATTACTAATTCAATCAAAGTTTAAAATTCTTATCCAGCAAAAATAGGAATGAAAATTGAGGTAAAGAAATATGGCGGGATTGATCATATGGAAGCCTGAGTAACACCTACATGTGTGTTAGTTCATGGTTCATGAATTTTGTCTTAAAACATATTAGGGACAATTATGTTTTCTTTAGGAGGAGTGTGTAAATTCATGATCTAAAATGTGTAAATTCTAGGTTAAGAAAAATGGCATGCGAGTAAATTTTAATGTTTGCATGCGGTCATTGCTGAGATATTCAGAATACTCAATTACGCACACATATATAAATAATTATATATATATATAAATAATTATATATATATGTATCTGCGATACATGTTATGGCGATGAATGGGTGGTAAAGGCCGGTGGTAAACTGTAATACAGAAAAATTGCAATCTGTTTTTCAGAAACGTACAAAGATTAAATACGTATACATTCATGTATGCTTGGTCTCTAACGAACAATTTATTCCCAAATGATGCAGTGGATTGATGGTGTTCTTTCCAAAGGAGATAAGGTGGATTTCTTTCATGATGAATACCGCTGCCCAGTATATGTCAAGGATGTTGTGACTGTCATACTGACTTTGACAAATAGATGGGTGTCAGGTACTAGTCTATTACCTATACTTACTTTCATTTGCATACTAATGGCAAATTATAGAATGTTTCTTGGAATCTAGTCTTTCATATGTTTTTGCACCCACAGTAGCTTCATGTGTATGATTAGTTGCACTAGGATCTTTTGACTATAGTTTAATTCTCTCTCTCTCTCTCTCCTCACATTCTTTTCCCTCCCATATCTAGTGATTGGATTAAAAAAAAAAAAAAAAAAAAAAGAAGAGTATTTAGAATATCTGTTTACATCTGATTTCTGTTTTTCTTTTGCTTTCTGAATTAAATCCTGATATAATGGAACTTGTCCAGACGGTAAGCAAATGCGGATGGTACTAAATGTTGGGGGACCAGACAGGGTATCTCGTGTTCAAATGGCTGAAGCAGTGGCAGATATACAAGGATACAACAACACCTTAATCAAACCAGTATCTGCATCATCTGTATGTATATCTTCTCACAATTCCATTTAAATTATGCCTGAGATAGGGATACAGTACGTTGTATTTTCTTCATTATTTTGAACGGTGGCCTTGCCATATTACACACAAATTATACAATTTACCCAAGAACGCGTATTCATTTAATTACACAATGCAATTATCTTTACAATTACATGCTTTTAACTTTTCCAAACAGACAGATTTTACTTTCTCATTTTATTCTTCTGTTTGATATTTTTACTGATAAAGTTCATATCATTTGATTTATGAGCTTGACTTTTGAATGATTTTTCAGATTGATCGTGGTGTCAAGTCCCCATCTGACATATCTATGGATGTCACTAAACTGGTTCAGACGCTTAATATTCATCCTGTTACATACAGAGATGGTGTCAAATTAACACTGGCAGCCGAAGCTAAATCCTAGTGTTATGAATATACAGTGAATTGGTTCTTTATTGTTTTCTGATTTTTATTGATGAGGTTTTAGTGTATAATAAAACGAATGCTACGTTTTACTATACCTCATATATTCTTTAATCAGGGCAAATTTGGTTTCAGACTTCAGAGTACAAGATTGGTATTATTCCAGGGGGAAACCAGTGCTTCTGTTTGGAGTCCGGGAAAATCTTTCATTGTAACTTCATATTTACCGTTGAAAATTGTTGGAGATAAGATGTATAGTTAAAGTCATTTGCTGGCTTCGTGTATATTGTTGTTTGTTGTTTTTTTATTTATTTATTTTATCCGAATTATATGGACCATGTAAAACGAATTGCGTTTGAGAATTTATGAAATACATTCTGCAACTTAGATGAGCAGACATTGTCCAATCTAGCTCTTTTTCGTATGTTCTTTGATTGCTTCTCTTGGCGTTGGGTAGAAAATCAGATATTCTGTTACTTCTGTATGTTAAAGAAAAGCGAGTCCATGAACAGGGAACTGACCAATGCTATGATCTGCGTCGGTTGGTGATGAGATTAGGAATGGCAATGGGCTGAGTTCGGGCGGGTTTGGTAAAATCCAAACCCAAACCCATGAAACTTTGTGTCTATCAAACCCATCCGTGAACCCACGAAAATAAACGGGTTCGGGTTTGGGTTTTACCCATGGGTTTAGAGGACACCCAAACCCGCCCATGAACCCATGAAACAAGCAGGACCACGGGTCAAACCCACGAATCCGTCAATTGTTTTTTTTGAAAATTATTTCTATATTATTTAAATATAAGAAATATTATAATTTTAAAGAATAAAAACACTTAATAAATTGAAATGTTTACATTTTATTCTCTATATAATTAAAAAGTTTTTATTGGAGTTTAAATTTATAATATTTTAAATAATGAAATATTATATAATTTTTATTGTTCGCGGGTTCGGGTATGGTTTTTTTTCCAAATCTATACACAAACCCAAACCCATGACGGGTACAATTTTCAAACCCAAACCCGCCCACGAGTACAATTATCCCAACCCAAACCCTCTTTAAGCAGGTTGGGTTCGGACGGGTCCCATGGGTTCGGGTTTAATTGTCATCCCTAGATGATATCCCATTTTGTTCTATCAAAAAAACTGCCTACAAAAACAAGAAATAGAATGGCATCTCTAAGACTAAGGTGGTGTTTGGTTTGCTGGAATGGAATGGAATGGAATGCATTCTCAATGTTTGGTTGGTTGGTTAGAATCCAATGGAATGGACATTTCATCCAAAAACCAATGGAATGCACATTCTATTCCAAACTAAAAAATTATATATTATATACTGTATTAAATAATATATATTATATATTTATAATATAATATAATATAATATAATATAATATAATATATTGTAGAAATCATGCCTCTTAAATGGCTCACAAATTATGAGAAGGTTTTCCAGGATGAATCTCCTGTCGTTGCTACAGATACATCATATGTTCCTCAGCCAGATGGCTCAATCAAAACTATCTATGGACCCCTCACCGGTTCTAAAGCTCCTTCCAGTTCGGAGACTCCTCCGATTTTCCAAGCCCTTATGATCCAACCTGTCACAACTGAAGATGATATTCCTATCCACAGTTTTGAAGCACTGTTCGCCATGTGAAAGGCCATCATAATATAATTGCTGATATGCTCTCCAGGCCTCCACTCACCCATCTCATTACATCCACAGGTCACTATCCTCTTATCTTCATGACTTCTCCTACTGGTCCCTCATCATCTTCACCAGCCATACATGATTACTCTTTCCCACCAGAACTCTTGGCCACGTTGCCACCTGATCACCAGCCTTCTCTAGACCAGATCCAGTCCTTTGCCAAGGCTCAACTTCCGGTCTAGAGGCAAGCACAGAGCATACTGAGATAATTACAGACTGTTACTTATATGAGAGACAGGCATTCGAAGGAAGAAGAGAGAATATTTAGCAAGACATGAGAAATTAAAACACAAAAGGAATATTTTTATATTTCAGATTCTGAATTTTATAAGAGACGAACTCTCCTTATATATAGGGAGAGATAGGATACATCTAAACTTGGCACACAGTAAGGCCAACAAACGTGGCAGATAGAAAATAAAAGCAAACTAAAGCAAACTAGGGGCCATCGGCCAAATGTAACTAAATACAAATAGACAAGGCCTAATAAAACAGTGCTTAAGCTCGTGATCTTAGCTCAGCCCGAGTTCCAAGCTCGTGATCTTATCTTGTGTAATAATTTACTTTCATTATTATGTTTAGTTTTATTAGACATTGTTTAGTTGTATTAGGCCCATTTGTCTTTATTAGGTCTTGTCTGTTTGTATTTGGTTACATTTGGCCGATGGCGTCAACCTTCTCTTCAGATCAAGTGCAAATCCTTAGTCTCTTGCACCTGCAGAACGAAGAAGAAGAATCATTTCAAACACTTTAAAAACAAGAAAGGTAGCTCTAAAAGATTCAAGTTCTTCAGGAAGAAAGCAAAGCGAGGTTGGAATAAATCCCAACGATGCTACATTTGTGGCAAACCCGGACATTATGCAAAGAAATGTCCCAACAAAAAGGCAAAGTCCGCCAGATTAGTTCAGCAGTTAAAAGTGTTTAGAGTTTTCCCCACAATGACGACCTAACCACGGCCTAAACAGGGTACTAACATTTCAACAATCTAGAGACAGAGAGGGACCTTAAGCCAAAAGCCAACAACATCTCATCTTCTGATGTGCAGGATCCTCAACTAGAGGCAAGCACAGAGCATACTGAGATAATTACAGACTGTTACTTATATGAGAGACAAGCATTCGAAGGAAGAAGAGAGAATATTTAGCAAGACATGAGAAATTAAAACACAAGAGGAATATTTTTATATTTCAGATTCTGAATTTTACAAGAGACGAGCTCTCCTTATATAGAGGGAGAGATAGGATACATCCAAACTTAGCACACAGTAAGGCCAACAAACGTGGCAAATAGAAAATAAAAGCAAACTAGGGGCCATCGGCCAAATGTAACCAAATACAAACAGACAAGGCCTAATAAAGACAAATGGGTCTAATACAACTAAACAGTGCCTAATAAAACAAAACATAATAATGAAAGTAAATTATTACACAAGATAAGATCACGAGCTTGGAACTCGGGCTGAGTTGAGATTACGGACTGGATAGATTACAGGTGGCATGATTTTCATCATCTGAGTCATGGGCACCACAGATGAAGCAGGGCCAGGCAAAATCAAAGGGGTCCTGAGAGTAATCATGTACGAATCTTGAAAGGGGTTCCAGTTTTGAGTGGGGTCTCTAGGGATATCAGGGAGGATGAAAGCTTCATCGGTGGGGACGTAATTAACATCACAGAGGAAATTGAGCAGTGAGACTTGGAGAATCTGTGGGTATATCTTTTGATAATCATACGTGGTGTGCCATTCATAACTGGTATTGGCAGTCCAGAGGAGTCATTTGTGGGGATTGTACCTGTAGGGCCTATGGAAGATCCATATACAGCATACAGAGACAGCTGACTCCTGATCAAGCTTCCAAAGGTTATATTGTCCCATGAGCTTAGTGAGTTCATTTTTCCAGTTTGTCAAGGACGTGAACCATTGGAGGAAAACCCATAACAGAGAGTTTTGTTGAGAAGGATCATGAAGATGACCATATAAAGCCTGAAATGGGAAGACGATGGCATGGTGATGTAGAACTGATAAACACTAGAGGAACCAAAGGAGTTGAGGAGAAAAGTAGTAGAAGGGTGGCATTATGAATGGGTCAAGAAATGGTCTGGATAGATTGTTGATGGTGTGACGACAGTCTTGACTATTGATGTGGGCTAAGTAGACCGGAAGTTGGGCCTTGGCAAAGGACTGGATCTGGTCTAGAGAAGGCTGGTGATCAGGTGGCAACGTGGCCAAGAGTTCGGGTGGGAAAGAGTAATCATGTATGGCTGGTAAGGATGATGAGGGACCAGCAGGATAAGTCATGAAGATAAGAGGATAGTGACCTGTGGATGTAATGAGATGGGTGAGTGAAGGTCTGAAGAGCATATCAGCAATTATATTATGATGGCCTTTCACGTGGCGAACAGTGAAGTCTTATCGGGCAAACCAATCTTTGAGTCTCAAAAGGAGAGGATTGGGAGGAATCTTATTGCGAAAATCGAGTATCTTTGGGAAGGATGAGTTATCCATTTCAACAATAAAGTTTCTTGTCCAGGGGTGAAAATCGAGCTTTTGGATTCCATATTTGACAGCAAGAATCTCTTTATAGACAGTGTGATAATGCTGTTGGGCTTCTTTGAATTTGCCACTGGCATGACCACAGTATCTTCGTTGACCTTCTCGATCTTCAATGAGAATGGCTCCCCAGAAAATATCGCTGGCATCCATCTGGAGGATGAGTTGGCCTGAAGAAGGGATGACGAGGGCAGGAGGAGATTGAGAGATCTCCTTTAATTTGATGATGGCCTCAGTGTGGGAGGAATTCCAAGGAGGAGGATGCTTCTTTAGTAGGGCGGAGAGGACTGAGGTGTATTGACTGACATGAGGAATAAAGTCTCGGACATAGTTGACGATTCCGAGGAATTGTTGAACTTGTTTCACGCTAAGATCAGAATCATGGAAGTCTAATAATCGGATAACCAAATGAGGACCAGGACGGTATTGGCCGTTGAAAATGTGCATGCCAAGGAATTCAATTTCAGACCTTCCAACTATGCTTTTCTTTTCGGAGAGCATGATACCATAGTGATGAACAATGTCATGGAACTGTTGGAGAAGGAGATTGTGAGAGGTATCATCTGGAGAGAACAGGAGGATGTCATCAATGTAGATGAGGGCTGAGTGTAAGAGAGGATGAAAAATTCTGATAACAGCCTTTTAGAAAAGGGATGGAGCAGTTTGTAAACCAAAAAGGAGAACAGTCCATTGGTATTGTGCATTAGGAAGACATATATTATATTATATTATATTATATTATATTATATATTATTATATTAAATAATATTTAATTGTATATATTATTATATATTATATATTATAATATAATATAATATATAATAATATTAATATTACTAATATATATTATATATTATATATACTATATTATAATATATATAATAATATTTATATTATATATTATTATGTAATTATAATATATATATTATATATTATAATAATATACATATCTATATATAATATGTTATATATTATAATAATATATGTAATATTATATATAAATATAATATTAGATATACTTTCATGTTTTATTATTATTATCCATAATATATCATGTTATTATAATTGTTTTGTAATTAGGGATATTTTGGTCAAAATACAATTAATTCCATTCTATTCAGTTATTAACCAAACAAAATAATACCGATTCATATATTAATTCTACAGACCTAACCAAACAAAGGAATCAGCTTTCCATTCTTTTCCATTTCAATTCCCATTCCCATTCTCATTCTCATTCTCATTCCAATTACTATTCCACCATGGTAACCAAACACCAACTAAGGAGGCTCTTTACTTGTTGTTTGGGAGGCCATACTCAATTTAGATATGGACTCTAACCCATAGTTTAATTGATCGAGGTACATGATTGTGTTGTGAAAACTTCTGGATAGGTACGAGGAATTTACTATAGGGCCACCTCATGTTCCATCAATGTTTGTAATTGTTAAAACTTAAAAGAGTAATGATACTCATGTTCCACCTAGGGATGGTCGTGGGGGCCCAATGGGGCGGGGGAGGGTACCCCCACCCCCACCCCCACCCCCATTACTCAAACCTCCCCCCACCACCTCCCCCAAAATCCATTTGGGGGGACGTTTTGGGGGGAGGTTCCCCCACCCCCACCCCCACCCCCACCCCCACCCCCAAAACTCATTTCCCCCATTTTATTTCCTTTTCAATTCTAAATTCTAAATTCTAAATTTTAAATTTTTAATCCTAAAAGTAATAAAAATACAATATAAAATCCAAAATAATTGCATAATACATATATATTATTTTGGGGGTTAATTACACCTTATAAATGAACAACCATAACATTTAATTTTAATAATTTAATATTATAATTTATAATTTGTTTTAATTTTTAAAATTTTTATATATAAATAAAAATAAAAATAAAAATAATATATATATTATTTTGGGGACCCCAATGGGGTTTTGGGTTTGGGGGGAGGTACCCCCACCCCCTCCCCCAAAATATGTTTGGGGGCAAACTTTGCCCCCAAAACCCCATGGGGGCCCGTGGGGGATGGGGCCCCATGGGGAAACGCCCATCCCTAGTTCCATCTCATGTTTGAGTTTAATCAATGTTTTTTATTTTTTATCTTTTATAAATTTAACATCATCTCAAGAGTAATACGGTAATTACAACTCTCGTGATACATCATTTGGAGAAATAATTTAGGTCATCTACTGTTATTCTTGTTTAAATTGTGCCAAATTGGAAATTTATAAAGTAGGCGTATTTAGAAAAGAAAGAAATACATTTAGCAATACTTCCATTTATTGGGTCTTGATAAAGCACAATAACCCTCAGAAGTGAAAATACTTCACCGCACGTGCGTAGTAGAATTGTAGAAAGACGAAACAGTCCTCCCTTCGGACCCTTCCCTTCAACCGCATTACCACACCCAACACAAGTGACTAGAATTTCCCAACATAATCGCGTCTACATCTATCTTCTTCTTCATCATCAATTCCACATTTTCTTCAGGTAAAGTACCAACAATCCTCTTCTCATACTCTTTTTTCAGTTCGAATCATTGAATTTACATGACATTCAACATTTACTAACTATCTATTCCATCGCGTGTTTCAGTTCTAGAAATCATATTATTTAGGGTTTTTGAATGCTGAAATCTAATCTGATCGATTTCTCTGCAGTTGAAATGGGAGGAGGAGCCGATCATGGACACGGAGGAGAGGCGTCTCACGGCGATTTCAGGAGTAAGGTGTGGACCATGAGCGGTGGCCCAAACTGCAGGCCCAAGCACTGGAAGCGCAACACCGCCATTGCCATGGCTGGTATCTTCCTTATTTGCATTCCTATCGCCATGAAGTCAGCAGAGCTCGAGGTCTCTATAAACTATTCTTTTTCTCACATAATTTATTTTCTTTTTATATTATTTGCTGAGGAAATGTAGACACCAAGTTAGATGTCCATCTATTAGTTATTTTTCCTGCTTGTTGCTGTTTTTTGGTGATCTAATTATTTGTAGTAAGAGATCTAAAACTACAATGGTCCGGGTGAAAAATGTAGAAGTATTTAGTTTAGTTTAGTGACTGTTAATGACTAAATTGCGCTAATGGTAGAAGTGAATAGGAAGGTCAAACACTATTAATTTGATTCATATAGGTTTAGGCTGTTTTCTCGAAAATCCAATTGTCATTTTGGTTGCTATAAGTTTGCTTTAACAAGTACAAGTCTGGTTTAGTGACAACCAATTGCCATTTTGATACTCAAGTTTCTTATGTAATACTGTGTATCAGACACTTTTTATGTTTAATTCTGATTGTTTATTTTTGAAAACAAAGTCAAGTAGGATACCTTGATAGAGTATAGCGATGATGGTGTTCGTAATTTTTTTGAGCTAAAACCCTTTTCTTTTTATTCACTTCATGGAGATGGGCATGGCATTTTGACAAGGCATGTTCAAGGTATCGTTTTGAAAAATTATGCTATCCTAGCTAGTCTGTGAAGTGTGAAAAATGATCTTCCAAATGATAAACCACAAATGTTGTGTAAGCCGAGTGTTATACTTAACATAAACTTGTTTATGATAAATTACTGTTAGACTTATTGGACGCCTGCCTTTTCTCTGGATGCCTCTTGAAAGGGTGCTCCAAAATTGTTGAAATGTTAATTTCTCAACTGAATACATTGGATCATTGAGATAGTTATTATGTAAATCTGCTGAAGAAGAAACGGTGATCAATTATTTTGTCTTTGGTACTATTGTTCATAACTCTATATGTAAGAGAAGGAACATGTTGTGAGGCACTAATATTTATCATCCTTGCTTGGTTTAAGAATTACTTGTCTGCTATAAGCTTCAGGTCTATTCTGTTACTTGTAGGGTATTTCGTTTCAAGCAATGCTAAAATTATATAGATCCTCACTAACCTAAACTTCCCGTGACATGCCATGATGATAAACATAAGATAACCATATCTATGGACTAGGAGATTACAGTCATTTTTATTGACAAGGTAGCAATTTGGGTCTGGGATGTCATTTCGATAGAGCTCAGAAAGAGGAACTTCTAAAAATGAAATTGAATTAGTGTATGAATTTGGAATATTAGACATAACTGACATGGTTTTTTATATGCAATGATTGATCCAATATATTTTGAATAAGTATACGGTTAAAAGCAAACCTTTCATCATTTGAAGACACTAACTGTGAGGAAAATGCCACAGAGGACCCAAATGTCTCCTTAGTTTGTTTTACTATTTAAAGATGCAAACGATTGATTCCAATGCTGTTTAACATTTGTTTTTATAGATGCTATCAACATTTTCAGTTCAGAATGACACATCCGGAAAGTGGGAATGGATGCTTTTATTCTTTACAAAATGCCCTTCTTTCTTTCCGTTTTTATGCTTTTCCTTTTAATATCTGAATTTTATATTTACAGATGCATGGCTATTTCGTCGGCTGTTTTTTAGTGCATTACTGTTATGATGCTAGGGATGATCATGATGTGTAGCTAAAAGGATTTTTTTATTATTATTTTTTTTATGCAGCAACGGCCTCATCAACCTGTTCGCCCAATTCCTTCACAGCTCTGGTGCAAAAATTTTGGAAACAAAGACTACTGAATAACTGAAGTTGTCAAGGACTTTGGCCAGCTATTGCGTATATCTTTGATTGCCGATGGTTTTATTAGACTTTCAAGACCGTCTTTAGTAATGTTTTCTAAGATTTGAATCTGTTTTTAATGGAGCAGGTGAAAACCCTGATAACTATCAATAATTTGTCAAATGTGATGTTTACCACCATCATAAAATGTTGAATACCGGTTTGGATATTGCTATACGAATATTGTTCATTCTTCTATCTTACACTAAAATTTTCAAAATGATAAATAAAATAGTGTAGGTCAAATTTGTATAAAGTGGGCATCCGAATTGATCTCACTATCAAGAATCAAGGTTGTTTGTTATTGTCAAGTTGAAATCAGTGGAGGTGGGTTAAAGTATAGTAAAAGTGGAATGAACAATCTCAATTCGCTGCATCTTTGAGACAAGCCAAGCGAATCAGTGGAATTGAATCAATTCGGTTCATTGGTTTAACAAAATATAGTAGTTGATATTTCTACGTGTGTTCTCAAACGCTGTTGCTGGATGACTTCTTCTTCAAGCTATATTTAATGGAGGGTTGGTTGAAGTCGAACATTTAACTTTTATGTCATTGAAAGGTCAAATAGTATCAGCTAATAAGAAATGGAGACCACAGGCACCCAAATTTTAAATAAATGCCGCATAATCAGAAAGGATAAAGGGGTAGGAAAGTAAATTCACATGAGTTTTAATGATTTATTGAATATGGTTGGCACTTGGTGTGTTTTATTGGAACAATTTTGACTTTTCAATTGAACGTGGAATTGGGAAAGAATGAAAGATCATAGTCAATAGATCACGATATACTGGTCGAAGAACTTTCAATGGGTGGGTCCCTTTCCACGTGGCAGGAATCAAAAGGTGATATCTACCATCTTCAGGGATCTCTAATCTAACTGAGTAACGAATGTTTAACCCCAACCACGAGGTGGTTGCCTTGGTGGTCCAAGGCTTGGGATGAAAATCTTAAGTTCTTGGTTCTACTCTTAGCAATTACATTGTGGCTAGACATCAGGGCGTCAGCTCAACTGGTGGATGGACGGCTTGGGGCACAGGTATATCCCAGGTTAGCGGTTCAAATCCTACCTAGACGAAAGCGAGTTCTGATTTACCCGCTTGCATCTTGGTGTGGTTGGGGGTGTGTGCCGAGGTTTCCTATCTGTCCTACTCCATAATATTCAACAAATAGACCGTCAGAAGCAACAAGTTAGGGAGGACAGGTGGATGGGTGGTTGGACGAAGTCCAAGATCCTCGATACCAAAAAAACAATCCACACCCACCCTACTTTAGGGTGCCTCTATTGCCACCCATTTCAGTACTCGTGCACCCATTTCATTCAATAATTCAAAAAAAAAAAAAACTCTTAACAACTTTTATAAGTTTCCTCTCTAAAATGAAAGATCCTCTTTAACTTCGTTTTTTTTTTCTCCATGATCTAGATTAAGTTCTCTTCATTTGTTTCGCATGAAAAGGCTGTGTTGCATTATGATATCAATTATTTTTCTTTTGTCTAAGCTATTGTTTTTACTTGTCTAAAATTTGTTTATTAGAGTTTATTGTAGTAGAAACCTTTTCCCTTTTTCCAATTACCAAAGTTAAAGTTAGGAAGAAACAAAGGAAATTTTTTGGGAGATTCGAGTGTTAATACTTCTTGATTTATGAGACTAGCTAGAAAAGGGAAAAATAAAATAAAATAAACCCGTAAACACATCAATAGAATTTGTAATGCTTTAATCAATATTATTCTTTTGTAGGTTGCAAGAAATAATAAAAGAGAATATAGTATTTAAAGGATTTAGGTTTAATAAAACCGTAAATAAAACCTTCACACTTACACCATAAGTTATGGATTCGAGTATTCCCTTCTTAAAAAAACTCCGAATATATATAATGTTTCAAAAAAAAATATAAAGAATTTAGTAAGTAAGTAAAATAAATAAATAAATAAAGGATTCAAAGATTTACCTACTAAAATTAAATTGTCCTTAAAAGTAGATTTCCTAAAGGTGTATTTGTGATAAAAAAAAATTACAAAAATATAGGTGGAAGGAGAATTTTTTTTGGTGGCAATAGAGCAACGTTTATTTTATTACGTGCATGATAATTTTACCTAATAAACAATATATTCGCATATAATACTCTCGTTACCCGTAATTTCGTCGGGCAGGCTAGTCTACTCTCCCTTTCAGTATCCGCCTTCTAATTTCGGCACATTCTCTATCTGCCCGCAAATCCGGGGCAGTCATTATTGGACATCTTTTATGATTTTTGATTTTTTTTGGGAAATTCTTCCACGCTCTTTTTTTTCAACACTCACTCGACAACTTCAACTGTTTCTCCTTTCACACACACACGACCATAGACAAAGAACCTCCTCGTCAAGAAATAAAGGAAAAAAAATAAATAGGAAATTTAACTGGTGCACAAATATTACTATAAATTAATTTATCCCTTCTATAAATTGACCCAACGCACATTGAGACAGCTCACACACTCTTTTAATTCCGGTCAAAATATGAGAAACAACAATTGAAGTATTTGTATCGTGGATTTGCGTTTTTGGCAATTTTTTGTTTTATAATTAATATTTGATTCTGGTTCTGGATCTCGAATTATTTGAGGCAAAATGTGGAAACTTGCTCGAGTTGCGGCGACTCGTTTGACCCGATCGAGGCGGTTCTCGACGGCGATTCCTGGTCCATGTATGGTTCACAAACGTGGTGCTGATATTCTTCACGATCCCTGGTTCAACAAGGTTTTATTTTCTTTCTGTTTTCTTTTACTTACTAGTGTCGATAGTAGTAGTTTGTTTTAGTATCGTCGGTGGTAGTTTAGTTTAGTTTGTTACAAATCTTGTTTGGCATTTTGAAAGCAGAGAGTTTTGAGTTCTGCAAATAGATGAACTGTATGCAGTTTATAGTTTACATTATTGTTTTGTTAAATTGGACAATCAAGCTTGTCAGAGGTTGTGATGTTTGAAAAAAATGTATGTGAAAATTTTTGCTGTTGATGAACGTGATTGATGAATAGTGGATTTTCTTTCTTTCTCTGTTTTTGAAAAACAATATAGGATACTGGATTTCCTTTGACTGAAAGAGATCGATTAGGGCTCCGTGGCCTCCTTCCTCCGCGTGTGATATCATTCGAGCAGCAATATGCTCGTTTCAGTAAGTGAAAATACTATAGCCTCTCAAAGTTTTTAATGTTTGCACACTTTTTTTTTAGCAAGTCTCTTTTTTTTTTATGATCTCTTTTGGAGACTCAGATGTTTAGTTTTAACTTTGATGAACCGATCTTATCAATTTTCCTTTATTTATGTTGGCTTTTTAGGGTGGGTTTCTTCTTAATTTTCTGCTGATACATTGTTGTTCAAATTGTTAGTGGAATCATATCGATCACTAGAAAAAAATACCCAGGGTCAACCAAATAGTGTTGTATCATTAGCGAAATGGAGGATCTTGAATAGGCTGCATGACAGGAATGAAACATTATATTATCGAGTAAGTTCAGTGCCTTATTCCAGCTTGTTGGTGTTAAAGTAGAGATATTAAAATTATCAAAACTGACTTTGTTGCTTTTCTCTTCAGGCCCTTATAGATAACATCAAAGATTTTGCTCCAATTATATACACTCCAACAGTTGGATTGGTGTGTCAGAATTATTCAGGATTGTTTAGACGCCCACGTGGAATGTATTTTAGTGCAAAGGATAAAGGGGAGATGATGTCTATGATCTACAACTGGCCAGCTCATCAGGTAATAAATTCCACAAGATTGGTTGAGAACATATTCCTTTTCCTTGTGTGATTTTCCATTCTGCGTTTGTGATGCCATGTTCTGCTCTTCTTCGTGTTGCAGGTAGACATGATAGTTCTGACAGATGGGAGCCGTATTCTTGGCTTAGGTGACCTTGGAGTTCAGGGTATTGGAATACCAATTGGAAAACTGGATATGTATGTTGCTGCTGCTGGTATCAACCCACAGAGAGTATGAACCACTCACTCTGTGTCTGTGTTCGTGTGGAAGCATGCTTGGGCATTTACTTGTTCATGCATTCCTGCACTTGTACATGTGTGCGCTGGTCCCATGGTTTTATTTTACAATACATGCATGGACATGGAAATACACAGTGCTTGATAGTCAATATGTATTATGCAAAAAATTTATGCATGGTGCATGAGTATGATTCCCCTGTGCTGGCTTCTCAGTTATCTCTAACTATATTGACAGTCTACCGATATCTTGGATATTTTTGTGCTTCTGTATCATATATGTCGACATAAATGTTTATTGTATGATCTGATAGGACATATGTGAAATCTCAGTGATGGATTATATTTTGTTTTGAAGGTTGCATTGTAGGTTTTTCATGTCATTCTTTTCTTGCTATAGTTAATTGTTGTAACTCATTTTATTCATTTCATGTTCCTCACTGACAGATACTCCCAGTTATGCTGGATGTTGGTACTAACAATCAAAAGCTACTTGAAGACCGTTTGTGTGAGTAGTAATATTTACATCTGTCATTATTTACTTCTTGATTTTCTTGTCCATGCAGAAAAAGACCACACAATGTTTTGGAACTTTTCTTTCTTGGAAACATCTTGAGGTTATCTTGTCACTTTTTTGTAATTGAACAGATTTAGGACTTCGACAACCTAGGTTAGAAGGAGAAGAATATCTAGAAATTGTTGATGAATTCATGGAAGCTGTTCATGCACGTTGGCCCAAAGCTATTGTACAGGTATTTTTTATCTAATAATTACTTTTCTGTCATGTTAATTTCTATCATTTTTGTATATGATGATTTTTATTTTTATTGTATCAGTTTGAGGACTTTCAAATGAAATGGGCCTTTGAAACTCTGGAACGATATCGGAAAAGATTTTGCATGTTTAATGATGACATACAGGTGACTATATGGTGTGACTTCTTGCCATTCTATATAAACTAAGGCGCATATGGTACGATCTGGACTTCTATGGGATAATTCTGGGTGCCTCCATAATTACAACGGTTATTCTTCATGTTTTGTAGGGAACTGCTGGTGTCGCACTTGCAGGATTATTAGGAACTGTAAGAGCACAAGGTCGACCATTGACTGACTTTGTGAATCAAAAGATAGTAGTGGTGGGGGCTGGGAGGTACTTGGAAATTTATATTTGAGTTAGTTAGCTATATAGGCTTAAAATATCTTATTTGTTGGTTTTCTACTTGTTATTTGCTGTTCTCATTATCAAATTCCTTTTTTCTGCATTCAGTGCAGGGCTTGGTGTTCTTAGCATGGCTGTAAAGGCTCTATCAAGAATGGCAGGGAACAGTGAAGCAGGTGCAGGAAAACAATTTTTCCTGGTTGACAAAGATGTGCGGCTCTATACCTTTTTACTCTATTAGACTTGTATTGAAGTTTTATATCGGTATTAATATGACATATCTTTGCCCTTGAATGACTATAAGGCCTCGATGATCATGGAACACAAGTTAAATGAAAGTGATTTGTTAGTTTTAGGGTTTATCAACTTTAGCAATCACTTTACTTTAATTCTTGATGTAATGATTAATGTTCAATTAAACAAAACAAAAGCCATTTGAATGCTACAATTTCATCTAAACACATCATGATATCATCCGTTGAAATTTTGTTTCATTGGTGTTTAAAACATCTTGTGGTGGATTCAGGGCCTCGTCACAAAAGAGAGAAATAATCTTGATCCAGCAGCTGCACCATTTGCTAAAGCTCCAGGAGAGATTGTGGGGCTTAGGGAGGGAGCTTCTCTACATGAAGTGGTAAAGCGAATGAAATTAATTTAGGCAGTTTCTCTGAATATAAGACTGGGTCTTGTATGATACTTCTGAAAGAAAATGGGAAAAAAGAAAAAGAAAAAAAGAAGAAGCATTTATCATGTAGTTTTTAGTATTTGTTTCAATAGAGTTGAACCATTTTGCTATAGTTTTATAATTATCATCTTCTAAATGTTATACATGATCTTTTATACTAACAAGAATTCTAATTGCCAAGAGCCAAATTTGATCAGGTTAAAAAGGTCAAGCCCCATGTACTTCTTGGTTTGTCTGGAGTTGGGGGTATCTTCAATGAGGAGGTGAGCGCTTTATCATTTTTGTTTCATCCTTCTCTACAATTAATTACCATTAAAGGAAGCGTGTTAAATAAATGAACGTACTTTTATTCTCATCAAAATTGTGATTTTTTGACAAATTCTGGTTATGCTGCATGCTGGTAGTGAATCGTTAATGAATGATATGATTCTGAGTGACCTTATTGTACTTAGATGCTCTAAATTATGTGTTTGTAGATGCGAGTCTCAGCTGATTTCATGAATGTTTTTATCTAATTAACAATTTGTTGTATTTTATGAGTATTCCTCTGTTTTATAGGGTTTTACTTGATAAGATTCTTTCTGGACTTGAGTTTATTCTTTTACCAGTGTGAATAGTGTGAATGATGTAACATCACGTATCTTTTAATATTGTTTGATTCTTTCTGTTTTATGTGGCAAAGTATGCATTGGCCTGTTTTGGTTCTTGGGATTAATATATATGCAATGATGGTTATCCACTGTTATATATATAAATAATAATAATAATAATAATAATTAAAAAAAAAAAAAAAAACTTCAACTGTTTCTTTATTTTATTAGTGCTTGCATTGTTTTATATTTCAGTTCCTCTGAAGTATTGTTTGGCATGTAAAATAGGTGCTCAAGGCCATGCGAGAATCTGATTCAACAAAACCTGCCATTTTTGCTATGTCAAATCCCACCTTGAATGGTTTGGTTTTCCTACTCTCTGGAGCATCCTCATTTTCCCTTACGACAACTAGATATATTTTGCTGACATTCACTTTGTGTTTACTATGGAACAGCCGAATGCACTGCTGCTGATGCTTTTAAGCATGCTGGGGAAAATATAGTATTTGCTAGTGGAAGCCCTTTTGAAAATATTGATCTTGGTATCTTTGCTTCCTTTTGATGCATATTCTGTTAGTCTTTTGTCACCACGGAGTTAAGAGTATTGTGTGCTGCCTTTTTTTTCTTCGTGAGAGCCATTTTGGGCTATGTTTTGGTGCTGATTATTGCCTTTTTTTTGTCCAATTATCTGATTATGACATCTTTCAACCATCATTTGATTGGCAGGCAATGGAAAAGTAGGTTATGTAAATCAAGCAAACAACATGTACCTGTTCCCTGGGTTGGTCTTCTTCTTTTCTTATATTTTATAATTTAATTTAGTTGACCATGATTAAAATCTTGATAACATATATGTAAAATTTGCACTTAAATTCAGCATTGGTTTGGGAGCTCTCCTCTCTGGTGCCCGTTCTATATCGGACGGGATGCTACAAGCAGCTGCAGAATGGTATGTATATGATATTTTGGCTACTTTCTTCTTTGCTCCATCGCAAACTGGTTCTCTAGGAAAAAAGAAGAATTTCTTCAAAAGTGATCAATTTATACTTGTTTAGTTAGTGAAATGCAAATTTTTACATACAACAGCTCAGGCAATATAAATCTATTGTGAGGTTAAAACTTGGTTCTTGTTCCAATTTACGGTGAAGTATTTTTCTATGCAAATATGAACTACAGTGAACCGTTATTAACTTGTGGGACAAAATTCAGGTGATAAGTAAAACGATGAATTTACAAGTGCATTATAGTAAAAAAATATATTAAATAGACTACTCAGGATGTGGGTTGAAGCTCTATTTTGCTATTGTTGACATGATGTTCTGTGTACAGCCTTGCTACCTATATAACAGAAGAGGAAATTGAAAAGGGCATCTTGTATCCGTCTGTCGATAGGTAATATTCTTGCCTTCTGTGGTAACATGAATTTCTTACATTGGCTGCTCTTATGTTTTTCATTCTATTTTTTTCCAAGAACCAAACAGAGTCTCAGTCTTCAAGTTCTTAGACGTATGTAGTTAATTCCGTAAGCATTGTGTATCTAGTATTTGGTGGTACCGTGGTAGCGAAGAATGCTACAATATCATGGTTGGCTAGTATGTCATGGTTGTATGGTATTTGGAATATGTTG
Organism: Acer yangbiense; assembly: GCA_008009225.1. Lineage (NCBI taxonomy): Eukaryota > Viridiplantae > Streptophyta > Magnoliopsida > Sapindales > Sapindaceae > Acer > Acer yangbiense. The sequence continues at coordinate 3,927,838 of CM017764.1, forward strand.
AGATATGTGTTTGTTCTTCAGCATTTGTCTAGAAGAATAATGCTACATTGTCCAAATTCATGCCCAAATGATGTGGCATGTGAATTGTAATTACCATGCCAATCATGAGATGCTGTGGTTGATGTTATGTTAATTACAACTCATATGCCATGCCATTTGGGTATGAATTTGGACAAATAACTTAGGAAGTCTAGCATTACTCTTGTCCAGAAATTCTCTTGTTTTTAGTTGTTTCTACCTGACATGAAAGGAAGTTTTTTTCTCAGTTTCTGATGGATGGGCTTAGTCAAGTCATTTCATTTCCAAAACTGGTTTTTAGACAAATCTCACCTTACAGAGCTAAGAAAGATAGTGACCGTGCTGTTTAGTCCCTATCAGTCTTTTTTTGATGATGTGTTTGCTTAATTAATGCTATTATATCTGCTGCAGCATTCGACATATTACAGCAGAGGTTGGAGCTGCTGTTCTGCAAGCAGCCGTTGCCGAAGAACTAGCAGAAGGACATGGTGAAGTCGGGCCCAAAGAGCTCCAGCACATGTCAAAAGTATGGCCATATTAGCTTATTTTTTTTACGAACTACAAGCTCCTTATAAAAAAGGGCCACACGAAACTCATATAATTAGGAAGGAAGCTAGTTAAACAACTCGGAATCTGTCCAAGAATTAATACATAGATTTCATTTTATTGTCGTTAAAATTGAATTCTGAATTGGCGGTACAGCAGGTATTAATATTATGGTTTATATTGTTGGATGCAGGAAGAGATAACGGAATATATCACTGCCAACATGTGGTTCCCTATTTATAGCCCTCTGGTTCATGAAAAATAAGGCTCAAGGCAAATTTTAGGCAGATCGTAGTCCGATATTCTGCAGTTGAGCATGAAATTACTGGCATATATTCCTTTATTCGTAGTTTGTAATACTGGAAGGGAAATAAGCCTGAACACAAGACTGATGATACCCATTTGCTTGAACTGTGCTTAATTGATGTAATGGACATAATTCATGTAAAATCTCTTGTTTTTGTGGAGATACGGCTTTAAACTTTCAATTTCTTGAAGTTAATTATTGAATTATCCATCAAATAAAATGCCAGTGTTATTTTATTTTTATGTTTTTACAAGTTTAATGGGATCCTACGCTTAAAATTATAAAATCTAGAATGAAAAATGAAAATTAGAAGATAATGTGATGACATCACAAATTCACAATGCCTAAACTAGACCAACCAAAACAAGTAAAAACAAAAGTATAGTCAGCAGATTGTTTGGATAATTATCTTCAAATGTCGTTGCCGGGTCCGAAGATAATGCTTAGATAATTATCTTCTCAGTTACAATTATTATTATTTTTTAAATGCTTTTCAAGCAACAGTGATGTAGCGGAAGCTCTGTCGAGAAAAACCTGCAAGATACAAATCGAAAACAACCTACTAACGCTCCGTTGATTCGCGCACGAATACCGGATTATTAGGCTTCAAATACGATAATCGACTTCGCGCACGAAGGATAATGTAATTGGATAGTTGAGAAACATCTCTGAATTTTTTTATTAATCAAAAGCTAACTTTCAAACCCTAATACAATCTACTTAAATAGAATTGTAAAACTTGACTAACAAGAAAATCCTAAACAAACGGGAAAGAATCCTAAATGGAAAAGATATCAAATCTCCTAAAATCAAAATAATTCTAAAACATTAAAAACCTATCTAAAAGGGAAATAATTAATAACCTAATTACATATAAACTAAAAGGAAATAAAATAAACGTATCAAATCATGACGATAATTGGAAATAATAATTAAAGCAACAATTGTCTTGCCGCGCACGAAACTTAACAGCCAAATTCGGACATGCTGGAGCCCGTTATAGAAGATGGAGTCTTCATAACATTTGTAGGGCTCGTCTTGGGCTTTCCGGAAACATATTATAATAGACGATCCGATCCCATATGCCTTCTGTAGAGATCCACGAAGTTCAGCCCGGGTCATCTCGTCCAGCCCAATGTGTCCAGCTCTCGTCCAGCTCAAGTCTTCGCGCAATAATCTAAATGGCCGAATTTGGGCCTGTTGTGATCTGTTATGGAAGACGGAGTCTTCATAATATTTGTAGGGCTCATCTTGGGCTTTCCGGAAACATATTATAATGTTGATTTTGAGTTCGTTTGCCCTCTGAAAAGGCCCCCGAAATTTGCCCATTCTGACAGTTAAAACTATTCCGAGTCTTTGCTTCCTTCTTTCCGCACCCTTCGTCTTTGAGTCGATTCCTCCGCTCCATGATATCCAAACCTTAGTTTGCCGTATCGTCTTTGATGGCTGCATCAAACAGTGATCACAGCAGCAGATTACTGACTTTCCAGTGAAATAGGGTTATTTTACCTGGTATATTTGTTGAATGAAAGTGACCTATAGGCTATTTATATCCGCATATTGCAGAGCCAGGTATTTGATTTCCATTTCCATTCTTTATAAATGAGAAGCTCCATGCAAATCTAAAAACGAAAACGCCAAATTTATCCAAAAAAAAAATGGAACAAGCATCCTCCACCTTTCTCCAAGCAAAGAGGTATATACTTCTTTTCTTGTTTCTTGTTTCTGTGCTACTTTCTAGTCCCTTTTTTTTTTTTTTTTTTTTTTTTGCATTTCTACTCACACCCCACCTTCATCTTATAAGGTATGCAGTAGTTACAGGAGCAAACAAGGGAATTGGGTTAGAAATATGTAAGCAGTTGGCTTCTAAAGGGGTTGTGGTGGTGCTAACTTCCAGAGATGAGAAAAGAGGCCTTGAAGCTGTTGAGAAGCTGAGAGAATCAGGTCTCTCTGATTATGTGATCTTTCATCAACTTGATGTTACAGATCCTGCTAGCATTGCTTCTCTTGCAGACTTCATCAAAACTCAGTTTGGAAAACTTGATATCTTGGTATGCTTGACAACCCATTTCTTGAATTCCACTTATTAATTCTGCGGCGGCTTATTGATTATTAGCATGTGAATTAACCCAATTTAAATGAAGGACTATTGTTTTAGAATTGTCTGTCTATTGCCAGAAATAATAATGTATATAATGTCTATTGCCAGGTGAACAATGCAGCATGTATTGGAGCTGTATTATCTGATGCATTTGTAAAAGCCTTTGAAGCTGTTAATGATTGGGTATATAATCTATACATCAATATTTATTTGTTGTTAACTGATTTTGTAGTTTTATTTTGAAGAATGTTGGGAAATCGTGTGGAAATCATCTATAAAGAAAGTTGAAAAGGGTTTTTTTTTTCTATACAATTGTATATACATGTTGATAACATTATTTGACCTTGTGTAAATAAAATGCTAATGCTGTTTAATATTCACTTGAACTTCTAGTTAGTTGTTATAAGACCTTGTAGATTAGGCTAGTAGAACTTTCTTCCTCAACATAGAGTAATTTGGTTTGTCAATTCTTGTTTTCTTTTTGATATGGGGATTTTGAGTATAACAAATTGTCCAATGTTTGACAATGCAGCCTGGGCTACATTGTTTCGATTGGAATGAACTCGCAACTCAAAATTTTGAGATGGCAGAAGAGTGCCTGAAGACAAATTATTATGGTGCCAAAAGAATGATTGAAGCGCATATTCCCCTTCTTCAATTATCCGATTCACCAAGGATTGTGAATGTTTCCTCGTTGTCTGGATTGTTGAAGGTAAAGACTACAAAACTTTCCTTCCAAGAGAAAATTTCGTGTAGTTTTTATACAGAAAATTTTGGTGACATAAATAGGATTGCTAGAAAAATCTTTGTGGACATTGTAATCAATTAATCATGATTATATTATGCTAGAAGATCATCAAGTATTTTGTTTTTGTTTCTTCATCACATAAAACATACACACTTTTCCACAATTTCTTCCATTTGATCTTTCATAAATATCATCATTGTTGAAATATATATGTGCATAAAGTCTGTTAACCCAAGTTTTCCTTTCATGTTGGCCCAGAATGTAGAAAATGAATATGCTAAAGCAGTGTTAAACGATGTTGAAAATCTAACGGAAGAGAAAATTGATGAGTTATTGAGCAAGTTTATGAAAGATTTCAAAGAAGGATCCTTGGAGAAGGAAGGGTGGCGAACATATCTATCTGCCTACACTGTCTCGAAAGCAGCTTTGAATGCATACACAAGATTGCTGGCCAACAAGTACCCAGATTTCTTGGTCAATTCATTGTGCCCAGGCTATGTTAAAACCGACATAAATTGCAATACTGGCTTCCTCGCTCCTCCTGAAGGAGCCCAATCTGCTGTGAGGTTGGCTCTATTGCCTCAAACTGGACCTTCTGGTCTTTTCTTTTCTCGAAATGAGATGTCATGTTTTTGAAAGTAAAAATATCCTTTTTAGATTGAGAATTAAATGGTTTTTTTTTGTATGGTTGATGAAATGTATGTAAATACCACCTCCAACGCTGCTTCGAGGTAAAAAACACTCGTTCAGTTTGAGTGGTTTGATAATATCTAAGGTTCGAGTCTATAAATATATATAAGGAGATGTATGGAAATGTGTATTTCAGTTATATAAGGAAATGTATGAAAATGTCCTTTTGGCCCAGACCCAGTCACTCACTCGTTATGGATTGGACACAAACATCCTCCAGATTCTCGTTTCAAGTGGCAGAAGAGAGAACTGTAACGGACTTATGAGGGTGTATTCAATTAGGATTTTAAAAGACTTTTAACGACTTTAATGAAATTAAAAAATTTAAGTGTATTCAATGTAGACTTTTAATGACTCTATAAAAGTCACGGGGTATTTAATATAGACTTTTATAGGCTTTTAAAAAGTATTTAAAAGTCATGTGGTATCTAATCAAGATTTTTTAACAGTCTATGAAAGTTATGGGGTATTTAAAATCTCAATGACTTTTAATGACTTTACAATATCAATAACTTTTAGTTATAACAAATCTCACAATTTGTCTTCCATTCCTACCAAAGACTTTGAATGACTTTTTTTTTAAAGAAAAAAATAGAAAGAATTTCACTTTAAAATAAAAACATAAAACTCGTTGAAAAACATCAATCACCAAACATATGTTCTATTTTCAAATAAAAGCACACTTATTTTTAACAAATTTCATAAATAAAATAAAACGAATAACTTTTAAAATGAATAAACATTATCAAGAAATTTTTTTAAAAAAAAATACAAACATTAACGATATATATATATATATATATATATATATATATATATATATATATATAACAACTATTCATTAGATATGCAATTAAAGATGAGAGATTTCATATTTTTTTATCTATATTTTCAAAGCAACTAAACAACACCGAAACAAATCAAATGAACTTTATTCATGTAAAATAAAAATAATAAAAGACAAAAACCACCACTTAACCATACCAATATGTCATAATCAAAGTCGCATATGAGCGTGACTTCATGTAATTATGATCAATATTAAACTACCCACTTTTAGGCACGAGTCTTATTCAACAACTAGGTGCGGTTTTTATGTTTTATCTTTTTGAAAGAATTTTTGGTAGATTTTTTATACTAATTGTCATACTTTCGTAGAAATATGTAAACGTTAATATTATTGTCAGTTTGCTACATTTATTCTAAAATAAAGTTTATAATATTTTTACTAATTATTAAAAAAAAAAAAAAAAGAGCATAATATCTTTATAATGCAAAATATAATAAAAATAAAGATAAAATTTTTAAAATCACATATGTAGATATGAATGCTTTTGTCAAGTTTAATTAACGATGGTTTTTTTTATTTATTATTCATTTGAAAAGATATTTTTATTAACATGATAAATATATATAATTTTACTAAAACAAAGTATACATTATATTTAAAAGTCAATGAAAGTCTACGAAAGTCTTTTAAAATTTTTAAAATGAAAGTCTTTTAAATAAAAGTTTATAAAAGTTTTTCATAATCCTGTAAAGCCTATAAAAGTCCTTAAAATTTGTAAAATTCATCTACTTAAAAAAAATCTTTAAAAGTTTTTTGAAATCCTAATTGAATACACCTCCTTAGTTTTACCCATGCGACACTTAATTCAACTTTTCGACTAAATTGTTAAGTAACTCGCACACACTTGGAGAGGAAGTAAAGAAGCAAAATGATGGGAAATAAGAGAAGTGTATTGCTCTCAAAGAGTGTATATATTACTAGGTTTCAATGCCTTTACAATAAATGGGCTACCTTTTATTTTTTATTTATTTTTTATAGATTAGCCATCCATCAGTGGTGGGGATTTGTCGTCATAAATTCTTTCATATATCTCAACAGCCTCACCCGACCATCACTATCTAGATAATTAGGCCAAACCAAATAATTAGGCATAAGGTTGAGCTTATCCTAGCACCAAAAGTTAGATGGGTCGTTTAAAGAGACCGTGACTCGATTTCCACACGTGGTTTGATCTGTCACTGTATTTTTATTTACAGTAAGCTATTTTATTTCAATTCTCTATAAATTTTTCTGCTGCACAGTGTAAACAAATTTTCCAAAGATAACTCCAAAATTCATTCAGTTCAACTACTCGCATTGCTTCTTCTTTTTCAAACCCCATTTTCATTTCTTCACTCAAAAGAAGAAGAAAAGCATGGAAGAAGCATCCGCCTTTCTTGCAGCGAAAAGGTATAGTCTTGTTGTTACACGAATCACTCTTAAAACTATATAAACTAGTTTAATTTTGTGTTATGGTTGTAATTGTATACCCATTTAAGTTTCAAACATTTGTTTACTTTTACTGGCACTTATAATTTCAGTCAAATTTGTATGAATTGTAATTTTTTCACTTATATTTCTTTATTTTATATATATATATATATTTCATATCTATGTGATTGCTTTAAACAATTATTTACATTGCTGTTAGTGTTTCAATTTTCAAAATCAAGGCATGCAGTAGTTACAGGAGCAAACAAAGGAATTGGGTTTGAAATATGTAAGCAATTGGCTTCTAAAGGGGTTGTGGTGGTGCTAACTTCCAGAGATGAGAAAAGAGGCCTTGAAGCTGTTGAGAAGCTGAGAGAATCAGGTCTCTCTGATTATGTGATCTTTCATCAACTTGATGTTACAGATCCTGCTAGCATTGCTTCTCTTGCAGACTTCATCAAAACTCAGTTTGGAAAACTTGATATCTTGGTATGCTTGACAACCCATTTCTTGAATTCCACTTATTAATTCTGCGGCGGCTTATTGATTATTAGCATGTGAATTAACCCAATTTAAATGAAGGACTATTGTTTTAGAATTGTCTGTCTATTGCCAGATATAATAATGTATATAATGTCTATTGCCAGGTGAACAATGCAGCATATAGTGGAGTTGTATTCTCTGATGCATTTGTAAGAGCCTTTGAAGCTGTTAATGGTTGGGTATATAATCTATTCATCAATGTTTATTTGTTGTTAACTGATTTTGTAGTTTTATTTTGAAGAATGTTGGGAAATCGTGTGGAAATGATCTATAAAGAAAGTTGAAAAGGTTTTTTTTTTTTATACAATTGTAAATAAAATGCTAATGTTGTTTAATATTCACTTGAACTTCTAGTTAATTAGTTGTTATAAGACCTTGAAGATTAGGCTAGTAGAACTTTCTTCTTCAACATTGAGTAATTTAGTTTGTCAATTCTTGTTTTCTTTTTGGTATGGGGATTTTGAGTATAACAAATTGTCCAATGTTTGACAATGCAGCCTGGGGAACATTGTTTCGATTGGAATGAACTCGCAACTCAAAATTTTGAGATGGCAGAAGAGTGCCTGAAGATAAATTATTATGGTGCCAAAAGAATGATTGAAGCACATATTTCCCTTCTTCAATTATCCGATTCACCAAGGATTGTGAATGTTTCCTCGGTGGCTGGATTGTTGAAGGTAAAGACTACAAAACTTTCCTTCCAAGAGAATTTTTTTTTAATGCATACTGTAATCATATGATTATATTATGCTTAGTTTGATTTAAATGGTCAGCTTATATCCTAGAAACGACATAAGAAATAGAAGATCATCAAGTATTTTGTTTTTGTTTCTTCATCACATAAAACATACACACTTTTCCACAATTTCCCACAATTTCTTGCATTTGATCTTTCATAAATATCATCATTGTTGAAATATATATGTGCACAAAGTCCGTTAACCCAAGTTTTCCTTTCTTGTTGGCCCAGAATGTAGAAAATGAATATGCTAAAACAGTGTTGAACGATGTTGAAAATCTAACGGAAGAGAAAATTGATGAGTTGTTGAACAAGTTTATGAAAGATTTCAAAGAAGGATCCTTGGAGAAGGAAGGGTGGCGAACATATGTATCCGCCTATACTGTCTCGAAAGCAGCTTTGAATGCATACACAAGATTGTTGGCCAACAAGTACCCAGATTTCTTGGTCAATTCAGTGTGCCCAGGCTATGTTAAAACCGACATAAATTGCAATACTGGCTTGTTCACTCCTTCTGAAGGAGCCCAATCTGCTGTGAGGTTGGCTCTATTGCCTCAAACTGGACCTTCTGGTCTTTTCTTTTCTCGAAATGAGATGTCATGTTTTTGAATGTAAAAATATCCTTTTTAGATTGAGAATTAAATGGTTTTTATGTATGGTTGATGAAATGTATGTAAATACCACCGTCCAACGTTGCTTAGAGGTAAAAAACGCTCATTCAGTCTTAGTCGTGATGTATAAGGTTTGAGTCTATAAATATATATAAGGAAATGTATGGAAATGTGTATTTCAGTTATATAAGGAAATGTATGGATATGCGTATTTCAGTTTGATCGCGCTCCAAATGTTCACATTTAGCGCTCCCTTTTCCTATCTTTTGTGTTCGTTTCCAAGCACTTTTGTGTATATAACGTGTGTTTTAGCTATTTGCAGGTAAATATCCCATATAGAAGGTGTTTGTACCGAAAACGGGCAAAATAGGGCAATTCTGTGTGAAGAAGTTCACGGCTGGTTTGTGCAGCGAGAATGAACCTGCGGCCCAGAAAGCATGAACCCGCGGAGCACCATGGCTAGTTTAGACTTTCGGGCTGGCTAGACATGTCCCGCCGCACGAACCCGCCAAGATTCTAGCTAGTTCGTGTGGCTAGATATGTCCCGCGGAATCGAACCCGCGAGGATTCCCGCTAGTTCGTGTGGCTAGACATTGCCTGCGGCACGAAGCCGCCAAGACTTTGGCTAGTTCGTACGGCTAGACATATCCCGCCGCACAAACCCGCCAGACCCCTGTCCGAGCTGAAATTATGATATTTTCAGGGGTAATTCGGTCTTTTCACACCCCATTCCTGCCCAAAACTTGCCCAACTATATATACATCCCTTTGCTTCTCTTTCTACCGAGTGCACCACCAAACTTTGCTCCAAGAAACCCAATTTCTTGGATTGAACATCACAAAAGAGAGAGAGCAACTCCAAGCCTTCCATGGGGGATTTTCCTCCATGGAAAGCCTTCCATGGAGAGTAGAGATGCAGAGATAGGAGAGGCTTGTGTGTCAAAGCCGAGCCATAGGAGTTCATAGAAAGGAAGAACTATTGGAGGCTTGTCTTCAAGGGTTATTTCTTCAATTTGCTCATCTCTTGTATTTCTATTGATGTATAACCCATTTGGGAATATTTTTAACCTACACTTATGCTAATAGATGTATGTTTGTTCATTTGCTTTGATTTGGTATAGTGATGTATAGTGATTACGCTCTTTTTGTGATATTCATATGTATGGATAATTATATGCTGATATGTATGATGGATGAGATTAGAAGTAGATTAACTTAATGATTAGGAGTAGTTGTAATCAAATATCTCATTTCTTTATGTATGTTGATGTATGATTTACTATGTATGTGTTTAGAGTGATTAGAGTAATTAAGCGTTGAGATTATGCTTGGATAACCATTCCTTGCATAATCTTGACAATTAGCTATAAGGAATGGAAATAGCTTATGTGTGCATAATTATGCCACTTTAGCTTGGTTCATAGTTCTTGTGCTTAATGGGTCTAAACCCTAGACACAATCACCCTTCCGACTGGAGAGTGATGACATGATTTCGGGAATTTCTTAATCAAGATTCCAGGGTAATTTCCTTAATCAAGAGAACGAACCCTTTGCTGGATTAATTGGATTCACATGATAAACAATCGACATAAATTGCATAGTGTGTTTGGTGAACCGATTTCCCATGTGTGTTTCATATCTTGCTTAATGTTGTAAAAATGGACCGGTCCGGCCCAAATGAGTCCGGCCCGTCTGGACCGTTTTCGAAAACGGGCCGGACCTGGTCCGCGTCCATCCATTTGGCGGACCGGACTAGGTCCGGTCCGTTTTCCGGAACAGTGGTCCGGCACGGCACGTGGCCTGTTTCCGGCGGACCGTTCAGGCGGACCGGACCGGACCGGTCGGCGGGTCAGTCCGGCGGGAACGAGACCCTTTTTACTTTATACTAGTCCTTTTCGTTACATTTTGCGAGGTTCTAGTGAAAAATAGAAATATAATTAAAAATTAAAATACTTAATATCAACGATACCCGGTCACAATATAAGGAATGTATGGAAATGTAGTTAGATTTCAGATTATTATTTTTGGTAAGCTCATAATTCATACTTCTTCTAATGAATAAAAATAAAATAGTACAAAAAATTGATAAAATACATGATGTTATTAGAAAATATGAAATGCAAGAAGTGATTTATTTATTTCTTACATTATGCAATTCAGTATTACATATTTACATGATTACCTCGTTAAAAACCTTACCAAGCTCAAAAAATCCCAGTGGGATAAAAACTTGGTAAGGGAAAAAGAGTACAATCATATTACATAATTACAAGCAAATGTATCAGTACTAACCCCTAGTTCTGGAACTGGTTACTACTGGAACCGGAAGCCTCATCAACATATAGATTGTTGAAATTTTGAATAAGTTCATTATCTATAGTTTGGTTTTGCAACCTCTTTAGCCCATGCTCCCAATCCCCAAGGCTTATTAATACGTCTACTTCATGGCCCAGGAGTCAAACAGCTTCGTTCTTGGATTCACAAACATTATGCCTCCACTGGTGCTGAATGCTTGTTTCTGAAGACACCGTGGACACGGGGATAACTAGTACGTCACGTTTAGGTGTGACAAAACCGGATATTTTATGGGTATAATGACTTCCACCATAACAACAAATCTAATTCTTGTACTCAATGTAGACTTTTAACGACAGCATCGAAAAGTCATGGGGTTTCAAGGTACATACTATTCAGCTCGGCACAAAATGTTTTTAAGATGTGGTATCCAGATCTTTGGGTTGAAGAAGTACTTGCTGATTTGTCCTATTTATTCGAGCGTATTTGAGAATGGCTCAACTTTTAATGAATTTTAGTTCGACTGTGTCTTCCAGTTCTGACTGACTGGTTGAAAAAAATAGAAAGTTTCAATGCCACCAAACCTGCGCTCATAAATACGAAAAACATCGAACCAACATTTGCTCTATTTTCGAATGTCAGTAAAGCACTCATTCTTAATAATCTATTTTATAAATTAGTACCAATAACCTCAAGGAACAACTTCTAAACCATGAATAAACATTATAACCCTAGGATCTACTATAATACTCAAGGCATAAAGTAAAGGAATGTTAGTCCAATATTTTTTCAACTCTTGCCTCCATTAGGCAACAACTGCAATGCCTAAATGTTCATCTTCCCTATAATTGTTTATAGCTTCAGACATTTCCACTATTCGATGGATTGCCTCAGAAGCATGTGGGGTAATAGAACAACACCGGAAACAAATTACAATGGCAACTTCGTAAAAAATCTTTAAAAATTCAACAAATACTACTTAACCATGCCACATATGCCATAATCGTCTGGTGTAAAGTCGCTTGTGATATGTGGACGCGTTCGGCCAGCTTCCATGTTATAAAAACCTGAAATAGTTGTATCAATATGGCAAACTACCAACTTTTCCAGGCATTAAGTAAGTCTTAGAGTTCAACACCTTACTAGGTGCATGTTTTATCAGTTTTTGGAATTTTTCGGGGGCGTAGATTGTTTTATGTACTAATGTCATACGAGACATGTCGTTGGAATCTAGGATTATTGCGGTTTGCTACATTTATTCCAAGTTTATAATGGCATCTCTGATGCGATCTATTACGAGCACTAATATCTTTATAATGCTATCAAACCAGCCTGTACAACTAAATTTATAATATGACATGTTTTTTGTCACACCGTTGATGGAAGAAATAACCTCCATCTTGCGGGAAAAAATATTTCTTTCAACAATACAATGCATATAGAACTAGTGTTTGCAGATACATTATCTTTAAAAGTAATAGAAAGGATGCGATCTGTGATTATCATATGTCTTCTAAAATTAAAGTCAGAAAGAATGACATTAAAAATATTTTCAGCGGTAATCCTGTGCAAAATCCATAGGACGAAAACCAAGAATTCTTTAAAAGTTGTTACCTTCTAATCAGAATTTAAGCCCCCTAGTGTTTACCAGCGACACATTAAGTAGTCCTTTTCGAACATGCGTTCCAAGTATCACACTTGGAGAGTTAAGTGCAACAGAGACATGTTAGAACTGTGTAATTCAGCATTCAAGTCATGTACTCTAGCTGATCCAAACAATACTTATTAAATCATTTCTAGTGGTAATTTTTTTTTTTCTAGAAACAGGTTGAAATTGGGGGCAGAATGCAGATTTGTCGATCAACTCTTGAAAATAAAACTATTGTCAGACCAACAATTTATTGGTTGATCAGTTTGTGCAATGAATAGTGCCAAGCAAATTTCTAGCGTGTTCGGGATCGTACCGCCACTGTACTAACGGACCCATCTGGGTGCCGTTGTAGTTATGTTTGGGTTGTAGTGTCTACATGTGCCATGTGTAGGCATGCATTTCAGCTCACCTATGCCTTCTCAAATGACCGGTAACAATCCATTCCTACTACTGGAATAGTCCTTAGGACAAAACTTACATTTAGCTCTGGGGCCCGTTGAACCCGTCTGGGAGTCTCATTTGTACTATTTGAAAACACTGCCAAACATTTAGGATGTCAATCTTTTGGGACGTGGATGTAATGGTGTACCAGTTAAGCAGTAGAACAGGAACCTCCCGCTTGGGGTTCCGTTTGTTCTGAAAGATCAAGATCATCATTCAGCATGTTAAAACCGTCTGGGAAAAAAGGATCCATTTCCTGAAATATAAATATGAACTTATTAGTAACAAAATTTTGCATATTAAAATATATGAACATAATGAAAGTCTTTTATAATTTACTAACAAAATATAAAAATAACATAAATAGGATTGTGCAAACTACTAAACTTATGTGTCAAATCATAAATTTACTACCCTTAAAAAATGTTTAAATTAACTACTACACATATAATTGGAGATGGTCTTAATTTACTATCCTACAAAATAGATAAAGTTAAAATCGACATATCCACATATATCTATATTTTGGAGATAATCGAAACAGGGGTTACTAACAAAATATATTTCAAAATAAACTACTAAAAATCTCTCGATATTCCCGAATCATTATGAATTTACATCCCGAAATCTTTTTGCAAAAATGTTAAATTTAACTACTACACATAAAAATCATAATTTACTAACACTTAAATATATTGTTCAAAATAAACTACTAAACTTATTGAAATCATAAATTTACTAAAGAAGCCTTAAAAAATGTTAAAATTTCAACTACTACACATATAATCGATAGATAATTTACTAACAAAATATATGGCAAAGATATATGAACATATAATAACATGATTTACTAACAAAATATATTAAAATAAACTTGGGGACTAAACTTATATTTTGAAAGCCGTCATATTTACTAACTTAAAAATGTTAAATTTAGACCCTGAAGCTACAGGGATAAAAATGCATAATTTACTGGAACAAAATGAGGTATTAAAAGTAAACTACTAAACTTATAAATCATAAATTTACTAACTTCTTTGCAAAAATGTTAAGTATTTAACATACTACACATAAAAATCATAATTTACTAACAAATATATTATTTAAATAAACTGATCTAAACTGAGTATAATGTAGCTCATAAATTTACTAACTTAAGGATGGAAATGTTAAAAGTTTAACTACTAGCACACTAGAAGCAAAATGCATATATAAGTTACTAACAAAATCTATGTAAAATAAACTACTAAACTTATAAATCATAAATTTACTACATTAAAAAATGTTAATAATTAACTACTACACATATAATAAGATTGTGCTTCAATTTACTAACAAACAGCATATCTTCTGCATGCGAAAAATAAATTACTAAACTTACAAATCATAAATTTGCCTACTAACTTAATATAACTTGTAAATTTTACTACTACACATATGATAAGATAATCGGACTAACAACCGAATATATTACCGAACCGATCGAACCGATTACCGAACCGACTTACAACCGATCATAAAAGGTGTTAGGTTACTTAAAAATGTTCGGTTCAATTAACTACTACACATCTTCAAAATAAGATAATTTACTAACAAAATATATTAAAATAAACTAATTTTTCTAACCCTTTCCAGACTTATAAATCATAGCCGAATTTTTTTTTTTTTTTCTCAACTTAAAATAATTAACTCTCATTTTTTTTTCTTCTTCAAATAAACAAAAATATTTGAAAACCTGCTCTCGTCTCTCTTCCATTTTCGAGCCGCCTAAAATCGTGTCTCTTCGATAACATTATAAATTTACTCTTCTTTTGCCATAAAGAAATAATAACATTTAAAAACAAATCTCTTTGTGTGACCTTTGTGTCAAAGTTTTAGGATGTGAGTTGGTGGAAATTGATGAAGAGAACAATAGATAGATATATAATGCTTGAGGACGTGATTTCTTTGATTAGTATAATAGTATTATAAAATGTAGAGAGAGAGAGAGAGAGAGAGAGAGAGAGTTGTTTGAGAGAGATGCCTAGAGAGATGTGTAGAGATTTGGAGAATGGAGGAGGTGTGAGCTTGAGAGGTCTTTCGGATAAGAGAATGAGAGAAAGTGATTTCTTGAAAAATGGAATGCGTATGGGATCATCACCATTATAGAAAATTGGATTTGTTTAAAATTGTGGGTGAAACCGGATGTTCTTGCTATTGTTAACTTGCAGCCATAGAAGAATTGGGTTTTCTTGAGGGGGGTTTTATATATCTGTAAATTTTTTTCTGGCTTGCTCTGCTCTAACGGTTGGATGTTCAAAATCCAACCGTTGAGCTTATGACGTCATGGCTGATGTCAGCCAACGGTTGGATTGGAATTCAAGAAATCCAAACGTTGGAACTGTTTTCTGTTTTTTTTTTTTTTTTTTTTTTTTTTTTTTCAAATATCCGGACCATTTGGGCCGGCCTGCCGGACCGGTCCGCCTCTCAGTCCGGCTACTCTGACCCGCCGGATCCACGTGCCGTGGCGGGCCGGTCCGGCGGACCGTCACCGTGTAGCACGCTCCGCGGCCCGCCACCGTGCCGGGCTTGGTCCGCAACGCGTCCACCGCGGATCGGACCTGATCCGGCCCATCAGTCTTCGCAGGCCATACGGACCGGCCCTCTTGGGCCTGGTCCATTTTTACAACATTAATCTTGCTTATCTCCAAGCCACCTTTATTTTCGTAGTTAGGGTGTCTTGCCTCTAGGAGTAGATTAACTTAATTAGGAGTAGATTAATTAGATAGCCAAGACACCCGGCTATATTTCTATCTTAGTTTAGTTAGTTTACAGTCCACACACACGCACACGCCACACTGCTTTCCATTTACATGCTTTAATAAACACTAGAACTAGATACAGTTAACGGATCCATCTCCCTGTGGAACGAGACCTTTGTTTACTTGCTATACTAGTCCTTTGACTCGTTACATTTGCGAGGTGATTAGAATAGAAATATCTTTTCTACCAGGTACAACGATACCCGGTCACAGTTATATAAGGAAATGTATGGAAATGTTTATTTCAGTTAATTATAAGCTCATATCTCTACTTCTTCTAAAAAAATAAAATAAATTGATAATTAAATATTTTTAGAAAACAAGAATCCGCAAAACAGTGATTTTCCATTAGCAATTCTCGAATTTTTAAGATAAATGAAAATTACAAGCTCAAATTTCGAAATCGATAATAAAATAAAATAAAATTCTTTAATTTATTTTTCTTATAATAACACTCAATTATTACTATTCCCCTAGTTGACTGGTTCGGACCTTTTGGATGTTATGTTGTTAATGGGCCTTGTTTTAGTGATATGCTGAATCAGTGGGCCCGATCCGATCCAACAGATTACACCGGACCCATGTCCAATCAACCCAGCCTTATTAAATGTGTGCGTCCTTCTGGCCCAGGCCCAGTCACTCACTCGTTATGGATTGGACACAAACATCCTCCAGATTCTTGTTTCAAGTGGCAGAAGAGAGAACTGTAACGAATTTAGGAGGATGTATTCAATTAGTATTTTAAAAGAATTTTAATGACTTTTATGAAATTAAAAAATTTAGGTGTACTCAATGTAGACTTTTAACGACTCTATAAAAGTCATGGGGTATTCAATACATACTTTTATAGACTTTTGAAATGTTTTTAAAAGTCATGTGGTATCCAATCAAGACTTTTTAACAGTCTATGAAAGTTATGAGGTATTTGAAATCTCAATGACTTTTAATGAATTTTAGTTATAATAAATCTCACAATTTGTCTTCCATTCTTACCAAAGACTTTAAATGACTTTTTTTTAAAGAAAAAAAATAGAAAGAATTTCACTTTAAAAGAAAAACATCAAACTCTAAGAAAAACATCAACCACCAAACATTTGCTCTATTTTCAAATAAAAGCACACTCATTCTTAATAAATTTTATAAATAAAATAAAACGAACAACTTTTAAAATGAATAAACATTATAAACAAAAAAAATACAAACATTAACGATATATAATAAAAAAATAATATAAAACAACTCTTCATTAGATATGCAATTAAAGATAAGAGATTTCATATTTTTTTTACCTATATTTTCAAAGCAACTAAACAACACCGAAACAAATTAAATGAACTTCATTTATGTAAAATAAAAATAATAAAAGACAAAAACTACTACTTAACCATGTCAATATGCCATAATCAAAGTCGCATATGAGCGTGACTCCATGTAATTATAATCAATATCAAACTACCAACTTTTAGGCATGAGTCTTATTCAACAACTAGGTGCGGTTTTTATGTTTTATCTTTTTGAAAGAATTTTTGGTAGATTTTTTTATACTAATTGTCATACTTTCATAGAGACATGTAAACGTTAATATTATTGTCGGTTTGCTACATTTATTCTAAAATAAAGTTTATAATATTTTTACTAATTATTAAAAAAAAAGAGAGCATAATATCTTTATAATGCAAAATATAATTAAAATAAAAATAAAAATTTTAAAATCACATATGTAGATATGAATGTTTTTTGTCAAGTTTAATTAACGATGGTTCTTTTTTTTAATCATTTGAAAAAAATATTTTTATTAACATGATAAATATATATAATTTTGCTAAAACAAAGTATACATTATATTTAAAAGTCAATGAAAGTCTATAAATATCTATAAAAGTCTTTTAAAATTAAAGTCTATGAAAGTCTATGAAAGTTTTTCATAATCCTGTAAAGCCTATAAAAAGTCCTTAAAATCTGTAAAAGTCATCAATTTAAAAAAATTCTTTAAAAGTCTTTTGAAATCCTAATCGAATACAGCCCCCTTAGTTTTACCCATGCGACACTTAATTCAACTTTTCGACTAAATTGTTAAGTAACTCGCACACTTGGAGAGGAAGTAAAGAAGCAAAATGTTAGAGGGAAATAAAAGAAGTGTATTGCTGTCAAAGAGTGTATGTACTACTAGGTTTCAATGCCTCTACAGTAAATGAGCTACCTTATTATTATTTTTTTAATTTTTTTTTTTTTATAGATTAGCCAGGGATTTGTCGTCATAAATTCTTTCATAAATACTATTACCTACCCGACCAACACTATCTAGATAATTAGGCCAAACCAAATAATTAGAGCATCTCCAATACTGTGCTAAATATCTGTGCCAATGCTAAAATTTAGCACATGGTGTAAAAAATGCAGTGCCAAATGATGAGTGTAATTTTGCTCACCTACCTTAACTAGAGGTAACCATTACCTCCCTCCTCAAATGTTGCCACATGTCCCAAACTTAACCCAAAGTCCAAAGTTAACCCAAAATTAACCAAAGTTTAGGACACGTGGCAACATTTGGGGAGGGAGGTAATGGTTACCTCTAGTTAAGGTGGGTAAGCAAAATTGTACTCCCAAATGATGTGCCAAATTTGGCACAGCAATAAATGCACCATTTTTAATTACTAAAATACCATTATATATATATATATATATTAAATGAAATAATGAATGCATTAATAGAATTTTGCATTGGAGAATTAAGAGAATAATAAATGCATTAATGATAAGTGTTTACTTTTATAATTTTAATTAATGAAATAATAAAAATAATAAAAATAACATTTTAAATAGGATTGTGCATTGGAGCACAATGCTAAATTGATGTGTCAAATATAACATTTTACCCTTTTTGTGTGTGTCAAATTTAGCATTGGCATTGACATATGCATTGGAGATGGTCTTAGGCATATGGTTGAGCTTATCCTAGCACTAAAAGTTAGATGGGTCGTTTAAAGTAGGGTTTGTAAAATCGACATATCCACCGATATATCTATATTTTGGAGGGATCGATATAGAAACAGGGGTAATATCCAATGTCTAGCAAATATCCGGTCGATTTCAAAATATCTATAAAAATCTCTCGATATTCCCGAAATATTATGAATTTCATCCCGAAATATTATGAATTTCATCCCGAAATCCAGGGATATTTTGCAAAAAGTAAAAATTTTAAAAAATTAATCTTAAACACTTAAATTATTGTTCAAATAATATATATTGAAAATTATTTTAAAAGAAGCATTAACAAATTTATAAAAATTTCAAACACAATAATCGATAGTATAACTACTGAAGTAGAATTTGGCAAAGATTGTGAAATCAATCTGATTTGAACCCAAAGTACCAATATAGAGACAATATTGGGGATAATTCAGATATTTTGAAAGCCGTACATATTGTCTATTCGCAATTAGACCCTGAAGCTACAGGGATTGCTAATTTTGGAAATGAGGTAAAAAGTTACAACTTACAATCAATTTTATAATTCCAATATTATAACTTCTTTGCATGAGAGTATTGTGTCATATACTCATATTTATATATATTATTTACATACTGATCTCATGAGTCATGAATGTAGCTCATATACTTTAAGGATGGAAATAAAAGTTTTAGTGAACGAGCAGCCATAGCAACTAGAAGCAAAATGCAACCAGGTATATAAGTTTTATTACAAAAATCTATGTAATAATAATAAATAATAATATCATTGAAATGTTATTCATACTTATAATACTTAATAATTTTTATTGCAGCTGATTGGTGGGTAATGTATGGAGATTGTGCTTCATCATTGCGTGCAAAAGCAGTTCGCGTATTGTCACAAACAGCATCATCTTCTGCATGCGAAAGAAATTAGTCTACATATGCTTTAATCCACACAAAACAAAGAAACCGTCTTGCCTATTCTAAGCTTGAACAACTTGTTTATTGTTATTAATATTAGGGATGGGCATAAAAATCGAAATCGGAACCGAAACGGAACCGAACCGAACCGAACCGAGTCGAACCGAACCGAACCGAACCGAACCGAACCGAAAAAGGTGTTTGGTTCGGTTTTACACTTGAGTTCAGTTCAATTCGGTTCAGAGTCTTCAAAACCGAACCGACCCGTATGAACCGACATATAAATTAAAAAAAAAAACCCTAATTTTTCTAACCCTTTCCAGACCTCTCTCAACTCACAGCCGAATCTCTTTTTTTTTTTTTCTCAACTGACACTCTCACACTCTCACACTCTCACTCTCTCTTTCTCTTCCACCCCTTCTTCATCCAATCAACCCACCAAAAATCTTTGATCCACCTGCTCTCGTCTCTCTTCCATGGTTTCGACTGCCGCCTAAAATCGTCTCTCTTCGAGGTATTTTTCTTCTTCTTTTGCCATTCCAATCTACAATTTTCTCTCTTTGGTGTGATCCCTTTGTGTCAAATTCTGTTGTTAGGATGTTCTTAGAGTTTGGGGAGATTGAGTTGGCAAGACGCGTGTTCGATAAAATGCTTGAAAGGGACGTGATTTCTTTGAATTCGATAATTACGGGTTACTTGAGAGTGGGGGAGGTTGAGTTGGCGAGTCAGTTGTTTGAGGAGATGCCTAAGAGGGATTTGGTCTCGTTTAACACGATGATTGATGGGTATGGCAAGTGTGGGAGGTGTGAGCTTGCTGATGAGGTCTTTCGGATGATGAATGAAAAAGATGTGGTTTCTTGGACATCAATGATTTTTGCGTATGTGATCAATCACCATTCAAGTAAAGCATTGGATTTGTTTAGAGAAATGTTGAGTCTAGGAGTTAAACCGGATGTTCTTGCTATTGTTATGTACTTGCAGCCATAGCAGATTTGGGTTTTCTTGAAGGGAAATGGGTGCATGATTATATATCTTCGAATAAGATTAATTTGAATTCTGGATTCATTGCATCTGCTCTAGTAGATATGTACTCCAAATGTGGTTATATTGAGAATGCTTATGATGTCTTTCGAATGGTATCTCATGGACAGAAAAATGGGGATTGGAATTCAAGATATCAAGCCTTACAATAGATGTTAAAAGGTAAAAAAGAAATGAAAAAATATATAAAAAAAACTGGGCCTAATAGGCCCAACAGGCCCAAAACCGAATTGAACCGAACCGAGAAAAGGGTGTTTGGTTCAATTCGGTTTTGGCCTTCAATACGGTTCGAACCGATTCAATTTTTTAAAAACCGAATATAACTCGGTTCAATACGGTTTTGGCCAAAACCGAACCGAACCGAACCGAACCGAACCGTGCCCACCCCTAGTTATTATAACATGAAATTGAAAATTAGGGATATGGCAGTTGAAAAAGATAAAGTAGATGAAACTGATTTTATGGATCTACTTCAAGTAGTTGCTAAAGCAAGGGACGACAATGAGAATCATTTTTTTGACTAGGTTAGACCTACCTATTTGGATGATGATGAGGGAAATCCTGATTCACAAATTGCTTCTCATGCTCGAGACATGAGAATAAATGTTGAACAAGTGATTAGAGAAGAAGTTGTGTAGATCGTGGAGTTACTGTTAGCAGCTCTTCCGATGACCAACATACCTCTGATGGAAATAATGGAGGAAAATATGATGGAGATGATGGAGGAGGTTGGGATTCTGGTGCAAGAGGTTGGGATGCTGGTGCAACAAGTTGGGATGTTCGTGCCGGAGGTTGGGATGCTGGTGCAACATGTTGGAATGCTAGTGCGACAAGTTGGGATGCTTATATAGTTAATTTTGATCAAATCATGGTAGACAACATGGATGAACAAGTTAAATTGATGAAGATTCTTTGAATATGTCTCTCTCCTCAATGAGTATGGACACAGAAAATAATTCTTTGAGTGATTCGCAGACAAGGTCAGGTTCTCATGACTCGATCTCCGTCACCCAATTAGACACCGAGTCATCTGGAGAAGGATTGGAAAACGTCTCCGCCATTTTACCTTGTCAAGGTTAAATTCTCGGAGATGCAAAGCTTCAAGAACAAAGATGAAATTTATTATCCATGCTCTTAGAGCTTGACCTTCTTCGGTGGTGCTCGTTAGCTAGCTTTGTCGATAATGCTGGTGAATATAGTGTTCTAATGCTGTGGTGTTTCATGGATGATGGAACTCTCTTCACTATGTTTTGGTTTCTCTCTTTTTAAGATATAATTAGATTTTTATTCTCTTCGTTGGAGTTATTGGACTAAGTTTTATTTTAGTTATATTTACATTCTCAAAAAAAAAAAAAAAAAATTATTATTCCCCTAGTTGACTGGTTCAGACCTTTTGGATGTTGTTATGTTGTTAATGGGC
This sequence comes from Acer yangbiense, assembly GCA_008009225.1. Classification (NCBI taxonomy): domain Eukaryota; kingdom Viridiplantae; phylum Streptophyta; class Magnoliopsida; order Sapindales; family Sapindaceae; genus Acer; species Acer yangbiense. Next base: position 3,949,928 of record CM017764.1, read on the forward strand.
CTTGTTTTAGTGATATGGGCTGAATCAATGGGCCCGATCCGATCCAACAGATTACATCGGACCCATGTCCAACCAACCTAGCCTTATTAAATGTGTGCCGGTCCTTCTGGCCCAGGCCTAGTCACTCACTCGTTATGGATTGGACACAAACATCCTCCAGATTCTCGTTTCAAGTGGCAAAAGAGAGAACTGTAACGGACTTAGGAGGGTGTATTCAATTAGGATTTTAAAAGATTTTTAACGACTTTTATGAAATTAAAAAATTTAGGTGTATTCAATGTAGACTTTTAACGACTCTATAAAAGTCATGGGTTATTCAATACAAGCTTTTATAGACTTTTAAAAAGTCTTTAAAAGTCATGTGGTATCCAATCAAGACTTTTTAACAGTCTATGAAAGTTATGAGGTATTTAAAATCTCAATGACTTTTAACAACTTTACAATATCAATGACTTTTAATGACTTTTAGTTATAACAAATCTCACAATTTGTCTTCCATTCCTACCAAAGACTTTGAATGATTTTTTTTAAAGAAAAAAATAGAAAGAATTTCACTTTAAAAGAAAAACATAAAACTTTTTGAAAAACATCAATCACCAAAAATATGTTCTATTTTCAAATAAAAGCACTAATTCTTAACAAATTTCATAATAAAAAAAATAAAATAATAACTTTTAAAATGAATAAACATTATCAAGAAAAAAAATACAAACATTAACGATATATATATAATAATATAAAACAACTCTTCATTAGATATGTAATTAAAGATGAAAAATTTCATTTTTTTTTTACCTATATTTTCAAAGCAACTAAATAACACCGAAACAAATCAAATGAACTTCATTTATATAAAATAAAAATAATAAAAGACAAAAACCACTACTTAACCATGCAAATATGCCATAATCAAAGTCGCATATGAGCGTGACTCCATGTAATTATGACCAATATCAAACTACCCACTTTTAGGCATGGGTCTTATTCAACAACTAGGTGCGGTTTTTATGTTTTATCTTTTTGAAAAAAAATTTGATAGATTTTTTATACTAATTATCATACTTTCATAGAGACATGTAAACGTTAATATTATTATCGGTGCTACATTTATTCTAAAATAAAGTTTATAATATTTTTACTAATTACTAAAAAAAAAAATGAGCATAATATCTTTATAATGCAAAATATAATTAAAATAAAAATAAAAATTTTAAAATCACATTTGTAGATATGAATGCTTTTGTCAAGTTTAATTAACGATGATTTTTTTTTATTCATTTGAAAAAATATTTTTATTAACATGATAAATATATATAATTTTGCTAAAACAAAATATACATTATATTTAAAAGTCAATGAAAATCTATAAATGTCTATAAAAGTATTTTAAAATGAAAGTTTACGATAATCTTTTAAAATGAAAGTCTATAAAAGTCTTTTAAAAAAAAGTTTATGAAAGTTTTTCATAATCCTGTAAAGCCTATAAAAGTCCTTAAAATCTGTAAAATTCATCCACTTAAAAAAAATATTTAAAAGCCTTTTGAAATCCTAATTGAATACACCCCCTTAGTTTTACCCATGCGACACTTAATTCAACTTTTCGACTAAAGTGTTAAGTAACTCGCACACACTTGGAGAGGAAGTAAAGAAGCAAAATGTTAGAGGGAAATAAGAGAAGTGTATTGCTCTCAAAGAGTGTATATACTATATACAACTAGGTTTCTATGCCTCTACAATAAATGAGCTACCATTTTTTTTTGGGAAAAGATCGTTTTCCCCCCTAACATTTACCCTATTATTAAAGTAAGGACAAGGTTTTCCGAAAATTACCGGTCTACCCCCTGGAACGAAAATAATGTTCAAACATCCCCTTCTGTTAACTTTTTAAACTGAAAAACTAATACAATGAGTTAAAAGACGATTTTGCCCTCCATTGCCTGTAAGAAAAAGAAAATAAAAAAGAAAATAAAAAATAATGATTGAAAAAAAAATGATGGATATCCACCATCCATCTTTGAGATGGACGGTGGAGATCTCTTTTATGATTATTTATTTAATTTTAAAAACATAAATTAAAATAAAACAAAATATAAAAACAATTTTTATAATAATAATATACACATTTAAAAACAATTTTTTAATAATAATATATATGTAATGATAATATTTTAATTAATTTTAATTCTATAGAGATATTAAAAATATAAATTAAATTATTATCTATTTTTTTTAAAGGATTATCTAATAAAAATATAAAATCCAGAACGCATCTGGAAACCACCACACCACCATCATCTCTTCAACCGAAATTCATGTTCAACACACCATCTTCAACCTAAACCCAGATCGCATCTCTGGTTCATCATCAACACATCATCAACACCACCCTCTGTCTCTCACTCATTCAACAATAATACCAGCCTAGCAACCCAAATCAGTTCATCACAATCATCAGTTCATCAACACCCACCGTCAATCACAATGATCATCAATTCAAACTTCATCTTCTTGAAACTTAAATCAAACCCAACAACCAAAATCAAATTCAAACCCAGAAAAAAAGGAAAAAATAAAACCCAGAAACTTAAATCAAACCCAAATTTCTCCCATGATATTAATCTAGTAGATCTCTACAAAAATTAACACTACAAAAATTAATGTAAATATTAATCTGGTGGCAAAATTAACAAAAAAAAAAAAAAAAAATTGGCAAAATAATTATAGAAAAAATGTAACAAATGTAAAGAATTTGAGAATTCAATTAAATCGAACATAGAGTACAAATACAATGTTCAAACTTCACACACATAACCAATATCTCTTTATAAAAAATAAAAAATAAAAAATAAAAATCGAACATCACCAGATATCTTTATTGCTTCTGTGAATCTTGGTACATGGGTTCACTCCTAAAAAAGACAAAAAAGAGACAAAATTCATCCCAGAAAAAATTTCCCAAATCTGGGCACTCAAGAAATCTGGGAAACCCAGATCTGGGTTCACCAGTGCCACCACCACACTGCCAAACCAACCATCAACGGCCATCAGACGCAATATCAGCCGCCGTCGATCTTCACACCATCATCCGACGAATCGATCTTCACACCAGGTCTGTGAGTGATGAGTGTGTTAGGGTTTGGATATGGATTTTGATTTTGAATATTCGTATTGGGTTTGAGAGAGATTAGATTGAGTGAGAGAGAGAGATCGATGGATGGTGAAATTGGTGAGAGATAGAGAGAGAATGAGATTTTTATTTTTAATACATTGGTTTGGTGAAATTAGTGCTTGGATCAGGGTGTTTGGCTGAGTAGGGTGTGGGGGTTTAGATGATGGTGGTCGACTGGTCGTGGAGAAGAAAGAAGAAGAAGAACTTGAAGAAGAAGAAGAACTTGGTTGTGGAGAAGAAAGAAGAAGAAGAACTTGGAGAAGAAAGAAGTAATTTGTTTAATTTTTAATTTTAATATATAATTTGTTTAATTATTTTCATTGGAGGAGTGATGTGGCATGATCTCCTCCACCATTTGTTTTTTTTATTTTATATATTATTAATTATAAATATCAAATTACTTTAATAACCCTCAGTCCAAATTGTATATCATGGGGAGTTTACAAAATTACCCCCCAACAGTAATAGTCAACCCTAACTGTTGATGATTTTTCTGACAGAGGGGGGTGTTTGTTAAATAAGTCTGTTTTGGGGGGGTCATCTTTCTAAAGTCAAGAAACCATGTCCTCACATTTCTAATATAGTAAACGGTAGGGGGGAAAATGATTAAATCCCCCGCTTTTTTTTATAGATTAGCCATCCACACGTGTGGGTCGTTTAAAGAGACCGTGACTCGATTTCCACACGTGGTTTGATCTGTCACTGTATTTTTATTTATAGTAAGCTATTTTTTTTTTTCAATTCTCTATAAATTTTTCTACTGCACCGTGTAAACAAAATTTTCCAAAGATAACTCCAAAACTCATCCAGTTCAACTACTCGCATCGCTTCTTCTTTTTCAAACCCCATTTTCATTTCTTCACTCAAAAGAAGAAGAAAAACATGGAAGAAGCATCCACCTTTCTTGCAGCGAAAAGGTATAGTCTTGTTGTTTCACGAATCACTCTTAAAACTATATAAACTAGTTTAATTTTGTGTTATGGTTGTAATTTTATACCCATTTAAGTTTCAAACATTTGTTTACTTTTACTGGCACTTATAATTTCAGTCAAATTTGTATGAATTGTAATTTTTTCACTTATATTTCTTAATTAATTAATTATATATATATATATATTTCATATCTATGTGATTGCTTTAAACAATTATTTAGATTGCTGTTAGTGTTTCAATTTTCAAAATCAAGGCATGCAGTAGTTACAGGAGCAAACAGAGGAATTGGGTTTGAAATATGTAAGCAATTGGCTTCTAAAGGGGTTGTGGTGGTGCTGACTTCCAGAGATGAGAAGAGAGGCCTTGAAGCTGTTGAGAAACTTAGAGAATCAGGTCTCTCTGATTATGTGATCTTTCATCAACTTGATGTCACAGATCCTGCTAGCATTGCTTCTCTTGCACACTTCATCAAAACTCAATTTGGAAAACTTGATATCTTGGTATGCTTGACAAACCATTTCTTGAATTCCACTTATTAATTCTGTGGCGGCTTATTGATTATTAGCATGTGAATTAACCCAATTTAAATGAAGGACTATTGTTTTAGAATTGTCTGTCTATTACCAGATATAATAATGTATATAATGTCTATTGCCAGGTGAACAATGCAGCATATATTGGAGCTGTATTCTCTGATGCATTTGTAAGAGCCTTCGAAGCTGTTAATGATTGGGTATATAATCTATTCATCAATGTTTATTTGTTGTTAACTGATTTTGTAGTTTTAATTTGAAGAATGTTGGGAAATCGTGTGGAAATGATCTATAAAGAAAGTTGAAAAGGTTTTTTTTTTTCTATACAATTGTATATACATGTTGATAACATTATTTGACCTTGTGTAAATAAAATGCTAATGTTGTTTAATATTCACTTGAACTTCTAGTTAGTTGTTATAAGACCTTGTAGATTAGGCTAGTAGAACTTTCTTCGTCAACATAGAGTAATTTAGTTTGTCAATTCTTGTTTTCCTTTTGATATGGGGATTTTGAATATAACAAATTGTCCAATGTTTGACAATGCAGCCTGCGGAAGATTGTTTCGATTGGAATGAACTCGCAACTCAAAATTTTGAGATGGCAGATGAGTGCCTGAAGACAAATTATTATGGTGCCAAAAGAATGATTGAAGCACATATTTCCCTTCTTCAATTATCCGATTCACCAAGGATTGTGAATGTTTCCTCGTTGGCTGGATTGTTGAAGGTAAAGACTACAAAACTTTCCTTCCAAGAGAATTTTTTTTTAATGCATACTGTAATCATATGATTATATTATGCTTAGTTTGATTTAAATGGTCAGCTTATATCCTAGAAACGACATAAGAAATAGAAGATCATCAAGTATTTGGTTTTTGTTTCTTCATCACATAAAACATACACACTTTTCCACAATTTCATGCATTTGATCTTTCATAAATATCATCATTGTTGAAATATATATGTGCACAAAGTCCGTTAACCCGAGTTTTCCTTTCATGTTGGCCCAGAATGTAGAAAATGAATATGCTAAAACAGTGTTGAACGATGTTGAAAATCTAACGGAAGAGAAAATTGACGAGTTATTGAACAAGTTTATGAAAGATTTCAAAGAAGGATCGTTGGAGAAGGAAGGGTGGCGAACATATGTATCCGCCTACACCGTCTCGAAAGCAGCTTTGAATGCATACACAAGATTGTTGGCCAACAAGTACCCAGATTTCTTGGTCAATTCAGTGTGCCCAGGCTATGTTAAAACCGACATAAATTGCAATACTGGCTTCCTCACTCCTCCTGAAGGAGCCCAATCTGCTGTGAGGTTGGCTCTATTGCCTCAAAGTGGACCTTCTGGTCTTTTCTTTTCTCGAAATGAGATGTCATGTTTTTGAATGTTAAAATATCCTTTTTAGATTGCGAATTAAATGGTTTTTATGTATGGTTGATGAAATGTATGTAAATACCACCGTCCAACGTTGCTTAGAGGTAAAAAACGTTCATTCAGTCTAAGTCGTGATGTATGGAAATGTGTATGGTAAAAAACGCTTATAAGGTTTGAGTCGAGTCTATAAATATATATAAGGAAATGTATGGAAATGTGTATTTCAGTTATATATGGAAATGTATGGAAATGTGTATTTCAGTTAATTCTAAGCTCATTTCTCTACTTCTTCTAAAAAAATAAAATAAATTGATAAATAAATATTTTTAGAAAACAAGAATCCGCAAACCAGTTATTTTCCATTAGCAATTCTGCCTTTTGATCGAATTTTTAATATAAATGAAAATTACAGGCTCAAATTTAGAAATCGATAATAAAATAAATAAAATCCTTTAATTTTTTTTTCCTAATAATAACACTTATTAACACTTATTTACATGAAACTCATATAATTAAGAAGGAAGCTAGTTAAACAACTCGGAATCTGTCCAAGAATTAATACATAGATTTCATTTTATTGTTGTTAAAATTGAATTCTGAATTGGTGGGTACATCAGGTACTATTAACATGTGGTTCCCTGTTTATAGCCCTCTGGTTCATGAAAAATAAGGCTCGAGGAAAATTTTAGGCAGATCGTAGTAGTCCGATATTCTGCAGTTGAGCATGAAATTACTGGCTTATATTCTTCATTCGTAGTTTGTAATACTGGAAAGGAAATAAGCCTGAACACAAGACTGATGAAACCCATTTGCTTGAACCGTGCTTAATTGATGTAATGGACATAATTCATGTAAAATCTCTTGTTTTTGTGGAGATACGGCTTTAAACTTTCAATTTCTTGAAGTTAATTATTGAATTATCCATCAAATAAAATGCCAGTGTTATTTTATTTTTATGTTTTTACAAGTTTAATGGGATCCTACTCTTAAAATTATAAAATCTAGAATGAAAAATGAAAATTAGAAGATAATGTGATGACATCACAATGCCTAAACTAGACCAACCAAAACAAGTAAAAACAAAAGTATAGTCAGCAGATTGTTTAGATAATTATCTTCAAATGTCGTTGCCGGGTCCAAAGATAATGCTTAGATAATTAATTATCTTCTCATTTACAATTATTATTATTTTTTTATATGCTTTTCAAGCAACGGTGATCATAGGCAGCAGCAGATTGCTGACTTTCCAGTGAAATAGAGATATTTTACCTATAGACTATATTTGTGGAATGAAAGTGACCTATAGGCTATTTATATCCGCATATTGTAGTACTACTGTACTACGACTACAAGTGCAGATCCTGATACTTGATTTCCATTTCCATTCTTTATAAATGAGAAGCTCCATGCAATTCTAAAAAGGAAAAGGCCAAATTTATCCAAAAATGGAACATGCATCCTCCACCTTTCTCCAAGCAAAGAGGTATATACTTCTTTTCTTGTTTCTTGTTTCTGTGCTACTTTCTAGTCTTTGATTGTATATTTTCATTATTTTTTATTTTAAGTTTTTATTTTGCATTTCTACTCACACCCCACCTTCATCATATAAGGTATGCAGTAGTTACAGGAGCAAACAAGGGGATTGGGTTTGAAATATGTAAGCAATTGGCTTCTAAAGGGGTTGTGGTGGTACTAACTGCCAGAGATGAGAAGAGAGGCCTTGAAGCTGTTGAAAAGCTGAAAGAATCAGAAGGTCTCTCTGATTTTGTGATCTTTCATCAACTTGATGTCACAGATCCAGCTAGCATTGCTTCTCTTGCAGACTTCATCAAGACTCACTTTGGAAAACTTGATATCTTGGTAATTATTATTGGCAACTCATTTCTTGCATTTCACTTCGGTAAATCTTATTGGCAATTAGCATGCCAATTCGGATTTGGTCCCTGTCTGAGTTTTACCTGAACTTTTCCCACTTAACATAATTTGTTTGGTTGTAGCATTTCATCGAAACTCTCATACCCTTAAAAAAAAGTCCCAGGTAAATCTGAAATCATAGTTGGATCTGCTTCCATAATGCAATAATTTAAGTGAAGGACTATTATTTTTAATGGATTTGGATCCTCTCTTAACCTCATTTTTTTTTCCTTTACCTTACCTAATCTCATGACATATAGATATTGCCATGAATGTGTGGTTAAGATGTGGTTGTTTTCCACAATCATTTTATCAATAACACCAATCACATACTTTAAAAGGTTAGGAAAAAGATAAGGTAAGGAGATGATACAGATCCATTTTTCATATGGTCTATCTATTGTATTAATGTATTTTGTCCTGGTATTGTCCGGCTATTGGCATATATATTGGTATGCATTAATGTCAATTGCCAAATATAAGGACATAATTTCTATGTAGTGTATGATGAGATGAGGTTGATTCGATGGTAAACCCCTCATATATGCACTACGAGGTTGTGAGTTCGAGTCCTCCCCCCCTTCCCCAAAAACCCTAAATTATGTAATAGTGTAATACTTCAATTTGTGTCTTCATGACTAACTTGTGAATGTGAAGTAAAAACATAGAAAACATGGATTTATGTGTACAGGTGAACAATGCAGCATATAGTGGAGTTGTATTCTCTGATGCATTTGTAAGAACCTTTGAAGCTGCTAATGATTGGGTATAAATTCTATACCTCAATGTTTATTTGTTGTTAACTGATCTTGTTGGGAACCTGTGCATGTGGAAATTAAATGATCTATAAAGAAAGTTGATAGCATTAATATTTGACCTTGTGAAAATAAAATGCTTATGTTGTTTACTTGTTTATTTATATTCAATTGAACTTCATGTTTCGAGATCTTGAAGATTAGGCAACATACAGTAAGATAAATTCTCATTTTCCTTTTGGTATGAACAGCTTATCAAATGCATGACAACGCAACCGGCCGAGGGAGAACGTTTTGATTGGAATGAACTTGCAACTCAAAATTATGAGATGGCAGAAGAGTGCCTGAAGATAAATTATTACGGTGCCAAAAGAATGATTGAAGCACATATTTCTCTTCTCCAATTATCCGATTCTGCAAGGATCGTGAATGTTTCCTCCTCAGCAGGATTGTTGCAGGTAAAGACTACAAAACTTTATACTTTTAACACAAATTTTCTATTATCAGTTCGTCCTGATAATAAATATATCAGGACGAAGAATGTGGACCACTAGATTTACATACTTTGACTCAAAGTGGATGCACTTGTCAAAACTTCTCCATAATCCGTGGTCCATATTCTTCGTCCTGATATATTTATTGTCAGTTGACGAACTGACAATAGAAAGAATGACTTCTAACATATTATCATATTGTTGAGTTATATATATGTGCATAAAGTCCTTTTACCCAAAATTTTCTTTCATGTTTTGCCCAGAATGTAGAAAATGAATATGCTAAAGCAGTGTTAAACGATGTTGAAAATCTAACGGAAGAGAAAATTGACGAGTTATTGAACAAGTTTATGAAAGATTTCAAGGAAGGATCGTTGGAGAAGCAAGGGTGGCGAACATATCTATCTGCCTACACCGTTTCGAAAGCAACTTTGAATGCATACACAAGATTGCTAGCCAACAAGTACCCAGATTTCTTGGTCAATTCAGTTTGTCCAGGCCATGTAAAAACTGACATAATTTGCAATACTGGCCTCTTCACTTCTCCTGAAGGAGCCCAACCTGTAGTGAGGTTGGCTCTATTGCCTCAAAATGGACCTTCTGGTCTTTTCTTTTCTCGAAATGAAATATCATGTTTTTGAATGAAAATTATCCTTTTTAATTTGAAAATAAAATGGTTTTTTTATGTATGGTTAATGATGGAAATGTGTATTCTACTTATTTCTAGTAGCTATTTAATAAATAATTATATTTAGGAAATTATTTTTCTTCTTCAAGTTCATCTAGCTCATTTCGCTCTACCTCTTTTAAAAAAAATAGAATAAACTGATAAATAAATATTTTTAAAAAACAAGAATGCACTAGATCAGTGATTTACTAATAGCAATTCTACCATTCCCTTGTATAAATACGATAGATTAAATTTACAGGCTTGAAATTTGTATATCCATTATAAAATAAATTAATTAAAATAACACTTAATTATTTTTAACAATTTTTTTTTAAAAGTATTACGGAAACTATTACGTGGAAGAGAGATGCACTACCAGTTCTATTAAAAGGTGATGTGCAATTATTTTTAACATAAAAAAAAACATTTATTAATTAATTTTTTCTAAAAGTCCGGGCCTTTTGGATCTTCATATGTCTGTAATGGGCCTTGTTTGAATGAAATCGATTGAACCAGTGGGCTCGACCCGATCCAAGTCCAACGGATCACACCGAACCCAGGCCCAGTCACCACTCGCTATGGATTGGTCACAAACATCCTCCACCATCAGAAATTCTTATGCTCCATAAAAGACTATTTGAGCTTCAAAAATAATCAAATCTCACAATCCAAACACAGACAATAATAAGAGAGTGTATAATTTCATTGCAAATTGCATTCGTTGGATTTTTTCATGAAAAGAAAATCAACGGATGCGATTCAAAACAGACCGCATTTCATTTGAGGTTGAATGATGCTAGAGACCGTTACTCGATGGCCACACACAGCTTGACTAGATATTATTTTTGTTTGATCTCTCACTGTATTTTTATTTATTGTAAGCTATTTTATTTCAATTCTCTATAAATTTTTCTACTGCACCGTGTAAACAAATTTTCCAAAGATAACTCCAGAATTCATCCTATTCTTCTTTTTCTACTCGCATCGCATCTTCTTTTTCAAACCCCATTTTCATTTCTTCACTCAAGAAGAAAAAAACATGGAAAAAGCATCCACCTTTCTTGCAGCGAAAAGGTATAGTCTTGTTGTTTCACGAATCACTCTTAAAACTATATAAACTAGTTTAATTTTGTGTTATGGTTGTAATTGTATACCCATTTAAGTTTCAAACATTTGTTTACTTTTACTGGCACTTATAATTTCAGTCAAATTTGTATGAATTGTAATTTTTTTCACTTATATTTCTTAATTTATTTATTTTATATATTTATATATATTTCATATCTATGTGATTGCTTTAAACAATTATTTACATTGCTGTTAGTGTTTCAATTTTCAAAATCAAGGCATGCAGTAGTTACAGGAGCAAACAAAGGAATTGGGTTTGAAATATGTAAGCAATTGGCTTCTAAAGGGGTTGTGGTGGTGCTAACTTCTTGAAGCTGTTGAGAAGCTGAGAGAATCAGGTCTTTCTGATTATGTGATCTTTCATCAACTTGATGTCACAGATCCTGCTAGCATTGCTTCTCTTGCAGACTTCATCAAAACTCAGTTTGGAAAACTTGATATCTTGGTATGCTTGACAACCCATTTCTTGAATTCCACTTATTAATTCTGTGGCGGCTTATTGATTAGTATGTGAATTAACCCGATTTAAATTAACAGCTCTTGATGAAGTTCTCCATAATAATAATTATTATTAAAGAATGATAAATTGGAAATTATGTGCTTCTTATCTTATCTGCACATGAACTTTGTGCTCAGTTATCAGGAAACAATAGCTCCAAATGATTTTTACGTCCTCGTGGCTAACCTGTTAATGTGAAGTAAATAATGTGAAAAAATGGATTTATGTTCAGGTGAACAATGCAGCGGTTAGTGGAGTTATATTGGACTCTGATGCATTTGTAAAAGCCTTTGAAGCTGCTGGCGGTTGAGTAAATATTCTAAGTTCTATATATCGATGATTCTTTGCTTTTAAGTGGTTTTGTAGTTTTACTTTAAAGAATGACGGGAACCTGTGTGGCAGTGATCTATAAAACTATATATACATTTTGATAGCATAATTGACTTTGTGAAATTCAATGCTCATGTTGTTTATATTCACTTGAACTTCTTGTTATGAGAACTTTCTTCCTCAACAAAGAGTAATTTAGTTTTAGCTTACTGTCAATATCTAGATCTTAAAGTTTGTCTACCTTAACATGCATATATGATTAATTTTTGGTACAGGATTTTGTGTATGATGACCTTCTCTTCGATGTTTGAGATTGCAGTCATGGGGACAACATTTCAATTGGAATGAACTTGCAACTCAAACGTTTGAGGTGGTAGAAGAGTGCCTGAAGATAAATTATTATGGTGCCAAAAGAATGGTTGAAGCACTTATTTCCTTCCTCCAATTATCCGATTCAGCAAGGATTGTGAATGTTTCCTCTGTGGGAGGCTTGTTGAAGGTAACTCTCTACATATTTAGACATTCTTGCATTTATACTTTCACAAGTATTATCATTGTTGAATTACTAGATATAATGTGCACAAAGTCCTTTTAACCCAAGTTTTCCTTTCATATTGACCCAGCATATACCAATTGAACGGGATAAAACAATGTTGAGCGATGTTGAAAGTCATACAGAAGAGAAAATTGACGAGTTTTTGAACGAATTTATGAAGGATTTCAAAGAAGGATCCTTGGAGAAACAAGGGTGGCAACCGTTTCTATCCACCTACACCGTCTCGAAAGCAGCTCTGAATGCATACACAAGAATGCTGTCCAACAAGTACCCAAATATTTTGATCAATTGTGTGATTGTGTCTGCCCTGGTTCTATCAAAACTGACATAAATTGCAATACTGGCCTCTTCACTCCTGAAGAAGGTGCCCGATTTTCTGTGAGATTGGCTCTACTGCCTCAAAGTGGATCTTTTGGCCTATTCTTTTCTCGAAATGAAATGTCATGTTTTTGAATGGAAATTATCCATTTTAATTCGAGACTTAAAATGGTTTTTATGTATGGTTTTTGTAAATTTTTGTCAAATGAAGTTGGCCAAGTAAATGGTCTGTAAATTTCGTTCTTTTAATTAGATTAAGTTATGGGATATTCAGTCCTAATATCGCCTAAAATAGTACTACAAATCCATATATCATTTATTTAATAAGAAATTTTGAGCTAGGAGACTCTTACTGTAAATTATGAGCTAGGGGACTCTTTCATTAATCATACAATAAATTTGGTGAAATCCGAATGATCATATCTAAGAACATGGATATAAAGAATTAAAGATATTTTATGTGGTAACACTTCATGTGATAAAAATTAAGAGTAATGTTACGATGTCCAAAAATTTACCAAAATTCATTGTCCAAATGATGTCGCAAGCTGATTTATAATTATCAAATCATAAACATATCCAATCTATCCCGAACTTGGTGGTTAAATTCTATTGTCGTGACAATACTGTAGGGGAGGTTTTGTGGAAAAATAGCTCGATACCAAGATGATAAAAAGCTTTAACACGTCTCGTTCTTATTCCCTTTACAATATGACCAAAAAAAAAAAAAAAAGGAGAAATGAAAAAGTCGTTTTATTTAAAACTCCAATTATGAAATCCTCACTGTATCGTCATTCGTCACTGATTAGTTTGTCATATACTCATATCATTTTGGTAAAAGAATATTTGGACATTTTTTTTTGTGAGTATAACATTATTCTAAAACTGAATATATGGTATTAATCAAAATCACCCAGGCCCTATCTTAATATAATGGGCTTTATGCGGCCCATTAACGGACTTGAGACATATTTCTGCTAAATGAACCAAAAACGGTTGGGGACCGGACCGATTTAATCGAAGCCTGATTTTGTTGAATTTAACGGATGAGATAAGCTGGAGCCTCTCTCGTTCTCTCGTTCTCTCGTCTGGTCCGGTCACTCTCTCGCCCTCTGTCGTTCGTCCGTCAGCAACTCAATCGCCGCCGTCAACTGCCAACGCCGCCGCCATCCAGAGTAGATGGAAGAGACGTTCAAATGCATTTAAATGTAAAGCTAGTTTTCCTTTTTTCATCCTCTCACTCGATCTCTCTCTCTCTTTAATTCTCTGCTTTATGAGAAAGAGTTGTTTCTCCGAGAATCGTCCAGCGAGATCGGTGAAACTCAGTGACGCGGCCGATCGCTTTTAGATTCGATGTGCCTGCGCACGTCATCACTATTTGCTGATGTGTCCATGACGTGTCCGGCCACGTCATCGAAGGATAATGATGTGTCTGGACACGGCAGCAATATAAGATGTGTACTCGGTGACGTGTCCAGGAACGTCAGCATCCACTGGCGATGTGCTTGAACACGTCATCAAATGTGATGGTGTATGCGATGACGTGCTCAGGCACCTCAGCGCTACTTGATAACGTGCCCGGACACGTCATCACTTAATTTTTTTTTTATTTTTTTTGCTAAACGACATGTCCTTACTGAGTATAGACTTTAGCGAACACTTGTTCTTCTTCTTTCATGATTCTCTTTTCCCCATCTGAAGTTATATTTTTTTATATACATTTGATGGAATTGTGTGTTTGATTGTTTAATATTATGATGTTATCTTTTAAATTTAAAACAGTTCTCTGTTTCTTATTCTGCAAAAGAGGTTCATTTATTTATGTATTAGGTTTGTTTAATGGAGTGTTTACTGCAAATTTTGTGCTAGTATTGAATTGTTGCATCATATCCAACTAGTATCCAACTTGTGTCTAAAAATTTGAAAATATAGCTGCGGACACGAAACCTGTTTATAAATTATAAATCAAGTTAGTTCTCAGTTTTCACAAGCACTGTTTAATACTATATATATATATATATTTTTAATACTCACAAGCATTGTTTAGTATAGGTAGAAGTATCTGCAATTCTGCATGGCTGTATATAGGTGGTGTGGTTATAAATGAAAGGGACTTGTAAAGGTTATTTATCATATATTAACAAACAGTAATTACAATATCAGAGCCCAACACGCAGCACCACCCATCTATCAGAGTCAATTAGTGTTGTCTTCTTTCTTTCACATCAATCCTCTTATTTCTCAATAGTTTTTGTCTGAACCAAAAACCGAAAAGAAAACAAAAATGGAAGAAGCATCCACCTTTCTTGAAGCGAAGAGGTATATTCTTCTTGTTTCTTGTTTCTTGAATCACTTTTATATCTTATGACAATTGACTCTACATGTGTGCACCGGTTATATGTCAGCTTCTTTATTTGTTTTTTCCACTTTCCCAACATTGTTTATTTTCTTTCTCCTTCCTCCTATTGATTTTTTTATTATTATTTAACCAGTGCAGGCATATCAGTAGCCGGTGCTCCAGCTGGATACCCACATGTGTTGTGACTATCGAAATGGGCTTTTTGTCATTATCTTTCCAACTTACCACCCAGCCTTGAAGTTTGTTTTAAACAAGACGCTATTATTCATCGTCCCACTTCACATTTGTAATAAGTCTCTTCATCTTCAACGAAATTACAATGGCAGAAGCATCCAATTTTCTTGCATCAAAGAGGTAGTAAATACATGGTTTTTTTATTTTTTTATTTTGGTATTTGACACTTCTAATTATCACATGTTAGCAGTCTAGCTATAAAAATAACCAAACAGTTATGCTGTTGTGTCTCTTTGACTCAGGTATGCTGTTGTTACAGGAGGAAACAAGGGGATTGGGTTTGAAATATGTAAGCAATTAGCTTTGAAAGAGATCACTGTGGTGCTAACAGCCAGAGATGCAAAAAGGGGTCTTGATTCTGTTGAAAAGCTCATCAAAGAGTGTGGTTTCTATTCTGATATTTTGGTTTTTCATCAGCTGGATGTCACTGACTCTGCCAGTGTTGCTTCTCTAGCTGATTTCATTAAAACCAAGTTTGGAAAGCTTGATATCTTGGTATGTTAATTAATTTCTCTGATTTCAGATTTGCTCATGATAAGAGATGTAGAAAGAGTAAAGTGAAGTTTTTAGAGAAATATTAATTAATTATACACATATAATATAGTGTTCTTTTAAGTGTTTCATGTAATTAAAAAAGACTAATAAACAGAGTAGTTTCACATGATGTTTGCATATTAAAATATTTCTGGTTTATTCAGTGGATGATCATGATCATGAGAAAAGTTGGAACATTTTGAGCAGGTGAACAATGCTGGTATTCTTGGAGCCATGGGAAACGCTGATGCTTTTTTAAGAGCTGTTCAAATTACTGGTGATTGGGTATGTTAGTCATATATATATATATATACACTTCTATTTCTTCTTGTTTAGCTGTACATAGTCTTTTTCTTGTGTAGAAATCCACACATTTTGTGAATTGATGATAAATTCAATCTAAATTTGTTTAATACATTAATGTTTTCACTGTATTCTACTTAGAATTCTATGTAGAATTGTTGTTGATAACTTGATTCGGATTCTAAAACATGTGGAAGCTAGGTTCACAATTGATTGTAGTGGGTTTGAAGTTTCGTTGAATGTATACTCTAACAAGAGTATCAAATTGCTTTTCGCTTATGTAGCCAGAAGGAGAACATGTCAACTGGAAAGAACTTGTGACCCAAACATTTGAGACAGCAGAAGAATGTCTGAACACAAACTACTACGGTGCTAAAAGAATGGTCGAAGCACTTGCTCCTCTCCTGCAATTATCTGATTCAGCAAGGATCGTCAATATCTCATCGTTTTTGGGTTTGTTGGAGGTAATAAACAAATTTATTGGACCTTATTTTTTATTTGTACAATGTCCAACTGAAGTGTTAATGGTTATATATGTTGGTCCAGCGCATACCAAATGAAAAGGTTAAAGGAGCGTTGAGCAATGTCGAAAGTCTAACGGAAGAGAAAATCGACGAGATATTGAACAAGCTTCTGAAGGATGTGAAAGAAGGATCTGTGGAAAAAGAAGGTTGGCCTTCATATTTATCAGCATACAGTCTGTCAAAAGCAGCTATGAATGCATACACAAGAATTCTGGCCAAGAAATACCCAACTTTCTTGGTGAATTGTGTTTGTCCAGGCTTTGTCAAAACTGATATAAATTGCAATGCTGGTCCCTTGACTGTTGCTCAAGGAGCTGACGGTCCTGTGAAGTTGGCACTGTTACCATATGGTGGCTCTTCTGGTCTCCTCTTTCGTAAAGATCAAGTGTCATGCTTTTAAATACATTTCAGCTTTCTTAGGGGCTGTTTGTTTTTTTTAATAAATAATAATGGTGCAATGTTCGCAAACAAAGTCGTGCATGGTTTTAAATCCTATGTTCTTTGTATCGGATCTACCCTATGGGTTATTATTATAAAATTCTACTTTAGCCTCCTTAAATATTGTATTTTACTGCATTGATCGTCCTACATAGTTTTCTGACACCTCCATGCTCTTTGAACCACCGTTGGCACAATCTTGAACGTGATTGGTATTTGATTATAATTCACGACACTACCGTTGAGTCTCGGTTAAGTCCCTTGCATACTTTTGCCTAGTAAATGACTTTCGAATTTCTTTTCTTTTCAATTAGATATACCTTTTACATTGTCAAATTCACTTTCATGTGATTGTGCTCAACATGCCTACCTGTTTCATTTTGTATTGTATATTTTGTATCTCCTTTTGTCCTTCTTTCCACTAATATTATTTAATATCAACACCTTCAATGTTCATAAATTGGATATAATAACAAAATTTAAAGATACATACACTGATGATACACATATGGTTACTGTAAGTCTGAAACTATAGAAATCCAATGTGGAATGCTGTTTTGTTTTTTTGCCTTTTTGGTCATAAATTTGGAGCTGTATAATAATAATAATAATATTTACTTATACGGATGAGAAAATCTTACATGGGACTGCCATATGGTGAGACTATGAGACCATCCAATGAGATTGTATAATTTATCTCAGAAACATAAAAATAAATTATAAAATTCTAATTTGATTCAATCTTATTGAACGGTTTCATGGTCTCATCAAGTAACAGTCTCATACAAGATTTTCTCTTTGTCGACTTATAAAGTCAGAGCATAACATGGGTTTTTTTTATACTTGTTTTTAGTCCGTATATTGAACTGAAAATTTGTCGGCCACTACACAAGCAACAAAAATGGGCCTCTTGAATCTTTATATTTTATAATATTGGAATTTTCCAATTATGTTTGCAAATATTAGAATTTTTAACGTTTCATCCAAACAAAATGTAAATTTCGAGTTTTAATTAAATACGAAAAATTTGTTGCTTTAAAATCATTCACGTTCTCAAATCTCCTATTGATTGACTAAAGGGTTGTTTGTTTTTTCCACTCAAAATTTAATGGATCTGAATTGAACTCATTAATTTTTTATTTATTTTTTAAGTAGTCAAACAACTTAAAAATATCAAAAAATAACTTAAAAATATAAAATAAGAAATCCTGACCTTTAATTAACTTAATTCCAAATCACTAGATTACAATTAAAATATGTTCTTTCAGGTTTATTCTTCCAAAAAAGATATATTTCCAAATTTATCTTAATTTGATATGGTGTAAAGATCTTTCTTTTAATATATTTCTTATTTTAAATGGCTTTTAGAAAGAAAGAAAGAAAAAACCCTTATGACCTAATCACTTATCATAGAGACCTGTGCATATAATTCAGAAACCTATTTTTTTTTAAAAAATCAATATCACCGGAAACATGGACAACATGCAAAATAATTTGATTTTTTTTTTTTTGATAATAAATTGAATTTAAACTTTGTTTGCAGAACATGTAAAATTATATTCTTTGATGAATTTTTTGTTTTGTTAAATTGAACTTTGTTTATATAAGAATATGCATGTTAAATTACTTCTTTTAATTAGCATGGGTATAAATGTAAAATTACTTGTTTTCAGATAATTTATTTAAAAAAACAAAAAAACAAAAAAAAAAACAAATATGTTGACAGCACGTTCAGATGTGAGAAAAAAAAAAAATGTCATTAAGGATTTCATTCACAAAAATGGGATTTTATTCTACTCTTACAACTTGCATATACTTTGGACTTTATTTATATATTCAATGAATTATATTCATATCTCCCTTAAAAAAATGTATTTTCCACAATGTACGAAAGCCAAATAAAATACAATATAAACTAATATAAACTAATGAATCGAGAAGATAATAATGAAGAATCTTCTTCTTTGGCCTGCAAAATTAATATTAAACAATTGTATTGGTAGAATAGTAGTTTCATACACGCATTTCATTGCTTAAACAATATCTATTAATTCGAGACCAGATATTTTTCTGAAAACTTTCACCATTGATAGGATTCGAACCGTTGATCTGAGAGTCATTTGCCTAAGCCCCAAGTTTGTCCATCTACAGTACGCCCCTGTTGACACATTTCATTACTTCCTCCTTATATATATATATATATATATATATATATATATATATACACTTTAAATTCTTGATTGTCCTAAAAGAGACCAAACCCATTTTTTCTCAGGTCATATGCAATCAATGGCAAATCCAGCTCAGAGGTTGTATTCCACTTCACATTAATTATAGTTCTTGTTCAATTTCTTAGCATCAATTTTCATCTTGGCCCATCTTTTTGTTTTTTTGTTCTTAATTTATTTTTATCAAATCAAATCCTATATATATTTTTTTGGTTTGTTCATCAGGTATGCAGTAGTTACAGGGTCAAACAAAGGGATTGGTTTTGAAACAGTGAGGCAATTAGCTTCGAATGGGATCATGGTGGTGCTGACATCAAGAGATGAGAAGAGAGGACTTGAAGCTGTGGAGAAATTAAAAGCAGATGGTCTCTCTGATACAGTTGTTTTTCATCAGCTTGATGTTGCAGATCCTGCTAGTGTTGCTTCTCTCGTAGATTTCATCAGGAACCAGTTTGGCAAGCTAGATATCTTGGTATTGTATAATTTGTGTATATATATATAATGAATTTTTAATGTTGATTTATATATGTTTGATAAGTGTGGATTGGTGGGATGTGATTGAGAAAAATTTGAAATGATTTTACAGGTGAATAATGCAGGAATTGGTGGACTTATATTAGACTCTGATGCATTTACAAAATTTACCCAACTTGCTGATGGTGGATTTGTAAGTGTTATTGTGTATTTTTTTTTTTTTTTAATTTTTTTTTTGTAAGTTGGGGCATACCACTAAATCAACTTCATATGTATTTCTCTTTTCGTATTGTATAATTATTTGTATATATATATATATATATATATATATATATATATATAATGAATTTTTTTGCTTAATGCAGCCACTAGGAGAGGAAGCTTGGAGTGAAATTGCTATTCCAACAGTTGAAGGGACACAAGAATGCCTTAATATAAATTACTATGGTGCAAAAAGAATGGTTGATGGACTTCTTCCCCTCCTTCAATTATCCGTTTCTCCGAAGATCGTCAATGTCTCCTCTTTTCTAGGATCTTTGAAGGTAAATAAATTAAAATCATTTGTTGATTTTTTATATATAATAAAAATAGATTTTAGACGTCTTTTCCAATAACATTATACATTTGCACAATCTCTAACCAAAATTTAATTTCGTGTCGTGTTGATCCAGCATATACCAAACGAAGGGGTTAGAGAAGTGTTAAACGACGTTGAAAGTCTTACGGAAGAAAAAGTGGATGAATTGTTGAACAAGTTTTCGAAGGATTTCAAAGAGGGATCGTTAGAGAAAGAAGGATGGCCAACTTATATTTCTGCATACATTCTCTCAAAAGCATGCTTGAATGCTTACACTAGGATTTTGGCCAAAAAGTACCCAAATTTCATGATCAATTCTGTCTGTCCTGGCTTTGTCAAAACTGACATAACTTGTAACAATGGCCTCTTCACCGCCATTGAAGGAGCCCAAAACCCAGTGAGGTTGGCTCTATTGCCTCATGGTGGGCCTTCTGGCTGCTTCTTTAATCAACGTGAAATGTCGTGTTTTTGAATGAAAACGATGACTTTCTTGTATGTACGTGCTAAAATATATGGAAATATGTCCATATTAAATTTATTGTCTAATAATGTGCTTCAAGTCAATGGATTTGTGCATCTCCTTTTATTAAATCATAATTAATTTAATTTCGTCTTTCTGTTGCCAATTATTTAATTTCGTGGTTCTTCTTTTGTATTTCTTTATTTCTTTCACCGAGTATTTAGTCCAACTATAATCGAAGCATCATTTAAAATTGCATAAAGAAATTATTAAAATTTGCTAGAAATCCCCCATTTTAAAACTTATCATCAAGTGTCATGCTTTATGACTTTCCTCAAAAAAAAAAAAAAAAAGTGTCATGCTTTTGATTGAAATGATTGTCAATCTAATATTTGTTTAATCAGTATAATTGCACTAAAGTTTATATAAAAATGATGAGATGTTAATTTTTAATTGGGTTTTATCGACAAGGTGATGCTTTAAGAAATAATTAGGGTTCTAGGACCACTCTCATTTTAATTTTAAATATAAAATTATATGTCAAAAAAACAAGATTGAAGATATTTACACCCCTTGAAAAGGGTATGTATACCCCCAAATTAGTATATTTTTGAAAATCCAATAATACTCTTGAGTAAAATTACTAATATAACTAAATAGTTTGAAAGTATACCCACCAATAATTATTAATTAGTTTTCTATTTTAATATCTTGTGAAAAAAGATGTTCCTTTTAATTAGTTGATATTAACATATATCATTAAAAATTCTTTCTATTTTCTTAAACCCTATATTCTCTTTTAAAATTTAATTTTAAATATATTTTCAATTTCTTTTACGGAAATACAAATTGACTACCGGAGAATGAATCAAAAAATTTCAAAGTTGGTTGTAAAAAAAAAAAGTTTTAAATAATTTTTATTAGAAGAACAAAATCATTATAAATTGTTTTCTCTATAATATATATATATTTTTTCTTTTCAATATTAATTGTTCTTCAATTTCATTAAACACTTTTATACTCCTAAATCAATTGGTACATGACATAAACCTTGTTTCCTTAAAACTTTCACAAACATAAAATGGATCTCCAATAGGAAAAACCCAAAAGTGATTTGTTGATAGAAAACAGCCGAGAAGAAATGGAGAGAGCAACTTGACATGAAGACAGAAAAAGAAAAAAAAATGGAATTTGATTTTATGGAAGGAAAACATGGAAGATAAAAAGAAGCAGGGAAGAGAAAGAACAATGATATAATTTTTTTATTATTTTTTTTTAAAATAACAATGATAGAATTAAAAGAATTAAAGATAATAAGAGCATTTTAAATGATAATAAAGTTGATTAAATAACATAATAATATATTAAGGTGGAGTATACTTACAAAAATACAATTACATTATAATTAAAGAAAGAACATTTTTGGCATTAAGTAAGTTTTATTTACGAACTATAAATTTTGTAAAAATTTTGATAGATGTTATTACAAAATGGGTGTACATATAGTTTTTAGGGGGGTGCTATTATCGTCTCTAAAAAACAATTTAAATCTTAACAAGCTCAAATGATTTTGGGCCTAGGAGTAGGCCTACAAGAGAAAAGGAAATAGCCCACTATTTTGAATTTTAGTGGGTTAAAAAGATGGATTCTCAGCCCAAATAAGTCTCTATCAATAACTCGGTTAAATGTGGTCTGTTTTTTTTTTTTTTTTTTTTTTGTTTGATGGAAAGGGCACCTGAAAATCTGGAAAACCAGATCCAGGGCAAGGTTACAACCATAACTGGGACTCCACAAATAAAGCTATTTGAGCACAAGCCCAGAACAGAGTCCCACAACGGGAGAAAAACGCCCACACAGAGGTGGGATTACAACCAAAACAGTAAACTATACAAACTGGAAACACAAATAAACGAGCTGAAACCGATCCGGAGGAGAGACCAGGCCGCCGGAGAAGACCCACCAGGACGCCGCCGACCAAGCAGAGCCGATTTAACCGAATCCATATTTAATTACTAAATTAAAAGCTATTAATCGAGAATAAAGAAAAAATAATTAAAAAATGAAACATTAAAAGAAATTTAATTCCCTTTAGTATATAGCCATATAGGGAATTAATTTCTCTTCATGCTATAAACTTATTAATTTCTTTCTGATTTATGCGTAGAGTCATGTTAGAGCATCTCTAATGCAAAAGTGGCTTGCATACTAATAATTGTTAACATGGCAACAATATTAAGATACTTGCTTCCTATGTGGCATAAAAATAGACTTGATAGACAATCAACTCAAAATTTGGTCTCCAATACTTTCGTCTAAAACATAATTTTTTTAATGACGTGTCAATTTTTTTTTTTCTGTTTTATTTTTTATTTTATTTCCTTACCAAAAATATATGAAAAATTAATGTCAGTTTTAAATGTTTACTGAGTCAACCTAAAAAATAGTTGTGCAACATACCGTCTGAAAGTGGACGGTCATGTTGACAATGTCTAATATTTTTTTTGCAACGTCAACTTGAGGTTAAATATGCACAGCTGCATTGGAGACACAATTATTAACATAACATCTATTTATCCTACGTGGCATCTTTTTTTTTTCACAAGCCACGCTTGCATTAGAGATGCTCTTATTCTCAACCAGTTTTTTAAACCTCGGATTCTGGTTTAATTTACGAGCCCTAAGCTGAGAGGAAAAAAAAAAAAAATCTCTGAAAAGATATTTATAATTTTTTTAAACCCAAGCGATATTGATTGGAAATTGGAATCTTACAACTTGCATTATATCTTGGACTTTTTATTTTGTTTTCTACAAGATATTGTATTAAATGAATATTTAATATTTAATTTCAGCTAATGACTTATGAAAAGAATCGAAGACAGAGAAGCAAACACGTAAACAAAATTATTTTTGGCTGGAAAATGATCATTTCCCTAATAAAATATTGTCTGCATTATCACAAATGTTTTCAACACTTTTGACTTTGATAAGGATCCTCATCCTCACCTCAAGTTTTTATCGATTTTATCATTTCTATTTATTCGGTTGCTCTTGCATTTCAGTTCTCACTTTTCAATAATCGATGGAGAAAGCAGTTCAACAAAGGTGTTGCTTCTACATTTGATAGATCTAGCTCTCTTTTTTTATCAATCTTTTAACATATATAAACAATAATTGTGGTAATAATTTTCAGGTATGCAGTAGTTACAGGGTCGAACAAAGGGATTGGTTTTGAAATAGTGAGGCAATTAGCTTCTAATGGGATCAAGGTGGTTCTGACATCAAGAGATGAGAAGAGAGGACTTGAAGCTGTTGAGAAACTAAAATTAGATGAATATGGTCTCTCTTCTGATAAGATTATTTTTCATCAGCTTGATGTCTCAGATCCTGCTAGCATTTCTTCTCTTGCTGATTTTATTAAAAACCAGTTTGGCAAGCTAGATATCTTGGTAATATATAATGAATTTCAATGTTGGATAACTGTGAATTAATGGATAATATATAAAAAGAGAAAAATTGGAATTTTACAGGTGAACAATGCAGGAATTGCTGGAGTTATATTAGATGCTGATGCATACACAAGAGCCACCAAACTTGCTGGTGGTGATTTTGTAAGTATATCAATTCAATATTGTGCATATGTTATATAATTATATGTTTGTTTGCACTTTGCAGTACTGAAAATGGTGGTTTTTCTGATGAATTAATGAAGCCAGATGGAGAGGATTATTGGAATGAAATTGAGACTCCATCAATTGAGGGGGCAAAAGAATGTTTGAATACCAACTACTACGGTGCAAAAAGAATGGTCGAAGCATTTGTTCCCCTTCTTCGATTATCTGATTCAGCAAGGATCGTCAATGTCTCTTCTTTAAAAGGATTGTTGAAGGTAAATTAATTAAGTTATAAATTAACTAACACAGAAAAAAAAAAAAAAAAAAATGTGCGGATTCTCGCACATGATGATAATTTTCGATATTAAAGTTAGTTTTGCTACTATGTTGAACCAGTATATACCGAATGAATCGATTAGACAAGCGTTGGATGACGTTGAAAGCCTCACAGAAGAGAGAGTTGACAAGTTATCGGACAAGTATCTCCAGGATTTTGAAGAAGGATTGTTGGAAAAAGAAGGCTGGTCATCATATCTATCTGCTTATACAGTTTCAAAAGCACTTTTGAATGCCTACACAAGAATTCTAGCAAGGAAGTACACAGATTTCTTGGTCAATTGTGTATGTCCTGGCTTTGCTAAAACTGACATAACTTGTGATAATGGGGTCTATACTGCTGCTGAAGGAGCCCAAGGTCCTGTGAGATTGGCTCTTCTGCTTGAAGGGCGTGGCGGGCCTTCCGGTTTTCTTTTTAGTCGACATGAAATGTTGTCATATTTTTAAATGAAAGCAAAATATATATATATATGTATATATATGTGTATATGTATACTTATTATCAAATAATGTTCTTCAAGTCAATCGATTATTAGACGAGATAAGGTTGGTCCGGTAGTAAAACCCTTTACACTTGCATCACGAGGTTACGGGATTGAGTCCTCCCCTTCCTTAAAACACCACCGAATTTATGTAATAGCGTAACTTTAATGGATATTGTAAACTATTTCAGCTTTGGATTGCCTTAATTTATTGAATATTAGAATTAATCGATATCAATTAAGAGAGTATAAAAACTTTAGAGAATCTAAATTAAAGTCAAAATTTGCAACACATTTGTCTCATAATTCACTTGTTACAGACTACAGAGCAAGCAATCCCAGTTCAAAATCAATGGCAGAATTGACAAAAAGGTAATTATTTATTTCTTCTTTCAAGTCGATTGATTAGTGTTTTTTTATCAAACTCTCTAACCACAAGTGTCTTTTTTTTTTTGAAAGGTATGCAGTTGTTACAGGAGCAAACAAAGGGATTGGTCATGAAACAGTCAGGCAACTGGCCTTAAATGGGGTCGTGGTTGTGTTAACTGCTAGAAATGAGAAGAGAGGACTTGAAGCAGTTGAAAAACTTAAAGAAGAATCTGGCCTCTCTGATGTTCGTTTTTTTATCAAGTTGATGTGGCTGATCCTGACGGTATTGCTTCTCTGGCTGAGTTCATCAAAACCCAGTTTGGAAAACTTGATATCTTGGTACAACATATATATGTCTTCTAATCTGACATTGTTTTGCTTGTTATATGTTTGATCAGCATATCCGAAATGTATGGGCTAAAGGGTGTTGGATGATGCTGAAAACCTTACAGAAGAGAGAGTGGATGAGGTTTTGAGTGAATTTCTACAAGATTTTAAAGAGGGTTCTTTAGAAACCAAAGGCTGGCCTCATTTTTTGTCAGCCTATTCAGTCACAAAAGTAGTTCTAGCCAAGAATTACCCAAATTTCTGCATCAATTGTGTTTGTCCTGGCTATGTTAAAACAGATATAAACCGCAATAATCCAGTGAGGTCGAAGAAGGTGCTGCTAGTCCAGTGAGGTTGATAATAATCCAGCTAAAATCTCATTGATGAAGTAGGGGCTTGATATGCATAGCATCATAAATTTTATTCATTTTCCTCTGTTATTGTCTAATGAGCTAAATGTATGCTTTTGTTCACCATAGATTTATTCAATATCTAGTAATTATGAAGTGTTAGAGTTATTTGTGTTATTATATAGAGAAAATTGCACAAACGTCCCATGAGTTTAATCAATATTGCACTCGGTAGTAACTTTTGCCAAAACTGCACATACTTCCCCTGCTTTCCGTTGACTAAGTGTTAATTGACAGTTTAACTAACCATAAAATTTAAAATGTCTAACTTACCCCTGAATTAATTATTTTATAGATTTTATTATAATAAAATTATTAACTAACAATTTTTGCAGGGGATCGCTTTACGGTTGTAGATATCTGGACACCTGCAACCTATAAATAGAGCTAGACACGCAATTGTTGAGTATTCGAATGTCCTGTAAATAAGATAGAAAAAAGGAGCGAGTGGATAATAATATTTCAACAAATTAAAGGGTCCGAATCATTGTAAGAACTAGAAGCTTCGAATTCACAACTTGAAACTCATACCACTTCTTTAGTGGTCCCAAATCCTTTTAATTTTCTTGATTTTTGGCCTTTTTAATCTCAAAAAAATCATCCGTGTTGTCTTCATTTAAAATTCACAAGTTCCCTTCCATATCCGAGTTGTCTCACTTTTCAGTTTTCGCACAAAGTACGTTCTAGACTTCATCATCAATGGAAGAAGTAACAAAGAGGTGATTTTTTTTCTTTTTTCTTTCTTATTATGGGTACAATTTTTACACCAAATTCTATATCTTCACATTCAATTTCATCAATTCAGGTATGCAGTAGTTACAGGAGCAAACAAAGGAATCGGGTTGGAGATATGTAGGCAATTAGCATCAAACGGGTTCACGGTGGTGTTAACAGCTAGAGATGAGAAGAGGGGTGTTGAAGCTGTTCAAAAATTGAAAGAATCTGGCTTTGACAATGTGGTCTTCCATCAGCTTGATGTGGCAGACCCTGCTAGTATTCAATCCTTGGTAGATTTCATCACAAGTCAGTTTGGAAAGCTTGATATTCTGGTATGATCGACAACCGTTTTCCTTTTAACTATCTATTGAATTTGTTTTGGTACTTTGGTAGAGTATAGAAAATAACATATGTGCAATCTTGAGAAGATTAAAGTTGGTAAAGATTTTACTGTACAAATATAAGATATATTTCCCTCCAAGGGTGAATATAACTTTGTTATCATAGTAAATTTTTTTTTTGTTTTTTTTCCTCCAGATTGGATAGACATTTGATTTCGGCTTTATTTTTCACAGTAATCCAGTAAGATTAAATTGTTAATTGGTATTGTCCATCAACCTCTTAATAGATCAATACTGACATTTCTTTACTAAACCATCCATGGTGATATTACTTTCTGCAATATAGATTAATTTCCACACAAAATAATAGTAGAACTTACTAGGATAAACAAAGAATACATTAGTTTCTTAGATCAGTCAACTGCTTTTTGTTGATACATAAACTGACTGACAAGAAAACGTTGGACTTATTGGCAGGTGAACAATGCAGGGATTAGTGGAGTTGATGTGCAAGATCCTGATGCTATTGCAGCTGCTGTTAAGGTACTCCTGTATATGGATTTATTTCGTTGCCACAAATTAACTGAAGATGAGTTTGGAATTGCTTTGCATGCATAGTTTGATAGTTAAATTCCTAGGTTTGGAACCTGAAGATTTTATAAAAAGAAAATCTAACTTGAAGTGCTTTTGTCAATGACACAACGTTTTCATCAGGATGGTCAACCAATCAAATGGAGTGAAATTATAATTCAAACTTATGAGTTAGCCGAAAAAGGCCTTCAAACAAACTACTATGGTGCTAAAAGAATGTGTGAAGCATTTATTCCCCTCCTTCAATTATCTGATTCACCGAGAATCGTTAATGTTTCCTCCTCCACGGGACTATTAAAGGTGAAAACATTCACAACCCTTGTGTTCTAATTCTGAATTATAGTCGCAGAAATGGTGTAACTTATGTTTTCATCATTTTGTATCAGAATGTGACAAATGAATGGGCAAAAGGAGTGTTGAGTGATGCCGATAATGTTACAGGAGAGAAGATAGATGAGGTATTGAAGGAGTATCTCAAAGATTTCAAAGAGGGTTCCAATGACTGGTCTTTTAACATGTCTGCTTATATACTATCAAAAGCTGCCATGAATGCCTACACAAGGATTTTGGCCAAAAAGTACCCCAATTTCTGCATCAATAGCGTTTGCCCTGGCTATGTCAAAACCGACTTAAACTTCAATAATGGTGTGTTGAGTGTTGAAGAAGGCGCTGAAAGCGCGGTGAGGTTAGCTCTGCTGCCCAATGGTGGTCCTTCTGGTCTCTTCTTTTCTAGGAAAGAAGAGTCCCCCTTTTGACTTAACATGATCTCTTTCTACATTTGAAAGTTAAAACACACACATATATATATATATATAGCTTGTCAAAAACTTTGCTTTTTCCTTGTAAATCTCATATTCATATTTGTACAGACTTTGAAGAATGTGTGTAATGATAATATGTATATGTATCAATAATGGCAGGTGGAGCCAGTGAGTGTGTTGTTGATTGAGTTCTTGAAAGATTGTTATCTTCAAAAAACAAGTTAAATAGTTCAAAGTTCACATACAAGTACTCACATTACCATATATATAATGTCTCCAACTATATTTAATTCCCAAATTAAAAGCTATTAATCGAGAGTAAAAATAAAGAGAGTTTAATTTCATTTAAAAATGAAGCACGAAGAGAAACTTAATTCCCATATATAGTATATAACCATGTAGGGAATTAAGTTCTCGGTGCTAGAAACTTATTAATTTCTGATTTGTGCGTAGAATCCACAATAACGTTTTTCTCAACCATTTTTTAAACCTTCATTGTTAGGATTCTGGTTTAATTTACGAGCCCTAAACCGAAAGGAAAAAAAAATCTCTGAAAGCCAAGTAACAACAGTAAAATTTTATGCATATATCTTGTATTTTCCTTTTTATTGCAAAGGTCAGAATTCAAAGATATTTTTAATTTTTTTTAAACCCAATCGATATTAATTGATTGGAATTTGGAATCTTACAACTTGCAAAACCGGTCTGGGTCACGGATGTGCACCCACGGTTCGAACCATTACAGCATCCATGTCCGCCCATAAGTCGTTGAATCTACGGTCCGTGATACTATGCTACACATGCTTGCGAGCTATTCTACAAGCAAAATCCAATATCCAGATATATGTTTCCCATCAATGTGGGAATTATTATTTTTTAAGTATCAATTTTTCATTCACCCGTTCACCATTTTTCCAACACTTTCATGTTGGTTTCTTGCTCAATTGATTCAAGTTTTATGTATATTGTAAACTATTTTCAGCTTTGGATTGCTTGAATATAATAATTAATCGATATCAATTTTGAGAAAATAAAAACTTTAGAGATTAATTAACGGTTAATCATCAGACCTATGGTTGTATTGTGAATTCCTTTGTACAAAATTTTTGTTCAGAATTTTGTTCAGCCCATGTTCGCTAATAAGTATAATATTATATCTTCGAAAATTATCTCAGATGGATTTAGTATATTTTTTTATGGGTACGGATATTGACACTCATAAAACTTATTAGTACACCTATTTTTATAAGTACACCCATGTCTAAAATTTAAAAATTAAATATTACTATAAACACCCATCCTAATGCCAACAGTACCCTCATTGAAATAAATTTATTCATTTTAATACATATTATTTATAAACACTCTTAAATTATTACCACACCCAATTTATAAAAAAAAATCATATTATTTTTGGAATCAAATCCCTTTTTTAATGATGGTCTAATTTACTTTTGGAAATATCTGGAGCCTTATAAAAGGGAATATGTATATGGGGGTCAAAAGATTTCAATTTGGAATTCTCTTATTTATACAACTATCTTAAAAATAAATAAAAAACAAAAATAAAAAACTTGTTGATATTTATAGCTATAGTTAAAAAAAAAAATGTTATTTTTTGATAGAGTTTATAATTATACATAAAAGAAAGACAAAAACAATATGATAATCATGTGATGATTAGAAAATTTAATACTTGAAATAATATTAGAGTTTAATTAGGGTTTGTCATAAAAATTAGGGTTTATCATAAGTTTTTTTTTTTTTTTTTTTTTTGAAAGGTAAGTTTTTTTCTAATAAAGAAATATAGTTGAAGATATAAGTGTAGTTATTGAGCATATATAGTATTTGATTTATTTTTAATTAAAGTAACTTGTCCTTATTAGTAAATTTCTATTGGGATATTTTTGTAATTAAATTTTTTAATAAAATATAGGTGTACTAATAAGTTTTATGGGTGTCAATATCGGCTCCCATGTTTTTATACGGAATCTCGATTTGTATTAGTTCGTATTAGTTCTTGATTTGAACCACTAAAAGTCATTAATTACAAAAGGTATCACCACTCATGGTTTTGGATTTTTGTCTAGTTGATTCATCTTAACTTTCGCATTCTATCCAGTTTTTGTCTAGTTGACTCGAATCTACGCCACGACCTCGTAGCGTAGGTGTAAGGGGTTTATCACCGGACCAACCTCATATTGTCTATTTTTCTTGCCTTTATGTAACTATAAACAACTGTAATAAGTTTTGTGCACTTGCTTAGGAATTAATAAGTTATTTATTTATTATTATTATTATTATTACTAGGAATAATAATAATAAAGCAGCTCAATCTTTAGCTAAGTTTGCTTTGAACTTACATGATGAGAAGGTGTGGGACTGTGGGTTGATTATACCAGGGGCGAATCCAGAATTTTATATTCGGCGGGGTTGAACTAAATATTATTTATAAAATTTTGTAAACAACCTTAATAGGACAATGGATTTCATTAATAAAATGTAAATACATAAAGAGTCATGAGATATAATAAATTTAACCCTCAAAATGTATATTCCAACAAAATAAAATGAAGTCAAGAAAAAATAATTTTAATCACCAAATAGTAAAAAAAAAATGTTCCAAGAAGCTAACACACAAATAATTGTATCTATATGCCCTATAATTATAGCAACAAACAAATCACAAACAAATTTGATTAAATCAAACTAATACTAAATCAATTTTAATGTAATAAGGCATCTCTAAAAAAAATAAAAAAAATAAGTAAATAATAGAATAATATATAAGTAAATAAAAAAAATAAACATTTTTACTTTGTATGGAGAGAGCGTTTTTGATAATGTGGTCCAAGGAAGCACGGATACTCCATTTGGTGGAGGTAACTCGTATCGAACTCGTATCCAGTTCGGATACTCCAGGATACGTATCCGATACGCCAAATGGCGTATCCGTTGACTTTTTCACAAGTTTGACTGGCGGATACTTGACGGATACTTGACGGATACTTGGCGGATACTTAGGGGATACTTGGAGGATACGTTTGGGGCAATATTATAATTATTTTAGTATAAAACGGGGTCAAATTATAATTTCAAAATATTATGGGTCAAAATGATATTGTAAGGAAATTTTGTCTTTGATTCCATTGACATGGAGAATGTCGGGATACTTGAGATTGTAAACCTTTCTCTTGATGAACCAGAGTTAGATGCCTAATTATTTAGATCATCTAACAATGTGATTGATGACAATGAAGTTAATTAGGAATTTAAAATATGTTTTATGAGTTTTTTTTTTAATGTATTATTTGGATTTTATAATATGTTATGGTTTATGTGATGTATGGTTTATTTGGATTTTGTAATATGTTTGACTTATGTAACATGTTTTATTTGGATCCTGTAATATGTTAGATTATTATGACTTGTGTAGTTGTGTTATCAGTCTTTTTATTGTCAGTTCATCCTGATAATAAATATATCAGGACGAAGAATGTTGACCACAGATTATGAAGAAGTGTTGACAAGTGCATATACTTTGAGTCAAAATATGTAAATCTAGTGGTCCACATTATTCATTCTGATATATTTATTGTTAGGACAAACTGATAATAGAAAATCTAGTTATGTTATGTAGTTATGTGATATGTTTTATTTGGATTATTAATATGTTTTGATTTTGAATGAATTATCAAATATGTTTTTAAATATTTTTTTTAAATATAAATATATATTATTTTAATTGACGTATCCTGCCGTATCCGTATCCTAGTTTTTAAAGATTTGCCGTATCCCCGTATCGTGCCGTATCCGTATCCCGTATCCGTATCTGTATCCGTGCTACCTAGAATTGTGGTCCTAGTAATGTTAAAAATAATTCAGTGTGGAGTAGAGAGATTAAATAATGTATAAAACTATAAAAAGAACAAAGAAAAACACAAGAGAGGAGAAGAAAAAAAAAAGAAAAAAAAAAAAGCCTAGTGGAGCCGTGGGATTTGGGAATAAAGGGCACGCAACCCAAGAGTCTACATAGTGGGTTATGGGTGACAATTTGTAATTTTAAATTATCATGACTTTGACTATTGAATTATTTGTGAACTATAATCGGTATTGACAGTTTGTATTTGGCTTGTGTAAATTTGACGTATCAATAAAAAATTAATTTTTTTTATTTTTTTTAAATTCAAGAACAGGGCTGCAGCCCCAACAATCATTCGCCCCTGGATTGTACCCCTTCGAGCTCTTGTGTTAACCAACATTCATTTATAACAGGGGTATTATCACTAAAGACTAAAGTCCCTACTTTTTCATGAATTATCACCTATTTAAACGTCTTTACTATATTAGTCACTTTAGTCCCTTGTTTTTTTTCAAAATACGGTCAACTATAACAGAATGTATAAAAATACAATTTTACCCTCTATTGTTATTTTTAAATTTTTTCTTTTAGTCCCTCTAGTTTCAACAATAGCTGGTCAACCCCTGAAAAAATCAAAACGCTTTCATCAAGGATCGAACCTTCAACCTTAAGGTTAAATGCCACAATCTTTAACCAGCTAAGTTATTCTTGCTCATTATTGAAAGTTTGTTGATTTAAATGTATATATATAGTCATATAATTTGTTTAAACTAATTTAAATATGCTTATATAATTTAAAATCAAAGCCCGTAATTTTTTTTTTTTTCTTTCTTTTTTTGGATTTTTTTTTCTCTTCAAAAAATATATTATTTCAATTTAATAAAAGTAAAACCCAGAAAATCAAAGCACATAAATTGAAAAGGGAAAAAAACCATATAAAATAATTATATATAAAAACGTAATTTAAAATAAACTCATATATAATAATAATAAACTCATATTTATATAATTTAAAATAAACTCATATTTATATAATTTAAAATAAAATCATATATATTAATAATATATAAAAACATACTTATGAGAACGAAAAAGAAAATAACAAAACAAAAGGAAAAAAAAAAATGAAATTTTCAATTTATGGGATTTGATTTTCTAGGGGTTTTTTATATATTTATAATTTTTTTATCAAATTGAAATAATATATTTTTTGAAAAGAAAAAAAATCCAAAAAAAAGAAAGAAAGAAAAAAAAATTACAAGCTTTGATTTTCTAGATTTCCTTTTGTTTTGTTATTTTCTTTTTCATTTTCATAAATATGTTTTTATATATTATTATTAAATATGAGTTTATTTTAAATTATATAAACATATTTAAATTAGTTTAAACAAATTATATAACTATATATACATTTAAATCAACAAACATTCAACAATGAGCTAGAGTAGCTTAGCTAATTGGAACTTGTTACTTTTAACCTTAAGGTTGAAGGTTTGATCTCTAATGGAGGCATTTTAAATTTTTTTAGGGGTTGACCAACTATTATTGAAACTAGAGGGACTAATTTTTAAAAAAAAAATAACAATAAAAGGTAAAATTGTATTTTTACACATTCTGTTATAGTTGACAGTTAGTTTTTTAGTCAAATGGACTAAAGTGATGTATTTTGAAAAAACAAGGGACTAAAGTGACTAATATATCAAAGACGTTTAAAAATATATGACAATTTATGAAAAAGTAGGGACTTTAGTGATAATACCCCTTTATAATATTCTTAGCTTTGCCTTTCCTTTCGAGTAAAGAAAAAAAAAGAAAAAAAACAACTAATAAATATAAAAGAATCTAAATTAAATACAAAATTTGAAACACATTTGACTCATAATTCACTTGCTACAGACTACAGAGCAAGCAATCCCAGTTCAAAATCAATGGCAGAATTGACAAAAAGGTAATAATTCCTTTCTTATTTCTTGTCGATTGATTAGTGTTTTTTCATCAAATTCTCTAATCGCCAGTGTCTTTTTTTTTAAGGTATGCAGTTGTTACAGGGGCAAACAAAGGGATTGGACTGGAAACAGTGAGACAACTGGTCTCAAATGGAGTCATGGTTGTGTTAACTGCTAGAGATGACAAGAGAGGACTTGAAGCAGTTGAAAAACTAAAAGATGAATCTGATCATGTTGTTTTTCATCAACTTGATGTGGCTGATCCTCACAGTATTGCTTCTCTGGCTGAGTTCATCAAAACCCAGTTTGGAAAACTTGATATCTTGGTACAACATATATATTTCTTCTACTCTTTTGTTAATTACTCTTAAATTATCTTGAAAAAGGTCAAAATTAATTGTGATTTTAAACAGGTGAACAATGCAGGAATTGGTGGAGTCATAGTAGACACTGATGCTTTAGGAAGTTCTGGTGGTGGGACTGGGGTGAGTCTTTTTAGTATCTCAGGATTTGTTTTTCTGTTGCAAATCGATGCAAATCGATGAAAGTTTTAATTTCCAGAAAAACCAAAAAGAAATTAAAAAGCCTGGGAAATGCTTGTTTTTATGCAATTCAGTGTCAGAACTAGGCTTTTTTCTCTTAAGAAAAGGACTATATTTAATCACTAAAGGATTTTTCGGGGCTTTTTTTTTTCCATTGATGCAGGGAGGTGCTCCAGGAAATTGGAGTAATATAATGACTCAGACTTACCAACTGGCAGAAGAATGCCTGCAAACAAACTATTATGGAGCTAAAAGAATGGCCGAGGCACTTATTCCCTTGCTTCAATTATCCGATTCACCAAGGATCATTAACGTTTCCTCCTCTATGGGTATGTTAAAGGTAAGAAAATAGTAACATAACCCCGTTTCAGAATTAAGTCGATAGTCAGTACTAGATCGGGTAGCAAATTCAATCACATTTGATGCTAATTGTACGCTTGTTACAATAGAAGCAAAAATGAAAAATGGTATCTATTGGTGATTGTGTTGTACATTGAATGATTTACTTTATTATGTTTCTACAAGAATATGACACAGTTTTGCTTGTTATACGTTGATCAGTATATCCGAAATGAATGGGCTAAAGGGGTGTTGGTTGATGCTGAAAACCTTACAGAAGAGAGAGTGGATGAGGTTTTGAGTGAGTTTCTAAAAGATTTTAAAGAGGGTTCATTGGAAACCAAAGGCTGGCCTCATTTTTTGTCAGCCTATTCAGTCACGAAAGTAGCTATGAATGCCTACACGAGAATTCTAGCGAAGAAGTACCCGAATTTCTGCATCAATTGTGTTTGCCCTGGCTATGTTAAAACAGATATAAACTGTAATATTGGTATCTTGTCGGTCAAAGAAGGTGCTGCTAGTCCAGTGAGGTTGGCTCTGCTGCCCAATGACGGTCCTTCTGGCATCTTCTTCGTTCGTGGAGAATTATCATCTTTTTAAGTGAAAATCTCATTGATGAAGTGGGAGCTTGATATGCATAGCATGAGCAATTTTATTCATTTTCCTCTGTATTGTCTAATGAACATTGTTATTTCGTTTTAAATGTAACTTTGTTTTAAATGTATGTTTTTATTCACTTAAGATTTATGCAACATCTAGTATGTGATTATAAAGAATCCATCACTTGCTTTCATTATGCATTTCTTCAACAAATTTGACGCAGAACGGAAGTTCTAGGGTTACCAGCGTAAACCCTAAAGTAACATAAACTGGAATCCACCGGCAAAGAACGATTGTATGTAAACCGAAAATTGATAATATTATTGAATGATCGAAACTGAAAACAAAAAGATCCTTAAATAAGATCTGGAAACCCTAAAATAAGCAAAAATACGAAAATATCCTCAAACTAAACAAAAACGGAAAACAATTAAAAACACTAAAACTTCGGCTGCCCGACAACCTAACTTAAACAGCTCCGATGAGGATGCAAATGACGTCAACCGGGGGACCCTGGTTGCCACGCTATAGAACTCTGAAAACCCTTTCCGAAAACATACTATAATAGGAAATCTGACAACCGAGTCAAAAGTTATGCCAGTTTCTTTGGAGCACCTCTTTATCTTCTTCAAACTCTAGAGCCAACTATCCTACATCAAAATTAAAGGGTCATAATCATTGTAACAACTAGATGCTTCACAACTTGAAACCCAGACCACTTCTTTTATGAGTGGTCCCAAATCCTTTTAATTTTCTTGATTTTTCGCCTTTTTAATCTCAAAATAATCAGCCTTGTTGTCTTCATTTAAAATTCACAAGTTGCCTTCCATATCCGAGTTGTCTCACTTTCAAGTTTTCACACCAATGGAAGAAGTAACAAAGAGGTGATTTTTTCTTTTTCTTTTGTATTATTGGTACAATTTTTACTCCAGATTCTGTATCTTAACATTCAATAGTTTCGTTTTCATCTATTCAGGTATGCAGTAGTTACAGGAGCAAACAAGGGAATTGGGTTGGAGATATGTAGGCAATTAGCATCAAACGGGATCACGGTGGTGTTAACAGCTAGAGATGAGAAGAGGGGTGTTGAAGCTGTTCAAAAATTGAAAGTATCTGGCTTTGACAATCTGATCTTTCATCAACTTAATGTGGCAGACCCTGCTAGTATTCAGTCCTTGGCAGATTTCATCACAAGTCTGTTTGGAAAGCTTGATATTCTGGTATGATCGACAACCATTTTCATTTTAACTATCTTTTGAATTTGTTTTGGTAGAGTATATATAGAATATAGCATATCTATAATCTTGAACCTCTTTGTTTTTAGTCAACAATTCATGAAAAAAACTTTTTCCCCTTTCATTTATATCTTATCGATAGACATTTGATTTCGGCTTTATTTTTCTTAGTAATCCGGTAAGATTAAATTGTTATTTGATATAAGTCATGGTGAATTTACTTCATAATCTTCATTTATGTCCATCAACCTCTTAATAGATCAATACTGATATTAAACATTTCTTTACTAAACCATCCATGGTGATATCATTTTCTGCTATATAGATTAATTTCCACACAAAATGATAGTACATGTAAACTGACTGACAAGAAACGTTGGACTCATTGGCAGGTGAACAATGCAGGGATTATCGGAGTTGATGTGCAAGATCCTGATGCTTTTGCAGCTGCTGCTAAGGTACTCCAGTATATGGATCTATTCCGTTGCCACAAACTAACTGAAGATGAGTTTGGAATTGCTTTGCATGCATAGTTTGATAGTTAAATTCCTAGGTTTGGAACCTGAAGATTTTATAAAAAGAAAATCTAACTTGAAGTGTTTTTGTCAATGACACAACGTTTTCATCAGGATGGTCAACCAATCAAATGGAGTGAAATTATAACTCAAACTTATGAGTTAGCTGAAAAAGGCCTTCAAACAAACTACTATGGTGCTAAAAGAATGTGTGAAGCATTTATTCCCCTCCTTCAATTATCCGATTCACCGAGAATTGTTAATGTTTCCTCCTCCATGGGACTATTAAAGGTGAAAACATTCACAACCCTTGTGTTCTAATTCTGAATTATAGTCGCAGAAATGGTGTAACTTATGTTTTCATCATTTTGTATCAGAATGTGACAAATGAATGGGCAAAAGGAGTGTTGAGTGATGCTAATAACCTTACAGAAGAGAAGATAGATGAGGTATTGAAGGAGTATCTCAAAGATTTCAAAGAGGGTTCCAAAGACTGGTTTTATATACTATCAAAAGCTGCCATGAATGCCTACACAAGGATTTTGGCCAAAAAGTGCCCCAATTTCTGCATCAATAGCGTTTGCCCTGGCTATGTCAAAACCGACATAA
Source organism: Acer yangbiense (assembly GCA_008009225.1). Taxonomy (NCBI): domain Eukaryota; kingdom Viridiplantae; phylum Streptophyta; class Magnoliopsida; order Sapindales; family Sapindaceae; genus Acer; species Acer yangbiense. Next base: position 3,988,331 of record CM017764.1, read on the forward strand.
ACTTCAATACTGGCATGTTGAGTGTTGAAGAAGGCGCTGAAAGCGCAGTGAGGTTAGCTCTGCTGCCCAATGGTGGTCCTTCTGGTCTCTTCTTTTCTAGGAAAGAAGAGTCCCCTTTTTGAATGAACATGATCTCTTTCTACATATGAAAGTTAAAACATATATATAGCTTGTCAAAAACTTTGCTTTTTCCTTGTAAATCTCATATTCATATTTGTTAGACGGGTTAAAAAATTAAATAGCACTATTTGAGGCTCTTTTTTGGGAACAGGTACCAACTTACTAACTTAAGTTTAAAAGACACCATTTATGGTGAACGGACAAAATTACCCCCCACAGTAACCTTCTTCACCATAATATATTGATAGTTAAAAAGGCTCGAAAATGTTTAAAAAGGTTCGAAAAAGGCTCGAAAAGGCTCGAAAAAGGTTCGAAAAAAGTTCGGAAAAGGCTCGAAATGATTTCGTGCCTTTTTGAAATATTTCGTGCCTTTTTACACTATCATCGTGCCTTTTGAAGTTGTTATCGAGCCTTTTGAAAAAGTTATCGAGCCTTTTAGAAAGGTTATCGAGCCTTTTGGAAAGGTTATCGAGCCTTTTGGAAAGGTTATCGAGCCTTTTTGGAAAAGTCTCGATAACTTTTCCAAAAGGCTCGATAACCTTTCTAAAAGACTCGATAACCTTTCTAAAAGGCACGATAACCTTTCTAAAAGGCACGATAACCTTTCTAAAAGGCTCGATAACTTTTCCAAAAGGCTCGATAACTTTTCCAAAAGGCTCGATTAAAAAATTAAAAAATATTTCGAGCCTTTTTGAACAAAGTTTCCAGCCTTTTTGTACAGTAATCGTGCCTTTTTGTACATGAAAAGGCACGATTGGTGTATGAAAAGGCACGATTGTACAGTAATCGTGCCTTTTCATTAAGTGTTCGAGCCTTTTCATACACTAATGAAAAGACACGATTGGTGTATGAAAAGGCTCGAACACTTCATTTCGAGCCTTTTCAATGGAAGATTCAAAACCAAAAAAAATTTAATTATCCATTGGAGCTCGACCCCCGAATGCGTTTGCGTAGAGCTACAAAACTAATTATCCATTGGAGGTCTGTTTTAAATCTCAGAAAACTTCAAAGTAAGAAAAGAATGTGTAAAGTAAGGGTATTTTTGTCCGTTCACCATAATAGGTGCCTTTTAAACTTAACTTATTAAAGCAGTGACATTGTCACCAAATCAGTTTAAAAAGGTGACATTTCTCACCAATTCCACTTTGTTAGACTTTGAAGAATGTGTGTAATGATAATATGTATATGTATGGCAGGTGGAGCCATTGAGTGTGTTGTTGATTGAGTTATTGAAAGATTTTAATCTTCGAAAAACAAGTTAAATAGTTCAAAGTTTACATACAAGTACTCACATTATACCGAAAGCACTTTCAAATAGCCAAAAGTGCTTTTGATTTGTTAAGTTATTTTATAAAAAAAACCGTTCAATCAGGACCGTTCTGACTTTATAATTTTAGGACGTCTAACTATAGCCACACATTCACAGTGGACCAACAGCCCCACATTAACAAATACCCACGCCCAATATGAATGTGCGATTTTGGTTGGACGTCTTTAACTTATAATTTCAGGACGTCCTTACTAGAATAGATTTAAATGCTTTGACTTGACTATATACACCTGTCAGGACATCTTTTAAATCTAATAAGTCACATGCTAGGAACTGATCGGTTCAAATTGACAAAAGAAATACTATATGTAATGAATATGTTTTGATAGTTCTTGACTTCTGGTTGAGAAGAAAGTTAGAAGAAGATAGTTGAGAGATTGTAGAGGAAATTTCCAAAGGTTTAGGTACACAGAATGAAGTGCAAAAATTCAGGGTGGTGAGAAGTTTCCTCCTCAAATCAAAACAAAAATGGTTTGAAAAGTAACTTCCACGTCCTCTACAATCTTTTTTATATCTGTTGGGAACTTTCTTCCACCCACTTCGCATGACCAAGCATACTTGACGTATTAAGAGTATCTCCAACAGACTCCCTTAATGACATCCCTTAGCTTAATTAAGGGAGTATGTGTATTTTTACAACTCCAACAACTCCCTAAATGACCCCCTTAATTGTGTTCAAGTGGAGTTCACTCTCTTAATTAAGGGGTGTTTTTAGACCCCCTTAAAGTGGGCTCCACCTATTTAAGATTATTTTATTTCTTAAAAACTTCATATAATATTTATTACACAACATCAAACATTTAAATAATAATAATAAATTATTAAAGGGAGTATTGTTAGAGCACATACTCCCTTAATGACCCCTTACATCAACATCCACCTTTATTTAAGGGAGTCTCCAAGGTAGACGGTTAGAGATGCTCTAAACTGTCCAATCCAGAGAAGATGGGTTTGGTTTAGTGATGAACCCTTTACACCTACGACATTATGGATTCGAGTGTCAAATCCAGAATATAATGTACATCGGCCACTGCAATTTTAATAATTTTTAACAAATTACATGTTAGATTAAAGGGTAAATTACACTGCACCCCTTGAGGTTTGGCCTTAAGACACTTAGATAGAAAAGTTTCGTTATTCTACACTAGCACCCCTTTTTGACCATTGTAAGGTCCAAAATGCCCTTGGGTGTGAGTGTAAAAAAACTTTTATTTTTTATTATTATACAAGGGCATTTTCGACAATACAGGGGTGTTAGCGTAGAATAATGAAACTTTTCCATCTTAATGTCTTAAGGCCAAACCTCAAGGGGTGCAGTGTAATTTACCCTAGATTAAAATTAGTTTTTTCAATTTTGCACCTATTAAATGCAATTTTATAATGTTTTTACAATTTCATTTGATATGATCATATTGAAAAATAAGTAAAATCTACTCCATCTAATCAAACATATGACACAGCAACTTCGGTCCAAGCAGTCAAACCAGATCAAAATTCTCCATCTCTACGTAAATATGGGACCACAACACGTAATCACCGTCGAAACCAACACAAATCGACGGTTCTGATCTCAAGAATAAACTCGAAACCACAGAATATCCGGTACAACTCGAAACACTTAAAAAATAATACATCCATGTTCCACCACCACTAGATTCTCATCTTCAGATCTAGAGTGTCACCCCAAAAAAGAATTTTTTTTTTAATTTCCCAAAATCTCCCCAGGTTCCACCATTGACGATCTGCTTTAAATTCCGTGTTCAAAATCCGACTTTATCATTCACCAAATCAAAGCTCTTCACTCTTATCACATTATCAAGTCACTTCTTTCTCTTCAGGTAAATACTTATTTGAATTGAAAGCAAGAAATTGTCTTTTTAATTTATTGGAAGTTGACAAATTTGTGAATTTGAGAGCAGAAAAAAAGGCAAGCATACATATTTGACTCCAATGGCTGCGAGGAAGCCCGGTTTGATCGCTTTGTTTGACGTTGACGGGACTCTTACGGCTCCCAGAAAGGTATCAATTCTTCTAAACCGATCCTCCGATTTTTCAATTTGTTGTAGTAAATACTACATTTGTAGCTGTTGTGTGGAATTTGATTTTTTTTGTGTTGTTTTAACTAAATTTCAAGGTGACAACTCCAAAGATGTTAGAGTTCATGCGAGAACTAAGAAAAGTAAGTGACTTTTATCAGTGAAATGAAAAGTCTTTGTAATTGAAGTGATTTCTGATCATATATGATGAATTTTTTGTTTAATTTGTAGGTTATTACAGTTGGGGTGGTCGGTGGATCTGACCTTATTAAGATATCAGAACAGCTTGGGAACTCAGGTTTGCAGTGTTTTTTTTTTTGTTTTTTTTAAGAAAAATAAAATAAAATTTTGTTTTTAAGAGAAAATAATGAAAAAAAGAGAGCTAAATTTTATGCAATGTTTTTGTTTTATGCAGTTATTAATGACTATGATTATGTATTTTCTGAGAATGGTCTTGTTGCTCATAAGGATGGGAAATTAACTGGCACTGAGGTACTGTCACTGGATGGTTTTATGTACTTTCGATTCCTTGTATTTCTAAATATCCATGGCTGGCGTTTTCGTTGTGCATTACGATTTACCTTCTTTTTTAAAGTTGATCTATACTTGTCTGATGGGTTGTGTTTTTTCATTCCTGCAGAGCTTGAAGTCATTTCTTGGAGATGAAAAGCTCAAGGTAAAGTCCTTTCTTTGTCATATAACTCCTAAATCACCGATGTATAATAAATCTAAAGAAAACTCAGATTTATAATGTTGTAAGGATCCCAAATATGCCCACTCACTACATTAACATACATGTAAAATGCTGGTAAGATTGTCCTATATACAACAGCCTGAATGCCAAAGGAATGAGGATCTGATCGTTTTTAGACATCTTGTTCTTTATAAGGTTAAAACAAGATTGTTATAGCATGATTGTATATACTTGGGTCAGATTTGGCTTTGGAGCTCATTTTAGTGGCTTTGGGTTAGATAGCATGATTGTATATACTCGGGTCACTTTGTTTGTTGAATTGTATTGTTTTTATTGGATTGTGTTTGTAACAAACAGTGAACAACTGTGCAGGAATTCCTTAATTTTACTCTTCATTATATTGCTGACTTGGACATTCCAATAAAAAGGTGAGTGGATTGAGTTCAAGTATCAGTTTGCAAGTCAAGTAATCTCAATGTAACTTTTTAGCTATTCAGCTTATAAGACCTATTCTGTTCCAATCATTCCTGCAGGGGAACTTTCATTGAATTCCGAAGTGGGATGATTAATGTTTCACCAATTGGACGAAACTGCAGCCAAGAAGAAAGGGATGAATTTGAAAAGTATGACAAGGCAAGAAATCTTTTTTCTCACTAAAACATCGTATTGGTAGTTCACATTTTTGGGTAGTAGATTTTTGTTTGATGAGTTTTCTGCTGACATATTGTATCAAATCTGAGGTTTCAGGTTCACAATATACGACCAAAAATGATATCTGTGCTTCGGGAGAAGTTTGCTCACTTTAACTTGACATTTTCAATTGGAGGGCAGATAAGCTTTGACGTGAGTTGATCTTTTTATGTCTAGTTTTTGTTTATTAATCCTTGAGCTGGTTAAGATAAGATAAATTGAAAGTACTGCTATTGCTTCTATAACAATGTATGATGCTCGTAACAGGTTTTCCCCCAAGGCTGGGACAAGACATACTGCTTGAGGTACCTCGATGAATTTCAGGAAATCCATTTCTTTGGAGACAAAACTTACAAGGTCAGCACTTGCTTTCTCTCCTTCCCTACATTTGCCAATATTTTTCTCTATGTATATGTTATCGATGAACATTTTTATTTTCTATCAACTTTCCCTTCAATGGCTTCAATGACTATATCACTTGGCTAGGATACGTTTACTCTTTGCAGTCAGGCTTGGTCAGCCTTGTACAGCTTATAGATTTATTATAAATTATTCGACTGCTCATGTACATTCCACTCTCTATATGCACCTGGTGATGTACTCTGTTCTGTTGGGACTAAAGAAGGAGCTTCAATGTTTTGTTTTAAACAGGGAGGAAACGATCACGAAATCTACGAATCAGAGCGAACAGTGGGTCATACAGGTATGAAGTCATTCCATTCTGTTTTCAATATCATTGGGTCCTAGTTTTCCTTGTGAGTAAATCTAGATATAAGATGAATTGATATCTATTGAATGTCCAATGAATAATACTAGTCTAAGCAAAAATGATCTCCAACATATTTTTCTTTTTTGCTCCATTTTGCAGTTACCAGCCCAGATGATACAATGGAGCAATGTAAAGCTCTCTTCTTGTCGTAAAATCCGAGCTTAAGCCAACTCTGTAACTTAATACACGAGAATAAATTTGTATTCTCTTCTGTGAACTATTTCATGTAATTCTTATTCTTATTCTCTCTCTCTTTTTTTTTTTTTTTTGAAAGAACTATTTCATGTAATTTTATTTCCACCAATTCGATGTAATTTTTTATTTTATTTGAACATTTGGAAAGGCAGAAACCATATTTCCAATATATTTGTGCTTATTTTGTTATGTTGAGCCATTCAAATATTGTTGTCACTTGTCAGTATGTATTTCAACATTAAAATAAATTTCGAATAAGAAACATTTTACTGAGTCACTCTTTGTTTATAACAAGGTGTGAGACATTTTCTTGTAAGGAGAGAGTAGCTATTTCAGCCGTGCATTTCGGTGGATTCTGATAGATTTTAATTGATTTTAATTAAAAAGTGGTTAAGGTTTTTTGTTAAAAAAAAAAAAAAAAAAAAAAAGGAAATAGCATTTTTTAACCCAAAAATAAGAGTGGTGTATTGGTATATCCACTGCTGAACTATTTATACTCCACTTTTTAAATTATTTAGTATTTTTTTTTCCTTTATCAAATTTACAAATTACTTAAAGAGACATACAATTTTTATTAAAAAAAATACTATACAAAATAAAACTAATAAAACCCCCAACTTTCCTTATTTCAAAACCCTATTGACATAGATTATTTCAAATCATTTAATGTTTACTATTTTTGTTTATATTTTCTTTCTCGATCTCATGTTTCCCATGTTTAGTATTTTTTGATTTTATTGTTTCACATGTTTGTTTTGTTTTTCTTTTCAAATTTAAGATCCATGTTTGTTATTTTTTTTTTCTCTCGGTTTATTTTCTTTCAAATCTTCTATGCATTCTATGATTTGCATCAATTCTTTTACAGATTTTATTCCGGACTTCCAAAGTTAATTTAATGTTATTTACAAAAAATAAAAAAATAAAAAATAAAAAATTGTACCAAGAATTGCAACCAAGAAAATCTAATATCTAACGAAACGAAATCACACCAAAACCCTAACTCAATCACTCAAAAAAAATCATAAGACGATCAATATCACACTCACAATCTACCACCAACAATACAATCGACTACAGGAGAGAAAAAAAAAAAAAAAAGCATCTAATAAGTAATAAGGACGGTTTCACCATGAAATAAGAAGAAAAAAAAGTCATACGAATGGATGTGAAAAAACTGTATATGAAGATTAGAGATGAAGTGTATTTTTATTTTTATTTTTTTGAAGAGGATATGAGGTGTATTAAGTTTGAAAATATGTAAAAGGGTAATCCTGGAAATAAATCAAAAAAATAAATAAAACCATTTAATTTTATATAATTAAATTAAAATTTTAAAAAGGGAAGCATAAATAGTTTAGTAGTGGGGGTGCCAATAGCACCACTCCAAAAAAAAATCAATCAAAATTAGTGTTTTTTATTGTTTTTATCAAGCTTTACACTGAAGAGACAAATTTACCCTTGCACTAGATTAAACACATTGGAAGTAAACACATAAATTATATACACTAGGATTTAAAGTAGTGGTGTGTTTAATTGAAAAAAAAACTGGTATTTAATTTTAGAAAACATGTGATGTGTTTAATTTATCAATACTTATGTGTTTAATTGAAGAAGAGTATTTAATTGAGAAATCATTAAGAGTATTTTTGTCTCATCAGCGGAAAGTTTAGTAAAAACAATCAAAACACTAAGCTGGTCAAAAATAAAAATCCACTAATTATAAGGTTAGTTTCAATTTTAACCTTAACAAAAATTAATTAAACATTTTAATTTGTATATACGTTGAAATAAAAATAAAAAACCCGCGCACGAGCACCGACTTTTTAAAAATTTTAATTTTAATCAACGAGTGAATTTTCACTCTGCATATTATGCCCTAACCCTAACTGACCTTTTCACACACAATTACATACAGAGTAACCATCCATGGCTGGCGAGAGAGACGAAAAACCTAGATTCTTTGTGGCAGTCCACGTAGGCGCTGGATATCACGCGCCTTCAAACGAGAAAGCTCTAAGGTCCGCCATGAAACGTGCTTGCCTTGCTGCGGCTTCTGTCCTCGCCAAGGTTTTCTTCTTCTCCACTCTCCATTTCGCGTTTTTGCGTCTCGAAAAGTTTCTTGGATTCGAGCGTATCACTTTCATTTATCTAAATTCACTTTATTTATTATATTTTGAATTTAGGATTATGGTGGATGTATAGATGCTGTTACAGCAGCAATCCAAGTATTGGAGGTAAATGCGACTTTCTTGTTTGTTTAATTCGCAATTTATGTCTAAAAATATAACACTTTTATGCTTAATACACTGAAATTTTACTTTGTTTCGAATGTTTAGTTTCATTTGGACCATTTGGAATCGAAACTGATTTATGGTAGTTTTTTTTGTTTAACTGTTTAATTGAAGGATGATCCGAGCACAAATGCAGGTCGAGGCTCTAATTTGACAGAAGACGGTCATGTAGAATGTGATGCTAGTCTTATGGATGGTGATTCTGGAATTTTCGGAGCTGTTGGAGCAGTACCAGGTATTCGCGAGATGGAAATGTTCTGATTTTGTTATCAATAACTTCCTATGCTTATAATATATTTGTTGGGGGTTCTTAGTTTTATTTATACTTCAAATTTCCCAAGAAATTATTGGGTATCCATTTCATTAGTTGTAGACAGGTGTCCGAAATGCCATCCAGATTGCTGCAGTCTTGGCCAAGGAGCAGATGAAGGGGTCTTCATTGTTGGGTCGAATACCTCCCATGTAATGATTACTCTCTGCCGCATATGGTTTTTGTATCGGTAGTAGTTGCACCTCACAGTTCTTATATATATAATTTTTATTTGTAACTCAGGTTCTTGGTTGGTGAAGGTGCTCGTGTATGGGCAAAATCTAAGGGCATAGCTTTACCGGCTACTATAACTGAGGCAGATGAGGTGTGGTTAATGTTTTTAATCTATTTTGTTTTTTGAAAAAAATATTAATAAAAAAATCTGTCGTAGTAATCCTGTGCAATCATCAAGTCAGAAATTCTTCTTGTGTCTTTGAAACAGTGGCTGGTGACAGAAAGGGCAAAAGCACAATGGAAAAGGTACAAATCAATGCTTGTTAATGCCGAAGTTAAGACTGATATTTCTCCTGAAGGACGTTCTTGTGAGGCAAGGGAGGCTATTATTTCATCAGGTGCTCCATCACTGTTGTATACTAAGCAAATTGTTCCCTCATATTCCAAATTATTAATACATTCAGTTCAGCATGAGAATATATACTCATCTGCTCTTTTAGATGGAAAGACTGACCTATACAGCAACTTATCTGCCAATTATACTAGCTTGACTTTATTATTGAATTAGTGCTAATGACTTTAAATTTTAGTTAACATTGTTTGGCAGTTCATATCATATTATCAATTATCTATGACATTGTATGGGGTGGATTGAGCTAGGATTCTTTGGGTGTTATGTATCTGTGTGATCTTGGTGGTTAATGGTCTATCTAGGAATGTTATGTTGGACATATGAGTGCTACATTTGCAAGAAATTAATTGAACATGATTTTGTTCTATCAACTGACAGTTGCATTAGTTCTGCAGAATTAGAAGCTCAACCTTGTGAACCTTTAAAAGGGAATGGTGGTGATCAATTATCTATACCAAGTGCTTTGGAAGAGGACAGCATCATGGACACTGTCGGAGTTATTTGTGTTGATACTGAGGGACACATAGCATCTGGGGCCTCAAGCGGTGGTATTGCGCTGAAGGTATAGGATGAATCTAATTGTGTTTTCATAGTGATTGTCAGTAGTCCAGAAAAGTCAAGCAGAATTTTTTTTTCTCCCCTTGTAATAGGTTGGTGGACGTGTGGGATTAGCAGGAATGTATGGTTCAGGCTGTTGGGCTTCCTCTAAAGGTCCCTTTGGAGCACCATTCAGAGTTGGTTGTTGTGTTACTGGTGCGGGAGAACACTTAATGAAAGGATTTGCTGCGCGGGAGTGCTGTGTCTCATCATCGCTGTATGATTAGCTTCTAGCTAATATTTTTTATAGCAAATACTTATTAGTTATTTGATATTTTGATAGATTTCTTCTGGACTCTAGTCGTGTCACCTTTGCTCCATTTGAATAATTATGCTTGTTTGCTAAAGTGATGATGAAAAATAGATAGTCTTTGTTCTAATTGGCACCACTGACTACAGCATATCCTTTTTTTTTCCTTCCATCAGGCATGTTGCAGAATCAATTTTATTTTTTTTCCTTCTATTCCTTAGTACTTGTTGAATTATTACTCTACTTTATGTTGTTAGTTGTCATGTGAATTAATCTTTTAGTTTAGCTGTTAGTTGTTGAGTTGTATTTAATGATTTGTACTTAGTGGGATTAGGTGAGTGTAAATAGTTATAGTTGGTAGTTAGCTGCTGGTTTGTATTTCTTCTAGGCCCTATCTTGTAGTATTTATATTCTCTTCTACAGTAGAGATATGTCAAGGAAAATAAAAAAGGCAATCATTCTGATTTTCTTCATGGTATCAGAGCACCCTTTTCTGAAACCTAAATCCCTTCTATAACAAATTACAGAATGGTTACCCCTCCCACTCCTCCTTCAACTTCATCTACTTCCATAGATTCTGAACCATCTGTCATCAACAGTAATGGTGATTCAAACAATGGGAATATTTCCCATATGCCTATCACTGGACACAAACTCAATGGCCATAACTATCTCCAATGGTCACAATCTGTGTCCATGTTTATCTGTGGAAGGGGAAAAGATGATTATATCACTGGTGAGTCTATCTCACCAGCAAAGGAAGACTCAGCTTTCAAAAAATGGAGGACCGAGAATAGTATGGTGATGTCCTGGCTCATCAACTCAATGACTAATGAGATTGGTGAGAATTTCCTTCTCTATGAAACTGCCCAGGAGATCTGGGATGCAGCAAGAGAGACATATTCCAGCAGTGATAATGTGGCAGAACTATTTGGAATAGAGAGCACACTTTATGAGTTAAAGCAAGGAGAAATGACAGTCACTCAGTTCTTTAGCAAGTTGACTCGTTATTGGCAGCAGCTAGATTTATTCGAAAAGCACAAGTGGAAGAGTCCTGAAGATAGTGTTCTCTACAAAGATATTGTTGAGCAGAAGAGAATTTTCAAGTTTCTCCTGGGGTTAAATCCTAATCTGGATGAAGTGAGGGGTAGAATTCTAGGGACTAAACCACTTCCTAGTATCCGTGAGGTATTTTCAGAAGTAAGATAGAGGAGAGTAGGAAAAAGGTTATGTTAGGGAATCCTAATCCTGAACATAAACTAGATATCTTAGTTCCTGAAAATTCTGCCCTTATTGCTCGAGGAAATCAATACAATGTCACTGATAACCAGCCCAGGAAGGGAAGGCCCTGGTGTGACCATTGTAAAAGACCTGGACATTTGAAGGAGACTTGCTGGAAGGTACATGGCAAACCAGCAAATTGGAAACCTCGGTATAACAGGGAAAGCCGAGGAAATATGGTGACAGGCAATGATACTTTCTCCTCAACAGATCAGACCTTATTCAGCAAAGAGCAGATGGATTTATTACAAAGGTTGTTTACCACTCAATCCTCAGTTGTGGGAAGTGGTTCTGTGGCTCAAAGAGGTAATTTCTTAACAGCCTTAAATGCTAGAAAAAATTTACAGAGGTCTTGGATTGTTGATTCTGGGGCCTCAGACCATATGACCGGAGATGAAACTTTATTTATTGATTTTATCCCAAATAACAACAATTCTACTGTTAAGATTGCTGATGGGTCTTTATCCAAAGTCACTGGAACAGGTTCTGTAGTAATCTCTCCCAATATCACTCTACATTCAGTCTTGTTAGTACCTAAACTTGATTGTAATCTGCTCTCAATTAGTAAGCTTACAACTGATCTTAACTGTGTTGCCCAATTTTCCTCAACTCAATGTATGTTTCAGGATCTGAACTCGGGGAAGATGATTGGCAATGCTGACGTGCATGCAGGACTCTATCTACTTCAAGTTGGACCTGAATCTAGTAAACAATCACACTTAGCTACAGCAAAGAATGTTCTCTCTTCTAGTTCTCAGGATAGTCTAGGTAGTCAAAATAAAAACAGTGAGATCTTCATGTGGCATTATAGGTTAGGACATCCTAACTTTGTATACCTTGAAAAACTGTTTCCAGCCTTATTTCAAAATAAAAAATCTCAATCTTTCCAATGTGAAATCTGCACTTTGTCAAAACAGAATCGTCAAATTTATTCCATGCAGGGATACAAAAACTCACAGCCTTTTTACTTGATTCATAGTGATGTATGGGGTCCTTCTAGGATTCCTAACATTACTGGAGCTAGATGGTTTGTCTCCTTTATTGATGACCATACTAGACTCACTTGGATCTTCTTAATGAAAGAAAAGTCCGAGGTGTCTCAAATATTTCAAAACTTTGTGAAAATGATACAAAATCAGTTTGATACTAAAGTTAAAATCCTTAGAACTGATAATGGCAAGGAATTTTTCAATAGTGTTTTAAACAATTTTTTGCTACAAGAGGGTATTGTCCATCAAAGTTCTTGTCCTGAGACACCACAGCAGAATGGGGTCTCGGAAAGAAAAAATAGACATATCTTAGAAGTAGCACGATCTGTCATGTTTACTTGTCATGTTCCTAAACATTTTTGGGGAGAGGCTGTTTTAACAGCAACTTATTTAATAAACAGGCTCCCATCAAGAGTCTTGAGTTTTAAGACTCCTTGCCAAGTTCTCTTACAAAGTTTTCCAAACACTAGACTCATTTCAAATCTCCCTACCAAAGTTTTTGGATGTACAGCTTTTGTTCATATAAATCAACCTCACAGAACCAAGCTTGACCCTAAATCACTAAAATGCATTTTTGTTGGTTACTCACCAACACAAAAAGGATACAAATGCTATTCCCCCACTACAAGACGTTTTTATATTTCAAAAGATGTTATATTTTTAGAAACTCATCCATTTTATTCCAAAAACAAAGTGGGGAAGAATCTGTGTCCAATTGTTTTTTGGAAAATAACTGATAATCAGCCCTGTGGTCAGCCCTATAATGGTAAATTTTTTGATGATTTTGGTTCTGACATCTTTGAGTCTCCATCATATCCAAATGTAGATACATTCAAGACTCCTAAGACACCCTCTAAAACACAAACCACTTCACCTGCAACTCCTAAACAGCATTCTGAGATATTAGAATCCAACGATTCATCTGAGGTTTCACTTGATTTGAATCTCACACACAAACCACAATCTGCTGATCAAGATGTGATTGTTTATTCTAGAAAAAGGAAAAACCAAAAGCAGGTGGGAGTTCCATTGCAAGTTGAGCAGAACCAAGAGTCTCAACCGTGTAAAATGATCCAAGAGGGTGATCTGAATCTGAGTACAGAAAGTGCAGAAAATGGCAAGATTGAATCTGGTGACAGCAACACACCTGAGACAACCACATCTAACAGTGAGCTTCCAATTGCTTTGAGGAAAGGTCTAAGAGAGTGCAGAAACAGACCATTATATCCCATGAGCAACTACATCTCATATAGTGGGTTATCACCATCATTTCAAGCTTTTTTAGCTAATATCATGGAAACTCAAGTTCCTAACAGCATAGAGGAAGCAATGAAGATTCCAGAGTGGAGAGCAGCCATAAAAGAAGAGGTTAGGGCCCTTGAGAAAAATAGAACCTGGGAGATGACAAAGCTGCCTAAAGGGAAGAACCCAGTGGGCTGCAAGTGGGTTTTCACCATAAAATATAGGGTTGATGGAAGTATAGATAGATATAAGGCTAGATTGGTGGCAAAAGGGTTCACTCAATCATATGGAGTGGACTATGAGGAGACTTTTGCACCAGTGGCAAAGATGAATACTATTCGAGTTCTACTTTCCATAGCTGCAAACTTGGATTGGAAGCTTCATCAACTAGATGTAAAGAATGCCTTTTTAAATGGAGAGTTGGAGGAGGAAGTGTATATGAGCATCCCACCAGGTTTAGAGAATTCAGCTAACAATCAACTTGTGTGTAAGCTGAAAAAATCACTCTATGGACTGAAACAATCCCCAAGAACCTGGTTTGAACGATTTACCAAATCAGTAAAGAAAAGTGGGTTTAGGCAGTGCCAATCAGACCACACCATGTTTGTTAAGCACTCAGCTGGTAACAAAGTGACAGTTCTTATTGTATATGTAGATGATATCATCCTTACAGGGAATTGTGAAGAAGAAATACGAAGATTAAAGTGTTTTCTGGCTAGAGAATTTGAAATAAAAGATTTAGGACAGCTAAGGTACTTTCTAGGCATGGAGGTAGCTCGGTCCAAGGCAGGCATTGTAGTTTCTCAATGGAAATACATACTGGACCTACTAAAAGAAACAGGAATGAGTGACTGTAAACCAACAGAAACACCAATGGATTATACAGTCAAGTTGGGAAGTCTTGAAGGGAGTGCTCCTGTTGATAAAGGAAGGTACCAAAGGTTAGTGGGAAAACTAATCTATCTCTCTCACACTAGACCAGATATAGGGTTTGCTGTAAGTTCTGTAAGTCAGTTCATGAATAAGCCAACAGAAGAGCATATGGAGGCAGTCTTTAGAATCTTGAGGTATCTGAAGTCGACACCGGGGAAAGGACTGTTATTCAGGAAGAATACTAGCAGAAGAGTTGCTGTTTTTACAGATGCAGACTGGGCAGGGTCTGTAACAGACAGAAGGTCTACATCTGGGTACTGCACGTTTGTTTGGGGTAATCTAGTGACTTGGAGAAGTAAGAAGCAGTCAGTTGTGTCAAGAAGTAGTGCAGAAGCTGAATTCAGAGCTATGGCACATGGAATTTGTGAGGGTGTTTGGTTAAGAAGAGTGCTAACAGAATTAAGAGCTCCAATTGAAGGAGCATTGCATCTGTTCTGTGACAATCAGTCAACAATCAAGATTGCTAAAAATCCTGTTCTCCATGACAGGACAAAGCATGTTGAGATAGATAGGCACTTCATCAAAGAAAAGATTGAAGAAGGCAGCATGGATTTAGCCTACATTCCTACTGCCTCTCAGACAGCAGATATCCTAACTAAGCCTTTGGCTAGGAGAGCTTTTGAAGAGTTGTGTTCCAAGCTGGGAATGATAGACATTTATCATCCAGCTTGAGGGTGGGTGTTGAATTATTACTCTACTTTATGTTGTTAGTTGTCATGTGAATTAATCTTTTAGTTTAGCTGTTAGTTGTTGAGTTGTATTTAATGATTTGTACTTAGTGGGATTAGGTCAGTGTAAATAGTTATAGTTGGTAGTTAGCTGCTGGTTTGTATTTCTTCTAGGCCCTATCTTGTAGTATTTATATTCTCTTCTACAGTAGAGATATGTCAAGGAAAATAAAAAAGGCAATCATTCTGATATTCCTTAGTACTTATGGGAATTAGTGAAACTTTAACCTATTTAAGATGTTAAACCTTGTTTTACATCATTCATTGTAATACAATATGAGCTTTTGACACATCGCTTACCGTTTGAGTGACCAAATCTAACCACTTTTGGATTTTGAGAATATGTTTCACTTACTGATGTGCACTATATGCATAGGTACCAGTTGATACTTGATAGTGCTTGGGTAAAAATGTTTAGTTTTTAAAGAAATGGATAAAGAGGAGCATATTACATTTGAACTAAGTATAGGATATCATGTGGCTGTTGGTGCAAATTTTCACATATGGATAATGGAAACACAAGAAGCTTGAAAATGAAGTTGAGTGTGAACATCTAAATGATTCCTTGATCTCATTAATTTTTTAAAATTTGGACATCATCATTGTAATCTGAATTTCCCCAAGACTTATTGAGACTAGACTGACCTGACTTTTGGTTAGATGTTATGTACAAAATAAAGTTGGGTTCCTTTGCTTGCTATCTGAAGATTTTAAACTCTTCCAGTTCATGCTTACCATCAAAATTTTAGTTACTTCAATGGTGAAGTTGACAAGGTTTTTTTCTTGTGTAGTTCACAGGTTGGTCCTGCCTCTGCATGTATTAAGATTTTGCGCTCTGTTGTTCAAGACAGCAGACAAAATGGCACTGATAACAGTGCAGGGATTTTACTTGTGCAAGCCGATGCTCCTGTGATGGTGAGCCATTGACTTTAACCTTGTTCGGTAGTCTGTTTGAATATCTTATTAACTTACTTTCTGTTCTAGGTTTCAGGAAATCCACCAAAGCTGAAAGCAATAGAAATAGCGGCTGCTTATTCTTCCTTATCTTTTGGAATTGGATACTTTGGAAGCTCAATGGAAAGACCCAAGGTAATACTATCTGTTAAAGTCCTAATATTAGAAGGCCTCATCGTTTAGTATTCTTATGTTATGGATGAAATGGAAGCGAATTCATTTGATGTCAATTTGTAATTGTTTCTTTATATCCGGAGTAGCACATGCGTCACATGACTTCAATTGGATTAGGATGTTGGAATATGTTGCATTTTGTGCATAGTACTTGGTTATTTTGGCAAGTGAATCTAACTCACTGAAGCTGAGCTGATGTAAACATGGCCATATACTAGGGGCAGCATTGTTAGAATGAAATGCGTACGTTCTGTGGTAGATCCGAAAGATCAAACTATGCAATAGATTGATTTTACTTCTATGAGACCTTTAAATACATCCTGTGATCATCAAGAGTCAAAGAATAGGAATCATTAAAATTTCAATCTAATATTGTTCCCTTTGCACCTTTAGTTCTGAATTGTCACGCGAGAGAAATTTCTACTTTTTATAGTAGAATTGTAATACTATAACCGAAGGTGACGCTTGTAATCACCTCTTCGGATACTATAACATTTGTCTCCCCATTATTTTCACCATGTTATGGTCCATCGCCTACTTCAAACAATGATCTTCAAGTTCAAGTTTTTCTTGTTCAATTTATCTCAGGTTTCAATTCTTCGGAGACAACAAAGGAAAAGTGAGATAGATCATTTTGAAGCACGGATCGATCTCTCTTAGTAACATTGCAATGAATGGAATTTCGTCGGAGTGATTCTAAAATTATGAAGATTTTGAAATAGGTTTTTCAGTTAAATGAAGCTGAAATTATGAAGTTTTTTTTTTTTTTGTTTTACAGAAGAAATTATGAAGAGTTTGAAATAGGTTTTTTCAGTTAAATTAAGTGTTCATGTTATTATTTTAGAACAGTAAAGATATAAAACTCGTATCATGTTCAATCGATATTCTTATCTGAAAAGATGGCATACATTTAGTAATAAAATTAAGATTGAATTGGATATGTATTTTCATTGGGAATTTTATGTTAATGTGATCTGATCAATTACATTAACATGACAAATCAATCTCTCTATTTCGTTATTTGTTTTGTAAGTTGTAACACCCAAAAAAACATTAGAGTACTCCGTTCTCATGAAATATATAAATGCAACTTCCGATTGGAAAAAATTTAATGAAAGTCAGATTTCTTCCTTTGCAAATGATCCATTTCTCTACAAACATGAATTAGATAAATTTCTCATATCACCAGCAAAGCGTTTTAACATATATACATATATATATATATATATATATATATATATGAAAAATTTTAGGTGTAGGGTTTTACATACGAAATCCTTGATTACTATTCTGGTGGTAATCCAATAAGTACCGATAGCAATCGAGGATTCCGTACATAAAATTCTATTCTATAAAGTTACTATATATATATATATATATATCTCAATATTTGTTCACAATAGATTATCTATAAATCTATTTTATCTATATAAATGTCAAATTATGTGGAATGATATATTGTAATAGTACTTTATAATACCATGAAAGCTGAAGCTGTGTTATTGTTTGGGTGTGAATGGTGATTGAGTCATAAGTCCACTGCTTGATATTCAAAACAAAAAACTCGTATAATCTCTTGTTTTTTTAATTAGATATATCATATACGGTGACGGCAACTCGAACTTGAGATAACATCATACTGAATGACTAATGTAATTTTTTTTATTGAAAAATGGTTTCTTTTAAATGGATTTCCACCATCCATCTTTGAGATGGGTGGTGGATATAAATGAAATTTTTTAATTTAATTTTTTTTTTCTATATTGATTTCCAATGGTCCATCATAAAGATGGATGGTGGAGATAAGAATTGAATTTATAAAAAATAAAAATAAAAATCAGAAATTCAAAAATTCAAAGATAAAAAAGAAAGGTGGAGATGAGGTTGGTTCAATGGTTATGCCTCTCACACCCACACCACGAGGTTGTGGGTTTGAGTCTCCACCCCATCCCAAAAACCCGAATTATTGTAATATTTCAACAAAATAATAATAATAATAATAATAATTACGAAAGTTTCCCAAATTGTTTTTAGAAACTATTTAATGCTTATATAAATCCAATTTTTTTTTTTTCAGAAGCTTGAGAAAGAAGTAATCGTCTTTTTAGGAAACTTTTAGTTTCCAAAAAGAGAGTGTCCCAAACCATGCAGAATTCTGAAATCCGTTTACAAACCAGTTTCCATTACCAACGACAGTCGTGTTTCTAGTATCTGAATTAATCGGTTTTGTTAATTGTAGAACAAGTTTCCCAATTAACACTCGGTTTACAGATAGAATGTGTGTATATATCTAAATCTTTTTAGAAACTTTCTTCTAAACTCTCCACTCATCACAACTTCACTCTTTGTTATTGTTTTTTCGGTTCCTAGGAAACAAACCTCTCACTCTGTAATCTGTATCAATTGCGGCTTCTTTTCCAATTACGGTTGGGTATAGAGTCCTACCCACGGTCAAGAAAACAAATTAAGAAACTTTCCCGTCAAGTCTTTTTGTTTCTAATCAAGAAAACACATACATATATAATCCAGTTAACAAACTCTCCAGTTTCCTATTTCACTACACCTCTCCCTCTCACTCTGTTTTAATTGTTTGTTATTATTTTTATTCTGAAATCCGATTACCAACAGGTTTCCATTACCACTTACCAGTAGTGTTTCTAGTATCCAATTTAGAAACTTGAACAAGTTTCCCGAATTGCAGAGCAAGTTTCCCGAATTGGTATATATAAACCTGTTTAGCAACTTTCTTCTAAACTCTCCTACGATCACAAGTATTCACAACTTAATTCACTCTTTGTTGTTATTGTTTTTTCACAAACCTCTCACTGTTTCTCTCTCTCATAATCTGTAATCTGTATCAATGGCGATTACAGTTGGGTTCAGATTCCTACCCACTGATGAGGAATTAGTCACCTACTTCCTCTTCAACAAGATTTTCGCACAAACAGATCCCTTCAATGATCTTGAAAAGTTTTCAGTCAGAGAAGGTGATCTCTACGGCTCTCAGGATCCCAGAGACATATGGAGCTTGTATGGCGGAGACAACTTGGAAGATGGTCAGCCACTTTACTTTTTCACTCGGCTCAAGAAGGTGTCCTCTAATGGTTCCAGAATCAGCAGAAGGGTCGGTTCGGGTACGTGGGCAGGAGAAGACTCCGGCGACACAATCACATCACAGAACTACGTTGTTGGAGTCAAGAAGCGGTTTCGTTACGAAAATAAGAAATCCCCAGATAACGGAGCCTGGATCATGCATGAGTTTGCTGTCGATCCATCTTTGTTGAAGCAGTATCAAAAACCAGACGACATTGTTCTTTGTCGGATGAAGAAGAATCCGGTAGCAGAGAAGAAGAAGAGGAAGTTGCAACAAGTACTGAATTCTGAGCCGTGGATGTCATCAAAGCATTCCAAGCTGGTTGAGCCACAGCCGGTTCCAATTTCGGTTCAACAATATCAACAACAAGCTGAGTTTAACTCACACACCGGATCAAATATCTTGCAATCCGAAACAGAAGTTGTGGATTCAAGATTGATGTTTGATCCTGATCAAGAATTATTATTTAGTCTTGAGGAGGAGGATTCAAGATTGATGTTTAGTCCTGAGGAGGAGGAATTATTATTGAATGGTACTATTCTTGAACAACTCCTGGATTCAGATAATATTTCTGATGATGAGCCGTGCATGTGCTCCATGCTGGTTGAACCACCACCGGTTCCAATTTCGGTTCAACAAGAAGCTGAGTTTAACTCACAACACACGGGATCGAATATCGAAACAGAACCTTTGGGTGCAAGATCGCTTGAGGAGGAGGAATTATTGTATAGTATTGAACTTGATCAACTCCTGGAATCAGATGATGAACCGAAGGCTGCAGAGACACAAGAGATATCAGCAGCAGAGTCGTCACCGTCAACAATTGATCCTGCAGATACAACAAGTTTGATGTTTGATCCTCAGGAATTCTTATTGGATGGTTTTGAGGAGGAGGAATTCTTATTGTATAGTCCTGATCAACTCCTCCAAGGTGTATAAGTTGAGCAGTGACTTGAGCTAGGATACTTTGGTTGTTATGTATCTGTCTGATCTTGTAATGTTACGTTGGACATGTGAGAAATTTATTGAACATGATTTTGTTTTATCAATCGATAGTTGCATATCATTTTATTTTTTCTTCCATCAGGCATGCTTGTATAGTACTATTCTTGATCAACTCCTCCGAGGTGTATAAGTTGAGCACTGACTTAATTTCTCAATGCATTAGAAATAATTATTACAAAGCAAAAATAATTATTTTAAAACCAAATATAAAAATTATTACACTCTTGCATACAAGCCAATTTATCAACTTGGACGTATAGAGAGCTTTGAACAAAATTTTACATTCTATGATAATTAGTTTCTTAACAAAGCAAACATATTTAGCTGGTTTGCTATCAGTTTAATTTTCCATTATTGCTTGATTAATTAATGTTTTTAAGATTACGGTGGTATTAGTATGGGTTATCGGGTAAAAGGAAAATATTCTGGGTGTGTGGTTCAGATTAATTGAATGATATGACCCTAATACCCATTATGACTCTTTGAAAGTTTTGTGCCCGGTGGGTTCAAACAATGGTAAATGCTTATTATGATTAAATCTGCAACAAAAAAAATTGAAGTATTATAATCTCTTCAACATTTATATTAACCTGATAATGAAAAACAATTCGCCGCACATAAGAATGTGATTATTTCCATTTTATTAACACCATGGAAGAACATTGAGTAATTAAAAAACTAATAAGAACATGAAGCAATAGCTTATTATCTTCAAGAAGGTTGTTTAGTTTGATAAGTTTTTGTACAAGGGAGTAAGATATTCAAAATCAATGCATCCTTATATGTAACATTCTGTTGGCTGAAGATCTGGGCTTGTTGCCATCGATTGTTGAATCGGATGCTCTGGGAGTTGTAAGTCTGTGTAACAAGACGTGTGTCGAATGATGATATTGATAACATCGTTTCTTATTACTCTAGTACTTGTTATCATGAAATACATAAATGTAACTTCCGATTGGAAAAATTTTACGTTAATGTGAAAAGTCCTACTATGCAATAATGGATAAAAGGAACCTAGCAAAAAATTTGATAAGTATATGTTTCAAATGAATTATGAACTGAGTATGTGATTTACTGATCGATGATGGTAATTTGAGGAAGATCATGGAAGATGTTGCTGCAGGGAAGAGAGTTAGTTTTAGTGTGTCTGATGATGGAGTTTTACAGCATGGAGAAAGGCTTTGTGTCCCTAACAATGTTGATTTGAAGAATGAGATTTTGTCGGAAGTGCATAAATCTCTTTATTCAGTACATCCTTTAAGTACAAAAATGTATCGCAATTTATAGGTTCATTATTGGTGGGAAATGACAAACCGAGCTCACAATGTGCCTACCAATCCAATCACTTGGTTCAAGTTTAAGGAGCTCTTCAATCAAAAGTATTTCCCAGAGGAGTTGAGGAATGAAAAGGAATCTGAGTTCCTCGGGCTGACTCAAGGCTCTATGAATCTAGTGGAATATGAAAGGAAATTTGAACAGTTTTGGTTACAGTACATGACAGATCAATTGCTCTGTTTCATTATTTGATTTGTCATTAGAGATCAGCCACTCTTCCTGGGTACAACGTAAATTATCATGCATAATAACACCCAAAAAAAAACATAGGGTACTCGTTGTCATGAAATACATAAATGTAACTTCCGATTAGAAATTTTTTAATGAAATTTTTATTCCTTTGCAAATGATTTCTCTAAACCACGAATAAGATTTTACCTTTTATTTTATCAGAAATAAACACTTTTCATATCACCATCAAACCGTTGACCCTCTTTACCTCCTGCCACCGCGGGTAATGCATAGTTGCATACAGTTCTCGCTGGACAGGAATGCCTTTGAACTCACTCTGTTCTAAGAATCTCTTTCGACTCTCATAAATGTAAAAACTGCCAATGCCAACATCTATGTGTGCGAACTCAGTCCCAAATAAAACGAGGCTCAAAGTGATAAAAAACGAGGGGGCAGAACCTTGAAACTGATCCCAATTTGAACGACTGACCTTTTCCTACAAGATCGATAAACCTTTGAAATCTTGCAAAGCTCACTGGAAGTTGTGTGCTCTCTTTGCTGAGCTGAGAGTATTAGAAAGTAGCATTGCTATTGTCATCGGACCAACTCCTCCTGGAACAGGAGTTATAGCTGAAGCAACCTTACAGGCCTCCTCATAACAAACATCTCCAACCAATCGGTAACCTCGACGGCTTTTTGCATCCTTATGACATGTACACAAACAAAAAAGTCACTAACAAAATTGGACTCAAAAGCAAGCATAAAACCAGCATGACCTATGCCTCTCATGGTACAACAGCAACATTCAAAGCATACAGTAACCTTTCTCCCAAGTTTAACTAACAATTTCTTATTACTTTTTATTTTTGAAAAATCCAAAACGTGGTTTTGTGGTGTTAGTGTGTGTGTGTGTGTGTGAGAGAGAGAGAGAGAGAGAGAGAGAGAAATTGGTACAACGGCAACATTCAAAGCATACAGTAACCTCGACGGCTTTTTGCACCCTTATGACATGTACACAAATAAAAACAGTCACTAACAAAATTGGACTCAAAAGCAAGCGTAAAATCAGCAAGACCTATGCCTCGCATTGGTTCAAGAACGGCAACATTCAAAGCATACAGTAACCTTTCCCAAGTTTAACTAAACAATTTCCTATTACCTTTTATTTTTGAAAGAGCCAAAATGTGGTTTTGTGGTATTAGTGTTAGTGTTAGTGTGTGTGTGTGTGTGTGTGTGAGAGAGAGAGAGAGAGAGAGAGAGAGAGAGAGAATGTAAAAGTAAGAAAATGCAAAAGTGAAACCGAAAACCTACTAAAGTCTGCTCACCTCAACTGGGTTTATTCCAACATCGATTACAACCGCACCAGGCTTTATCCAGCTACCCCTTACCATGTTTGCTTGTCCTACTGCTGCGATTATGATGTCTGCTTGTTTTATAATATTCTCAGGGTTCTTGGTTCTGGAGTGAACAATACTGACGGTAGCATCTTCACTCTATGAAAATCAAAACATCTAAATCTTATTGTTTGAAAGGGAAACAGCGAGAAACTAGGGCATGCTGAGTAAGTAATACATAGTATTTGGGTAAAAGCATTTTACTTGGAGCAATAGAGCAGCTGGCATTCCAACGATATTGCTTCGGCCAATCACAACCGCCCTTTTTCCTTTGATATCAATGCCATATCTATGCAACAATTCTATGCAACCTTTAGGCGTACATGGAACAAACAATGGATCTCTACCTCGCATGGCAAGACGACCGATGTTCAGTGGATGGAAACCATCCACATCTTTCTCGATGCTAACAGCATTTAAGATGTTCTGCTCATTCATATGCTGGAATAAACCATGAAATCAATAACAGTTAAAATATGCATTTAATGCAAGGAGAAGCCACAATGGACAGCAAAATACAAAGTACCAAATCTTAGCTCTTAATATTGACCAGCAAAGAACTATCAAAAATTTAGTAAGGTTGGTCAGTATTAACATATTTCTTCTCAGTAAATTATAATTTTATTGTAGTATAGCCAGTATGGCAGTATCAATCAAATAACAAGGAATATCATAATTTTTTTGAATTTTTTGTGAATTACTTGGGTCATAACAACTATATAGAGAAAACTCAGTTTCTGAGTTCCTAAGTGTAGCACAATCAACCAAAGCAAAAATGGTGTCCAAGTTTAGGAACATACAGAAGGTAGAGGCAACTGCACAAGGATGCCGTGAACCGAAGGATCGTCGTTATAGCCTGAAATGAACTTGAGTACTTCATGTTCAGAGGAGTCCTCAGGTAAACGTGCTTCAAAAGAAGTAATCCCAACAGAATCACAAGCTTTTTTCTTATTGCGTACATAAGTGGCCGAATCCTTCCTATCCCCAACAAGAATAACTGCTAAACCAGGAACAACTCCAATTTCATCCTTCATCCTGGAAACTTCTGCAGTTATCTCATCTCTGATTTGTTCCGCCACTGCTTTCCCATCGATAACCTTTGCAGACGATTCAGTAGACATAGTTGCTGCAACCCGAAAAAGGTCAATAAAGAGAAATCAAACTTGCAGCTAACCACCCACAATACCATACTACCATGAAACCTCTTCATAATACATAATCAACTAATTATCATACCCGTCGAACAAAAACATACATGGGAGTGAAACAATTAGCAACATAGACTTCTCACAATTGATATTTATTATCAATATACCAATACTTCAACTTTTCACATGTTCACAAAATAAAAGAAAACACTCCACATATTCGACGACATGCCCGAAGGAAAAATCATATGACACCATATCAAAATAAACAAACGACCCGCATATGCAAAAACAAACATAATCAACTAATTATCATATCCGTCAAACAATTAGCAACATAGACTTCTCACAATTGATATTCATTATCAATATACCAACACACTCCACAAATTCGACGAAATGCCCAAATGATATATCATATGATACCATATCAAAATAAACAAACGACCAATTATGCAACATTAAAACACTCAATTTTAGAAGAAAAAATCACTTGGAAGTTGATCGATACCTTTGATAACATGTGATGATGAGGACGCGGAGTGAACAGTGGTGCGGAGAGAGTTGGTACCCATGGGATGAGGACCCACGAAGCGGCGAATGAAAATGGAAGAGCAGTCACTGCGGAGGCGGCTACGGCTGAGAGGAAGGAGGCGCGCCGCCGCCGTGGAGGAAGAGCAATCGGTGAACATCATGGACGCCATTTGATGTTCGAACAAACTATACTTTATTAAAAACTTGCTGATTGTTCTGCCTATAACTATTATACTATGCTGAGGACTCACAGTTGCGAGGAAAGAGAGGCACCGTTGCGGCGCCGGCCTTGTTGTTTTGCGTTAGAACTTAGAACCGGATTGAGAATAAGAAACGGAAAAGGAGCTTTCAAATAAGAAAAGGACAACAAGAAAGAGAGCATTAGTGCCTAGTGGCACGCCACGCCATACCACTAAATTTCCATTTAAAACTTATAATAATACATAACAAGCTAATTACTTTCGAGGCTTCAATTATTTTTTTATATAAAATTGAATAATGCTACTCTGGTCAAATTTGGTGGCTAAATCGGGTATCCAAATGATGTGACAACACTCTAATCCATTCATTTAAATCATATAAATCTAATACAATTTAAATTGTATTATAGTGTTGCCACATCATTTGGATATCAGATTTAGACACTAAATTTAGACAAAATAGCATTATTGTATAAAAATTATCATTATTTATAATTACTTATTTTACTGTTGTACTTGTACAATGCTACCGGTAATCAACTACCCTTCAGCAAAAATTCTACCCTATAAATATTGGAATTTACTGTTCACTAAAAAAAATACTGGCAACAGATATAAATATTGCCCTGGTTGTTTGTTGCCTGGTGTTTAGTGCCAGCTTATGTTTTATGTCACCAAAAAATAAAAAATAAAAATCGTCTCTTAAAGTCTTCCTTTACCTTATTTTATGGTATGTTTGATAACGTTTTTCAGACTATGTTTTCTGAAATTATTTATGAAAATTATGCTTTTGACTTGTAGTTTTCAACTTTCAAGCAATCAAAACTCATATAACTTGTATAGGTCTTCTTTTTGTTTAAAATCTTACAAAAAAAAAAAAAAAAAAAAAAAAAATTTAAAAAAAACATTTATTTTATATTCTCATAAAACTTTTTAAGGCAAACTTAATACATCAGTCCCACTAATCTATGAGATGCTTCAGTCTTCGATAGTCCACTGACGGTGGAAAACCGAAAACTAAAGCAAAAACAAATAAAATAGGCTTTAGCTTTGAGTCCCTTGAGTCTAAATCACAGACATCCAAAAAAAACTTCCACGTGGCAGAAATTGTGTGGACCAGTGCACCGTGCTATACCCAAGTTTTTCTCAACTCCTTTCTAGGTGAGCTGGGTTTTGGCAATTTTGGGTGTGACGGTCTTCTTAGGTTAAACAATGCTACAAACACTATTTTGTTTATAGTAATGTTAGACAACCCAAAATTTTAGTTCAAATTTCAACTCAAATGATGTAACAAATAAATTGTCATCACCATACACAATATGGGATTATGAAATTTAGGTTAAATTTTTGGATTGTCTAGCATTAGTGTTTTGTTTTTCTCCCTCCTAACCTCCTTTGTTCAACAAATTATCAGAAGATAAATGATTAATAGAAGTATAATATTTTGATAACTACACAAACTCCATCAATTACACCATCACTCACAATACAATTTACACAAGCAGGGGCATAGCTGGAAAAAAATTTCGGGGTGAGCTAATCTAAGTTTTTTTTTCTTGTTTAAAAATCCTAAAATTTTGAACTAACTACTATGCAAAAATTTTTCTTTGTAATAATCGAATCAAAACGATATGAGAGAAATTTCATAAAAAATAATAATAATAATAAA
Source organism: Acer yangbiense (assembly GCA_008009225.1). Taxonomy (NCBI): domain Eukaryota; kingdom Viridiplantae; phylum Streptophyta; class Magnoliopsida; order Sapindales; family Sapindaceae; genus Acer; species Acer yangbiense. Next base: position 4,015,050 of record CM017764.1, read on the forward strand.
TAAATAAATAAATAAAATAAAAAACATCAAGGATATACCTAGTAAGAGATAATGGTAACACACAATGAAATTTTTCGATGTATATTTTTCTTTTCAAATCCCCAAAGGTAAATAAACCTTAGCTTTCCTAAGATTTTTGACATTATAACCTACGATAAAAAAAAATGACATAAATAAAATTTTAAAATAAAGAATAATCTTCAAAATTTATTATTAATTTTTTACTGCAAATCTAATAAAAAGAAAGAGAAAGTGAAAAAAATAAAGAAAAAATGGGAAAGTGATCAAAAAATGAATGATGCTGGAGAGTGGAGAGACAGATATGGGAAAGTGAACAAAAATATATATAATATTTTATAACAATTTATTTGAGCTAGTTGGGCTTTTGGGTTTATTTTATTATGTCTAAGGTCATTGGGCTTTTAAAAATGAAGATTGAATAGATAGCTGTTCAATTATTTTATTTGGACTGTGCAATTATTTCATTTAAGTTATGGCTAATTTATTTTTAAAAAAATATTAATACAAACTTAGAGATTTTTTTTTTAAAACTTGGGTCTCCTGAAGGGCTCCGCCCCACAAATGAAGGATTTAAAAAAGAAAAAAGGAAGAGCGGTGTCACAAAACCAACAACAAATTTTCTGATTACAAATAATGTAGCAAGTAATTTATAACCATAGATTATTAAATGATGTGATTAGTTATAGACTACTTACCACATCATTACTATTTAAAAGAATGTTTAACATTCATATTCATCAGTTAAATGTTTCAGTGAGGATTTCATGGTTTCAGCTCCAGTCCATATCAAGTACAAATGACAATTCAAAATGTTTTCCTTCACGACAAATCTTATGATGAAAGAAAGGTCTATCAAAATTTGTCAAGCCAAAAAATGGGGTAGTTGCAAAAGGGAGGGAGCTACTGCCTCATTTTCTCGAGTCTATTTCTGTACAAATTATATGAATGAAACATTACTCCTTACTCGATATACAATTTTCATTTTTCTTTTTTCTTTTACCTGTTTTTGTACAGGGTATTTTTCATATTGCCAGGGTTCCTTCAGAGATTTGGTTCTCATCTGAAGAATCGGGGGACTGAACTTTGGGTTTACTCATCATACGAGAAAACCCGTAACCAAGAGAACTTCCACTAGCTTCACATAGCTGCAAAAGAACAGTCGATAATATCCTTTAACTGTCAAGTGTGTATATATATATATATAAATCCATGAAAGACTGATATAGTGATCTCTGGTTCTACAGTTGCCAAGTCAAACAGTCCTACTGAGATTGTAAAATTATTGAAATGTAAATGACAGTACCTCAGCAAGCTCAGAGAGGTGGCGGGACCTAAATTCATTGATTGTTGCCGCAATCTCTGACGTGGGCAATTTAGCCTAGACAGGGAAAAGGAACATTTAAAACCCAAAGGATCATAGCAAACATTTCTCTAACTCACAGTCACAGCTTTGTTACGTGCGCAGTTTCTTCTGCAACTCGATATTCCAAGAGAACAAACCCCAAATACCTTTGCAATTATTAAATTGTGTATTTAACTCGTGACTGAAATTAGTTTTACATAATCACAGAGCACACAACTCTTTCAAGCTATTGCCATAGAATTTATAACACTTTAGCTCCATGTAGAACATTTAACAATAAATACAGTGAGAAAGTGAAATGTTTACTTTCACACCCTGACAAAATGAAAGCATGACATATATGAGGAATTCATTCCTCCACAATATCCCATGAATAATCAGAAAATTCACTGAGATTTGCACAATTGTACGGACTATTGCATTAAAAGTCAATCTGACACTGATATCAAGACCTCTTAACCCAACAAAGAGTAAATTCAGTTTCCTTCTTTTTCCCCCTCTGGTTTCAATATATTTAAAATTAGCGGGTGACGGATAAATTAATATATTAATAGATTAAAAAATATCAGCACCGCTAATGACGAAATGAACAAAATTTATCTCTCAGCCTAGATAATTATGCCACAATCAAAATCTGCACAGTTCATGTTATCATCTAACAATGACAAAACAAAAGCCAAATTTTCCTTGACTGAAATGTAAGTGCTGCATAAAAAAGATGCATCATGCATGGCATGCAATTAAGGAGTGAATCATTAAATGTACCTGTGCAAGAACAGCAGCTGCTAACTGCAGACTTGGTTCCAAGGTCTCTGGGACAACCTGCAAAAGTTGACCAAAAGAGTTAGAGCAATGTAACAAAATGAGAGGTAGAAGAGATGATATTCTATTAAAATATATTCCTATTTTTGCAACTCATTTAAAATTGAAAATCTAGAAAACCAATGCAAGAATTATAGATAAATACCACGTGAACTTGGCTTTCAAATGTCGGAATAGTCTTCGAATTAAAATCTTAAAGGTAAATAGAAGAAAGGAATCTAATAAGAAGCCAAAATATTACCGCTGTGGCCCCAGCCTTTTCCAAATTGAGGCCATGATCAACATCATGAGCACGGACAAAAGTCTTGACATTTGGGAAATACTTGCTCAGTGCCCAAACAGTTCTATAATTTGCACCAGGTGTATCCAAGGCTATTGCTGCAGCACAAGCTCTTTCAGCACCAACTTTATGAAGGACCTAGTCACCAAGTATGAAACACTGTCAAATATTGAACTTGCAGTTAGCATTTCAAAGACTCGTATACTTTACCTCTCGACTGCCAGCATCTCCAAAATACACAGGAAGGTCCAATGCACGCCCAACCGTCACTCTATCACTGAAAAAAAATGGAGACGTCAGTATAACACATATATAGCTAGCAGCAGCTGCCTACTAGATGTTTATATAAAAATCTAATGGGCATGGCCGTTTTCAATTTATATAAAAATTAAAAAGAAATACAAATCCATCATTTTCCTATTTATATATAATTGTTCAAAAGCGTCAATAAATACCCAGTGAAATATAACTATACAAGCATTCATATCAAAAAGATTGTCGGTCCAAGTTACTACAAAAATGTTGGATGTTGAAATGGTATACCAAGTTCACTTGGCTGGCACAATCAACAGCATGATGACTAATTATTCTCCCAACTATTTTAGAGAGGAAAATGTGAAAATGTATAAATGAAAAGACTATTCATTATTTTTAGCTTGTGGACCCAAAAAAAGTGCGTGGGGATGATTTTTGTGCACGCTTGGAGAGTGTGTTGCGCACCGTTTTGTTTCCTTTGACTTTAGCCACGCGCCGTCGTTTTTTCGTTTTTTCTTCCGTGTTCTTTTTTCTTGCTTTTTCCGCCGCGCTTTGGGGCTTTCTCTGATTCTCTTTCGTCTGATTATGGAGAACTCGAGTGCGGGCTTCGTGTTCTCAGCCGAAATTCCTAGTAATAATAACATGAACTTTGATTCGACCATGGATCTGGATTCCAGCACCACTGTTAAGAGAGCTAGAGCTGAGTTTGTTTCGATTGGCCGTGATGATAATGGAATTGGTGTTGGTAGCAACGATACACTGAGAAGTTTCTAATTGAAACTTATGAGCATGTCTACGCCAAGTTCCTGGAAGGGGCTTGGAGTGACTAAAGAAAAGATTCAGATTGGCACCGAAGACATTTCCATCTCTACAGGTCCCGATGGACCAAGGATGAAACTATCGCCTAGTTTGAAGGAACAGCTCCATAAACCTAGGGCGAATGCTCTTATTTTGAAAAATATGGGGCGTTCTCACACCCTATGCTTACCAAATTGACTCAGAAATGGACTTTTCTAGGACATTGGCAGTTGACTAATCTTGGGGATGGGTACTTTGTAGCACAATTTCAGATGAATGAGAACATTGATTATGTGCTCACAAATGGTCCCTGGGTTATCATGAATCAATATCTTGCGATTCAAAAATGGAAGCCCAATTTTGTGCCTGGTGAGGACACAATCCAGAGCATGCCGATCTGGGTTAGGCTGTTGAATCTGCCTATGGAATGGATGGACTCAGAGCTTCTCTGGAATATTGGAGGAATGTTGGGAAAGATGTGCAAAGTGGATCCAATGACTGAGACCCAAGCGAGATGCAGGTTTGCCCATATTTGTGTTGAAATTGACATATCTAAACCACTCCTAGGCTCTCTTAATATTGATGATAGAGTGATTAGGGTTGAATACGAAAGCCTTGGTTTAGTTTGTTTTAAATGTGGGAGATATGGCCATGGTAGAGAAAGCTGTAGAGAAGGGTTAGCTGAACCTAATGTAGAGGACATGGTGACTGAAAAAGCTCCTGAGAATGTGGCTAAGAAGGAGGTGTCTCCTTATGGTCCCTGGATGTTGGTTTCCTATGGCAAACAGGGATTTCAAAATGTGAGAAAAGGTAGATATGACCATGTAGGCAATGGCAGTAGTAATAGTATGGATAGAAAGGGTTTTCTTAGTAAGACAAATGGTGCCAATCTTATGAAGTCTAAGGATGGTGAAGCTTCTGAGATAAGGATGGGAAAGAATAACCATGGGAAGCTTGATAAGTCTGTGAAAACCAACAACTCTGGTGTTGGGAAAGGTTCTAGGTTTGATGTTCTTAATGATGAGGCTGAGATGTTGTTAGCTGAAGGTATAAGTGTTGTTAAAAGCAAGGGTGGTGAAGGGATTGTCAATAAAAACAACAATACTCTTAAAGAAATCACCAACCTGAGTAAAAAGCCTCCCATAAACAATTCCAAGTCTGTTAGGAAGGTTGAGAAATTTCCTAAAAGTCGGCCTATTGCTTATAAAGAATGCCAAGATGGCAGAGGCAATAATCTGCACCATAATGCTTACATCCAGGCCAGTGTTAACATCTCTGAGACTCTGCAGCAGTCCCATGAAATCAACACTGCAGATGATAAGAATCCTTGTAATACGGAGCAGAAGTTTGAGAAGAGCTTTGAAGTGGTTGCCTCGGATTTGGAAGAGGCTATGGCTGTTGTGTCCGAGTAGGGACTGTCTTTTTTCCTTTTCCCATGATTTGTGTGTGGAATGTGAGAAGGGCGGTGAAGAAGTTGTTTTCGAGAAACATTGCTGATCTACGGAGATTGTACCATTTTGAGATTTTGGCCATCTTTGAACCTAGAATTAGTGGCACAAAAGCTCAATGTGTCATTAAGAAACTTGGGTTTGATAACAGTTTCATTGTTGATGCTGAGGGATTTTCTAGAGGTATTTGGCTCCTCTGGAATGATTGTGGTTTTAAGCTGCAGGTTGTTGCTAAGTCTAGACACTGTATTACGACCTTGATTAAGGATCATAATACTTTTTGGGCGCTCATGGTGGTGTATGCTAATCCGTGTGTCTCCACCAGGAAACTTTTTTGGAGGTATCTAGATGCCATTAGGATGTGTTTTGATTTGCCTTGGCTTATTACAGGAGATTTTAATGAAATCACTTGTTTATCTGAAAAGAGAGGTGGTAGAGATGTGTACTCTAATAGTGGCTTCGCTGAATGGATCGATCGTAATAATTTGGTAGATTTGGGTTTTACTGGACCTAAGTTTACTTGGATGACGAAAAGAGGCATTGGAGAAGAAATTTGGAAAAGGCTTGATAGAGTGGTTTGTTCCATGGATTGGAGATTGCTATATGCTGAGGGGTTTGTTAAACACCTCCCTAGAGTGATGTCGGACCATTGTCCCTTGCTTGTTAACCTTCGTAGTAACCACAGCCCTAATAATAATCCTAAGCCCTTTAGGTTTGAAGCAATGTGGTTGAAACATAAAAGGTTTGGTGAGGTTATTTACCATAACTAGGAGTTGAATGAAGGTAGTGCTACTGAGAAGATTCAAAAGCTCACTGGAACTCTTCAAAAGTGGAATAAAGATGAATTTGGCAATCTCTTTCGTAATAAAAGGTGTTTGTTGGCTCGCATTCAGGGGATCCAAAGGAGTTTAAGTACTAGGCATTCTCCCTTCCTTTCTAACCTCGAAGAGTCGCTTCTAAGAGAATACAATGTTATTCTTGAGCAAAAAGAAATTTTTTGGAAACAGAAATCTAGGAACTGCTGGCTCAAAGAAGGGGATAAAAACACGAAATACCACTTGTCCACTGTTATCAGAAGAAGAAGGAACAAAATTGAAGGCCTTAATTCTGAGAATGGTCACTGGCTGGAAGATAGTGAAGATATGAAAGCTGAAGCTGTTAATTATTTCAAGTAGCTGTTTGAAGCTAAGCAAAGCTTAGGTGAGTACTCTGGAATACCTCAAACTTTTTCCCAAGCTGTCAGCCAGAGATTCTTCTTGCTTAAGTGCTGCGGTTTGTGAGCTTGAGGTCAAACAATGTGTGTTCAATATTGGAGGTTTTAAGGCCCTTGGACTTGATGGCTTTCCCGCCATCTTCTTCCATAAATTCTGGGATTGTTGTAAAACTGATATGACTAGACTGATTTCTGATTGTTTTTTAAAGGGGTGTGTCTCGGCTGACCTCAACCATACCCTTATATCCCTTATTCCCAAAATTCCCAATCTTTTTAGTATGGCCCAATTCTGTCCTATTAGCCTATGCAATACCACTTACAAAATTCTTAGCAAGATTCTGGTGCAAAGAATTAGACCCTTTCTTCCCAAACTTGTTAGTCCTAATCAGGTTGCCTTTGTGCCTGGAAAACAAATCCAGGACAATATTATCGTTGCCCAGGAGGTTCTCCACAAGTTCAAAATTTCCAAGGGGAAATTGGGGTTTATGGCCTGGAAGATTGATTTGGCCAAAGCCTATGATAGATTGAAATGGGGTTTTATAGAGAAAGTTCTTTTGGAAGTGGGTATTGATGGGGGTTTGCTCAAGTTGATCATGAGTTGTATTTCTAGTGTGCAATATAGAGTGATTCTTAATGGTGAACTTTCGGATAGTTTCTCTCCGAAGTGTGGTATTAGGCAAGTAGACCCTTTGTCTCCCTACATCTTCGTTCTTTGCATGGAGAAGCTCTCCCATATTATCAACCAAAAGCGTGTGGAGGGTAAATGGTTTCCTGTCATGGTTTCTAGAGGAGGGCCTAAAATTTCCCATCTCTTTTTTGCGGATGATCTCATCCTCTTTGGTCAAGCCTCGTTGCCGCAAGCTAAGTCTATGAGAGAGTGCATTGATATCTTTTGTGAACTTTCGGGGCAACAAGTTAGCTTCCCTAAATCCAGAATCTTTTGTTCTAGCAATGTGTGTGATAGTCTTGCTAGCTCTTTGGCTAATGTCTGCGGGTCTCCTATTACTAATAACTTGGGTAATTACCTTGGCGTGCCGCTTATTCATAGTCGTGTTACGAAAACTACCTACGAGGATATTCTTGAAAAATCCCAAAAAAGGCTTGCTTCTTGGAAAAGTGCCTCTCTATCCTTGGCAGGGAGATGTACCCTTATTAAAGCCGTGGCTTTAGCTCTTCCCATCTACGCCATACAATCCATCAAGCTCCCTTCGGAGATGTGTTCTAGGTTAGATAAGCTCAACAGAGACTTTCTTTGGGGTAATAGTAGTGATAAGAAAAAGGTTCATCTTGTGAATTGGGACAATGTGTGTCTTCCAAAGAAGAATGGTGGGTTAGGCATTAAAAAAATGAAACACATGAACCAAGCATTGCTTGCTAAAACTGGCTGGAGGCTGCTGCAAAATGATGATGGTTTATGGGCTCATATGCTTAGGAGTAAGTATCTTAAGGATGGGAAGATTGTCATATCTATACTTTGAAGAACAGTCAATGCTCGAGCACCTGGAAGGGGTTTAAGTGTGGTGCTAAACTGCTTTCTAATAACATTTGTTGGAGAGTGGGTAATGGTGAGAGGATAAAATTCTGGACTGATACTTGGATTCCCGATCTCGGTTGTCTCCAGAATTTTGCTACTTCTCCCCTCTCTAACTCCCAAATTATGGAAGTGGTGTGTGATTACCGTTTGGTGAATGATTGGAATATGCAAAAAACTGTACTCTGTTTTACCTGGGCAGGTGGTGCTCCGTATTGTGAGTATTCATGTTTGTTGTGTGCAAAATGTTGATGATAAACTCATCTGGAATCTTTCTAAAAATGGTGATTTTTCGGTTAAGAGTGCCTATGATGGGAATTTTATGGAGGATAATCTGCTGTTTTGGGATTGGGATTTTATCTGGAAACTAAAGCTTCCTCCCCGTGTCCATCATTTTTTATGGATCCTTCTCCATGGTAAGCTCCTTACCAATGTCCATAGAGCTGTGAGAGGGTTGACGTTGGATGTTGTCTGTGGTAGATGTAATGTGGGCTGTGAGGACACTGATCATGTTTTTAGAGGATGTGATGATTCAATTTGCATATGGGAGGATGTCTGTAAAGGGATAACTAAGAATAGCATGTTTAGTTTGAATTGGGAGGATTGGATTCACCAGAATTTGAGGTGTAACAAGCTCATCATGGATAAATGGCCTAACTATCTCATCTTTGATGTGGTCCTCTGGTGTGTTTGGAAGTGGAGATGTGACAAAATATTTAACCCCAAGTTCAATCTTCCTTCAAGGCCTGGTTTGTTTATTTTCAGGTTTTTGGATTCTTGGCAGTGTGCTAACAACAATATGGAAAGGAAGCCTGAGCTGGAAACCTGCTTCCTCTCTTGGAAGCCCCCTCCTCTGGATTGGGTCAAAATTAACGTGGATGGCAGTAGGCATCCTAGTTTGGGGCTTATTGCTGCGGGTGGAGTCCTAAGAGATCATCAGAAGAATTGATTGGGTGGCTTTGCTCTCAATAAAGGGATGGGTAGTGTGATTGAAGCTGAATTGTGGGGTATTCTTGAAGGCCTAAGGTTCGCTTGGAAGGCTGGTTATAACAAGATTGTGGTTGAATCTGACTCTCATGATGCTGTTATTCTGCTGAATACTAACCCTCCTTTGCACCACCCTCAGCTTAGTCTCATTCAAGACTGCAGAGATTTCATGGACAAAAATTGGAATTGTTTGGTTCAGCATGCCTACAGGGAATGTAATAGAGTGGCTGATGGCATGGCTGGTTTGGGCCATTCTTTAGAGATAGGGATCTCCTTCTTTGAAGACCCTCCTCCCCAAATTGCTGGGTTGCTGGATGATGATTTAAAGGAGTCTTCCTTTGCTAGGACCTTCCCTAGCCTCTACTTCTGTTTGTTTCGGGCTTGTTGCCCTCCCCCTCACCCAAAAAAAAAAGACTATTCATTTTTACTCTTAAGCTTTTTCATTCAATTTCTTGATGCACGTGGAATTTTTTAAGGAAGGTGAGCATGGTTTGAGGGGAAACTAATTTACACACACAAATATTACAAGCTAGAAAGTACAAATAGACTCAATTCTGAAAAAAACAGCAAATTCCAAACCACTCTAGTTCCTTCTGAGAACATCATAACCATAAACTTAAGTACATAATATATATATATGTGTGTGTGTGTGTGTGTGTGTGTGTGTGTTAACAAAATAATAATAAATAAACTCACACACACATAATTAATAATTTATTTCTGCATTACCTCCCTGGAAAAAAGACGAGAGAGAGAAAGAATGGGTTACCTCCTCACATCAAGAGCAACAAAAGGTATTAACCGCTCTGAAAGAAGCTGAGCTATAATCTGAGAAAAGTACAGCAACATAAACAGAAATATGTATAACAATTAACAATAGACTTGCTATAAGAAAATATAAAATCTAAATTATCAAATATGAATTGAAAATCAAGTCATCACCTGGCCCACTCGCCCAAATCCACAGATGATAATGTGATCTTGCAAATCATCAGTCTGGAAATAAAACCAATCCCGGAGAAGGATTAATCAAGAATTATGTTTACACACTAACCATGCCAACGATACAATAAACATTGACTCAGCTTGTGGATAAGAGATATTGGCTAGATGAGGATATTTATAATTGCCTTGGGTTTCAAACGAGAATTTAATACATAGAAGACATAATACAGTAAAGAAAAAGACATTTTTCTTCCATATATATTGTACTCACCTAACAATGTGTTTCATATGGTGAATGAGAACTGACACTAGAATGTGCATCTTAAAAGGTGGTCAATGTGGACACATCATCATATATGTCAGATATATATATATATATATATATATATATATATATATCAACTTATTAATGAAAACAAGCAGATGTTGAGTTATACTATATACCCTGGATATCTATTTTTTGAACTCAACATATTCATGTAGCTGTTATTACAGCTAACAAAATATGAAGGTCTGCAAACCACAAACATTAAGACTTACCCTGGATATCTATTTTCTGAAAGATTAATACAGATTACAACCTCAAAAATTTATAATATCTCACCTCACTCTCAGCAGGTAATAAACTTCGGACATCATGCTGCTCAAAACGAGAAGCAATTAATTGGCCTCCAGCAGCTAGCCATGGTGTGAGGGCCATTGAGATTCCCACCACAAGGAACAACAAAGATGATAGTTGAGGAGACATTATACCCTGCAGTTAAAATCCAATTAGTATAGTAGTTTTTATGCAAGCACTGAGTTAATTAATTATTAGCACTTCAACCAACAGTAATATTGAAATTTGTGATAAAAACTGCCTAGCTAGTAGCTACAGATATTTAATTCAAAAACACAATGTTGTCCAGCCATTTCCTTCAAGAAACATGACTAGGCTTATAAAAATTTAAAATGTATTTTCAAACAAAATTTGAATATAAATTTTCAAAAACCACATCTAAGATAAAGAAAACCACAGAAATATATGTATACAAAGTACTTGCTTCTAATCACTTCAGTACCATGTAGGATCTAACACAAGGAATATAAATAAAAGAACATGAAATGTAATGTAAAACATTAAAAGGAGATCATCAAATCTTGCAAGCAATTAATGTGGTTAATAAGAAGAAAACCTGATTAACGGCTTCACCAAAAGCCACAAATGCAAACTCTCCACCTGGAGCAAGAAGAAGCCCAACCCTAATTGCAGATATGATCGAAATACCAAAAAGTCTACCAACTAAAGCAACCAGTAAGGTCTTGCCACCAATTAAGAGCCCTAATGAACCCATAATGACAGGAAAATTTGAAAGAAGAAGTTTTGGATCAATTGACATTCCAACCTGAAACAAAAAGAAGATGGTTATTAGCTGCACATGTTAGAGCATCCTTGATCATTAATAAATTGGCAATAAGAATAAACTTCTTTATAGGAATAAGAATAAGCTAAGAAGGCAGAAACAAACCAAATTACCCAAGTACCATTATTGTTGATGTTATTTATTACTTTTGACAGGAAACTGAAATAAAAATTATTGCTCAAGTAATGGAAAATGCACCAAAAACCTTAAAGATCAATAAAAAGCAAAACAGCAGGCAAGAATTTATATCTCCATAACTTTTCTCAGATGATTGTCTGCATGTAATTAACAAGCAAGTGGTTTCTAGACCAGAAGAACAAAATTTTACCATTTGATAATTTTTTCCAAAGAAGAAACAAGATTCTAAATTGTAACTAGTAAATATGTAAGGTAAAGAGATTGTCTCTATAGGGTACTTACCGTCATGAAGAAGAGGCCCAATAGAAGGCCACGGTAAGGAGCGATATCAGATTCAACCTGTAAAGAAAATTCAGTTTCTGCAAGGAGCAAACCAGCCAAAAATGCTCCCAGTGCCATGGAAAGTCCAGCCTGTTATACAAAAGAACAGGTGAGTAAATTTCTTCTCATAAAAATATGATACAAAAATTATAAAAATGCATTGACATACCCTGGCTGTTAGAAGACTAGTCCCTAAAATAACAAGGAGTGTATTGGCAGAGAATATCTCTGCATTCTGATTTTCCGCAATTTGTTTATAGATTGGTCGAAGCAGCTGCACAACCGCATAAAAGGAATATAAGTACACAATTACTTATCAGGCCATATAAATATATAATTGGAAGATCAAGATACAAAAGCATCAATGGGAGTTAAAAAGATGCTTAAGTAAATTTAATAATTTAGGATTAGGATATCTTGATTAATATCAAGACTTACCAAGCGTCCACCAGCAATTATAGCTGTGATGGCAACTGCCGCCTTCACAGCAGCCAATCCAAGAGCTTCAGCAATGGCTTGAAAACCAACCTAAAAATCAGAAGATTGAATTACCTATGATGCTGGCATGACTGGTATGAATGACAATTATCAACATTGTGGTCTTCACAACTACCAGAAGAAACTTGAAGACTCAAACAAGAACCAGTAATCACGATTCTTGACACACTACATACGAAAAAGATTGGGTTTCCTTGCATTGTGCTACCAATGACTCTTGACTCAAACAAAGAATAAATCTAGTCGGGTTGATCACATGACTGTTCTAAGATAAGGAAAAAAGCATTAAACAATACATTTCAGTCCTAACACATTTGCATCTAAAATTACAGTAAAACACTGCTGTCCTGAAAAAGATTTGCAACAATGTAAATCCAGGTATATAAGACATCCTTTTGCTGATAAAAGCCTATCTAAGTTGCTCATCAGCAATACCAGCATAAAATACCATAATGACTCAATAGGTGTAAGCATACAGCATTGGGGATATCAGAAATTTATTGTACTGTCACAAGAAAAAGTGATTACAACATTCACCAACATATAATGGAGAATAAAAGAAAAGAAAAATAGATTATTAAAAATCCATACCCCTCCTTTGGATGAATTTGGTGAAATAAGAGGAATCAGTATTAGCAAAACCACAACAGCCAAATCCTGAAAAACAAAAGAATATGGAAACAATTTAGCTAACATATTTACAACACAAACACAGTTTTATGGATGGGCTAACTTTTCAAAACCAAGCTCAAAGTACTGACAAGGAAGATATTTTACAAATCACTTTGAAAGACCAAGGCAGGTAGGTATTCATAAAAAAATCTTATAAGAATTATAGATAAATGAATAACCCATACATTCAAAATTTCACAAAAAAAAAAAAAAGGTACTTGTTAATGTGTACATTGCATGAAAATTCACTTCAGACATGAAAAGGTTAAACCTTTCAAAATGGTTAAAATCTATTGTTTATTTCGTAAAATATATATATATATATTGTTCATTTAAAACATATCATGCAGCAATAGACATTAATTTCATCATTCTGAGAGGATACAGCTGCCAGTAAGGCAGAGCAAAAATCAGAAAAGCAAGGATACATATGAATATGTATCAACTATCAAGAAGTTCAGCCAAGTATATTAACTGCAATAAGAAGTAAGAACCACAGCCTTTAAAGCACAACATCAACATTCCCTTCATGAAAAATGATTCTGTAAATGAAACTTTTTATCATGAAATTGTGAAATAATAGAGTAACCTGGAAAAGTAGGACAGAAAATGTAGCACGTCCATGGCGTGATGTGCTCTCACCTCGTTCTTGCAACACCTGCAAAGAAGTCCATGAAATATAGATATCAACTGGTAGGCTGCGAAGTATGACTGACAAAGAACATCATACAAAATGAACCTGAGGAAAAACAGTTCTCTAACAAGCTAAGTCTCATAAAAACATAAGCCAAGGAAGTTTCAAGAAATCTAATTCACACATTTCAGTTTTGGTATTTAATCAATAAAATAGCTGTGGCATAGTAAGGGGAAGTTATTGTGTGTTAAGAGATTTGCAGCAGAAACTGTCTGTAACTCATACCTGCAGGACAACAGCAGTGGACGACAATGCCAGGCCATTCCCAATAACAATTGCAGCAGGACCGAGCTGCCCAGAAACAAAGTGAGCAACCAAGCCAACAACCACTGCTGTCACCAAGACCTGCATTTTGCACATTAAGAATATAAATTTAAAAAACTTACTTCAACTGCAACAGAAAAGATTCAGTTGCAGCCAAACAAATATGACAATGATTAAAATGAATGTTTCCCAATCACCTGTGCAGAGCCTAATCCAAAAACATATTTCTTCATGGAACTTAGCCTTTCAACAGAAAGCTATAAAATGAGAAACAAAGCATCAGTGTTACCTTTCTTCATTACGGTGCATTTGAAATGAAAAGCATCAGTGTATCTATAGAAAGAAATTCCACCTCAAGGCCAATATTAAACAGCAAGAAAACAACTCCAAATTCCGCAATTGCTTTTGTCCCATGCACATGGCGGATAATAGAGAGACCATAAGGCCCAATCAAGATGCCAGCAGCCAAGTAACCAAGAACAGGACTGCCTATACATGGAAACAGATATAGTATACAAATCAACAATATATAAAACTTACAAAGATTCACATAACTCAATTTCGTATATGCAGACGACGATCAGCAGGAAGGCATTATAACAGCATTGAACATACTACTTCAGGGCAATATTCGAGGAAGCATAATAGATGACAAATAAGGGAATTAAAATATAAGAAAAGGCCGAGCAACATTTCATGATAAATAATAATTCAGTGATAATTTGGAACTACAAACAAAAAAAAACTCTAAGGATGTATATTAGATATGAAGAAATTCAAATACCTCCTGGAATTTTCTGAAATAAAGGCACAAATATCACACTTGCAAGCAGTAACCACAACATGTCAAAGAGGGAAGCTTCCTCCTCATTTACCTAAAAAAATTGAAGTGAAAATAGTTAAGAAAGCATTATAATGTTGGACTTAAGACCAAAGGAAGAACTATGAATGGTACATAAGACTGCATGCCTCTTGCTGAGGAATCATATCAAGTAACTTTTTGATTCTCTTAGGAACTTTCCGTATTTGTCGGATAAAAGGCTTTGCATTTGATGACACTTCTTCAATACTTGTGGTAATAACATCTGGCTGTTGAAGCTGCAGAGTACTCCTCTCTACTCGATTAGCATAAAAGGCAAATCTGTGATCAATTGAGCACCGTTTACAGTGAATATGACAATCTAATAACAAAAGCAAATGATAAAAATACAATGAAATAAAATCGCCAGTCAGGAACAATGGAAAGATGTATACTTGAGGCATTAACATTATCATAATCAAGCAGTTATTATTTATTTTGTTTCCTTTTAGAAAAATACCTTATGTTAAACAAGGCCTGGTAACAATGATGTTTTTATGGTAATTCCACTTAATTAACCAGCAAGAACACATTTTCTTTGATCTGAAATGTTTTAGGAAACTCATACTAATTGCTTTGTCTAGTTGTCATATTAATCTAAATACAGTTTTATGCTCTGAAAATAAAGGTAGTAATGATCTCCCAAAAGCAGCAATTTTTAAAAAAATCAATGGAAAACAGAACGCTACAGCGCACTCATATTGATGAAGCAGACTTGCAAATATTCAGCACTCACCACATCGTAAATTAAGTAAACAGATAGCATTTTTGCAATGATACAAAAATCAGAGAAGTAAAAACAGTAATACATACCCTGCTCCAAAAAGAAAAAACCCAAGAACTAGCTTAGGCAATTGCTTCCTTGCATACTGTAAAACTGATGCTGGTGTGAACTCAGTCACGTCAACATCAAAAGAGAAGAATGATGCAGAAAAGAAACGAGAAGATTTCTTCAGTAATGTCTTCGGAGAATTAAGGGGCGAACTCTCTCTCATCAAATCCTTCTGTGGTTCCTGCTTTTTTGTTTGAATAACAGTCTTTATCTTTTCTGCTTCTACTTCAGCTTCTTTAGGAGAGTCTAGGCTCAGCTTTCCATTCTCCTGATCACTCATTTCATCAGATTGAAATAATTCTTCAGACTCCTTGTTTGTTTTATCATATAGAATATCAATCGATGTCTCAGTGACTAAATAATCACCATTAAAAGACATGTCTCTTTCTCTTCCAACACCAACATCATCACTGATACCTGTCTTTTCCTCAACAGCCGCCTCATCGCCAGAGGCATACCCTTTAATTGTTTCAGAGACATCGATATAAGAACTGGAGAGTGACTTCTCTGCCTTTTGTAATGCAATCTCTGCATCATTGAAATGTTGTGCAGCCTCAAGTTCGAAAGCAACAGCTTGCTCAGCTAATAGCATGATGTTTGCTACGTCTTCTTCAGCTTCCAGGGCATTCATCTGAGCTTTCTCTGCAACCTCATTCAATCTGTCCACTTCCTTCTGTAACTCTTCCTTCTTACTCTGCAACCGTCTCAACTCTGCCTCACAGTTTTCCAAATTTGCCTTGCACTCCCTAATATTACTTTCAGCAGCCAACAGCACTCCATCATCTTCTTTATCACCACTTTCAGTATCACTCTCCCCAGAACTTTGTGTAGTATCATCCTCTCCTATTACAACTTGTAATGATTCTAGCGCCACTTGAAGCCTTGCCTCAGCCAAAGAAAGTGCCATCGTTGCTTTTTGAATGGCTTCTTTTGCAACACACTCCTCGTTCACAATTTCTTGAATCATATCAAGTGTAGTATTAACATCGTTCCATGCATTTGCTGCCTCATCCTTCAAAGCTATTGCAGCCTCTGATATTCTCTGAGCTTTCTCCTCAAAGATGGTACTATTAAGTCTTGCAACCTCCAATTCTTTGCTTCCCATCAGCAACAATCCCTTTAATTCATCCAAACTAGGTACATCCAAATCTTTTTCTTCTGTTTCTTCTTCACCCAGATCAATCGACTCAGCACCATCAGCGGACTCTCCTCTCAAGCTCTCATCACCACTCCCACCAAATTCAACATTTCGACCATTTCCATCAATATAAGCTAAAGAATCATTACCTTGACACTGTGACTTAACTCCCCCCAACACGTTTAAAACATCATCAAAACCACAAAACAACGACTTATTTGAACATGAGCCCCGCATAGTACTATCAATTTTTCGTTTATAAACCAAACTTGAAGACAAACAACCACCATAACCAATACTTCTCCTTATATTTCTCCTGAACTGACCTTTCGAAAACATTGACGGATTAAAAACATTATAACCAAAACCCCGGTATCTAAACCTCGAATTAGTTAATACATCTGATATCCTATAACTAGTAGTACCTTCACCAGTACGAAGAACATTTGGCGGCTGCAGACTACACGCGAAATCCATTTCTATAAGCCAATCAACAGGATGCAATACTTATGCAAACAGTCTACAACGCACTTAACATGCTCTCACAGGCATTTAGTCAAACACCTGGCGAAACGAACAAATATTACAACAAAAACGAAAAAAATAAATAAAAAATTAACAGCCTATTTGACTTTATCGAAGCTTCTTACTAGTAGAAAACTCAAGCTCAAATAATCGGAAAACTAGAAGAAAAAAACAATTAATTCCTTATACAGACAGACGTATACAATAAAAAATACATCCAAAAATATATATACAAATAAACAAATAGAGAAATGGAAAATAGAAAGAGAGTGAACTAACCACCGATCATGAAGAGCAGCAAAAAAAATGGTTGAAGCCGATGAAATCAATGGCGGAGTTAGAGAAGAGCTGAGAAGAAAATGAAAGAACTGGTAACGAATCGACAACGTGGCGTTTTTAATTTAATTTTGTCCTTGAGAGGGAGAGAAGAGAGCAACCAACAAGTTTCTCGTTCTCTCTGAATCCGTACTCTCTCAAAAGAACAAAAAAAAAAAGAGAAAGAAATAGAAAATGAAATTATTTTTGGTTTTTGAATATCTTATTTTTTAGAGTGAATTTACAAGAATGACCTTTTACGTTACGTGATATTCATATATGCTGTGGATATTCCCGTTTGAGATTGAGAGGGCCAGTCTCAGTCGTACTTCGTGAGGAACAAGGCCCAATCTTATTGGGCGTCGTCGATTGGGTTGACGTCAGTAGTCATCTTGCTTTCCAAAAGCGCGTGCGTGAAGTAAACTGTCTCTTGTTATTTCCAAAAGCAAGTAATAGACATTTTTGATTATAAGGCAGGGTTTGGTGGGGAGCTAATATCCCATAAAAAGAGTCTTGTTTGTTGCCTGTTGAAATGTTGATACTGACATTTTGGATGAAGAACACATGGTCCCTTGCCATAGTGGTGAGCCTTCCTTTGGGAACCCCCCACCACCAGGTTCAAGATCTAGTGTGTGCATAGAATTATACAAATTTTCCTTGGCCCATTTAAAAACATGGGTGTTGTCCCACTTTGTGTGGGTAGTTGTCCCTCCTTCGTGTGGGTTCTCTCTCCCCCTCCGTGGGAGCTTCAGTTTAGGCTGCGTTTGGAGGTCGATTCTTGATGGGTCTCAGTTGTTGTTGTAATCATGTAATCATGTCCTGGATTTGTAATCCAGTTGTTGTAATCCTGTTGTTGTATTCCAAAAAAAAAAAAAAGACATTTTGGATGAAGCAACTGGCACGTGAAGTCATTAGCAGTTGTCACATGCAAAATCAATAATATTCATGTTGTTGTAATCCTGTTGTTGTATTAAAAAAAAAAAAAACATTTTGGATGAAGCAACTGGCACGTGAAGTCATTAGCAGTTGTCACGTGCAAAATCAATAATTTTAAATGAAAATTACCTTTTTGGCATTTGGCAAAGCTTGATTAATCCCCATGACAAAATCAGCTGAATAATGAAACAATTTCGATTCTTGAAACTGGAAAAATGAATATGTGACACAGTGACAGTGTACAATAACAAAGTTTAAATGGAGAACAAATTAGGAAAGATTCAATACCTGTTATTGTACTTGACATTCTTTGCCCACAAAAATAGTAAAAATGTTAGACATTTATGATATAAACCATTAATGTCAATTATTTGATGAAACTGTATCTAAACTGTATTTTAAAACTCTAAATTATATTATTATTTTGAAAAAATAATTTTAAATTACAACTACTAGTCTACTACACAAACGCACAGACATTGAGCATGATTTTCCCCATTGGAGCAGCTGGACTATTCATTTGATTTGAATATATCCGTATTCTGCCAGATAAGAGAGAAAAATTAGCAGTTGTCATATTGCATTAATAGGCTGTAATTATAATACACTGTATATTAAACTTTGGAATCAGAATGGTTGCAAGTAGCCAAATTGTCTAGGTGTGTGTTTGATTTAGCTTTTGAAATGATCAAAAGCGCTTTTTTAATGTTAGAAGATACTTTGAAGATTTTTTTGTTGTTTTGTAAAACTCAAACCAGTTTTTTTAATATATAAGTTGTCTCAATTACCCTTTATAAAAGTCATTTTATGTCTACCTGAAGAAGCCTAAAATTTGGGCTTTTCCAAAAAACTTTTTTTAATCTTTTTTAAAACATATGAATTATCTCAACTGCCATTTATAAACTACCATAACTCTTTCTTTATAAACCACCACCTGCAATAGATGTAAGATTGACTGTGAAGATGTTGAGCATATCTTCAGAAATTGTAGTATCTCCTGTCGGACTTGGGAGGACGTTTGCAAGGGCGTTACCACTAGAGGTTCTTATAACATTAGTGGGGTAACTGGATGTTTGATAATCTCAAGTGTGCTGATATTTGTTGGAACCGTGCCCATGGCTATCTCATCTTTGCGGTTACTCTTTGGTTCATCTGGAAGTGGAGATGTGTGGAAATTTTTGAAATTGATTTCCAGCTCCCTCCTTGCCCATGGAAGATTATTTTGAATTATGTAGATGTTTGAATGGCTGCTAACACTGATGTTGAGGCGGCTACTGCTAAGGTTACTAATTTTGTTGCCTGGAACCCTCCCTCTCAGGATTGGGTCAAGCTGAATGTCGATGGTAGTTGGAATCCTGACATGGGTTCGATTTCTACAGGTGGCGTCATCAAGAATGATAGAAAGAGTTGGTTAACCGAGTTTGCGCTTAATAAGGGAGTTGGCAGTGTGATTGAAGCTGAGTTGTGGGGTATATTTGAAGGGCTTAGTCTAGCTTGGGAGGCGGGATTTAAGAAGATTGAAGTTGAAACGGATTCGCATTGTGCTGTTCGTCTCCTGTCCAACACTACTCCTCTGAATCATCATTTGTTTAACATTATCGATGCGTGCAAGCTTTTTATTGAGAAGGAGTGGAGTTGTTCTATCCATCATATTTACAGGGAAGGAAATAGAGTTGTTGATGCTCTTGCCAAGTTCGGTCGGTCTTTAGAGTAGGGGCTCACTATCTTTGATGTCCCTCCTTCTCAAATCTCTCCTTTTTTGGAAGATGATTTCAAGGGTGTTGCTGTTGCTAGGATGTGTCCTAGCTCCTAGTTTGTTTGTTTGGGCTGTTTAGCCTTCCTTTTCACACTGTAAAAAAAATTACTCTAGAAATTTTACTTGAAAAGTCATACCAAACACACCCTAGATCTTTAATGAAGATATATTTCAAGTACTACTTTTAATTCATATTGCAATTCATTATCTAATTCTATATCTACGAGCTCATCGTTAATATCAATCGATGTCATACAAGTGCATACCATTTGATGATTACCAACTAGTTAAATCATATTGACATCGTTTAGAACAGATACACACTCAACAATTCTCACATGCTTAATATTTCATGAGAATAGAGAAGGAAATTAGTAGATTGCAAAAAACCATTTTAACACATTTATGATATATTCTAAGTGATTGTAAACCGTTTTAAGATACATTTCTAGAAAATCAAATTAAAACTTAAAATCAATAAAGAAACTATTCTTAAAGCATCTCCAATGTAAATATACATTTTTGAGTTTCTAAATAGTTTACCTTTAAAAGAAAATTACCCTATAATAATTTACCTTTATAGTCTCAAATATATATATATATATATATAGACATATAATTTACCATATAAACTCTATATACGTGTGTATATATAAGTATACCTAGAAATCCAGAATGACTTGAAAAGCAACTCCCACTATCGAGAAGGGAGCAAAAGCGGGACTCGAACCTGTATCTCTAAGGCCAAGGAGAAGTGTCTAACCACTTTACTAAAAATAGATGTGCAATTAGGGATGAAAATTTCACCTGAACCACGTTGAGTGTTTTAGCATTTATTTTCTTAAGCCACTGCAATTTGTGATCGGGCCATTTATACACCAAAATTTCAAAAGTTCGAGATGCAAATTCACTCCAATTATTAACACAAGAAAAAAAAAATAGGCCTTTTACACCAAAAAATCACATAAAATATCCCAAAAACAAAAGAAAAATAAGCATTTATATAATTATTAATCTAACAAAATGATTTGAATATATATAAACTATTTTCATATATATTTCAGTCCGATATGCTCATTATAGCAAAACTGATGAATACTTGCAAAAGAAAAGGTATCCAAGGACATTAACATTTCCTATCTGTAGAACAGTAGAAGCATATAAACACATAATATTCAAAAAACACATATACAGGGTCCTATCTGTTCATCCTAATTTTTCATTCAAAACTATCAAACAATGTTTTTATTTTATTTTTATCGAAAAGAAAACAAAAAAGGCATCGGCCATCACCCAACAGATAGATAGAAAACCATGTTTGATCAAATAGCACCATTCTGCGAAGCCTTGTTGAGTAATAAAGAACCAATCACACAACATATAGATGATCAAATATCAGTACCATTTTGCAAAGCCTCGTTGAGCAATAAAACATCAATCAGATAATCATCATCTATCAGATTTTTCAGGATTTAAAGCACTACTAGGAGTCTAGGACGAACCAGACCAGAAAGATATATCAATTATCAAGCCTTTTAGTCAAACTTCTATGAGCAAAGGCTGTATTTATGAAGTTGAAACAATGAATGTGTGTGTAAGACAATTGATGTTCACAGAATGATTTTGAAGTTGTTACATGTTCAAACAAAGTAATACATGAGATCGCCAACCGGAGGAAACGGGCAATGCAGCATGGGTGGTGCGCTATTAGAGTGGTATATCCATACTCTTTCAGTCAAAACAATTCCTTCGCTGATCGAAATCAAGTCATCAATACGCGGATGGAAGTGAACTGGTTCGACCCCTATTTCACCTTCAATGATACAATCTTGAAGCTGCACAATATATATACGAATTCTTTTATATGATTATATGCAAAACTCTACTAATATTAATTGGTGCACCATATCAATTACACAGATTAATCACCAAAGCAAGAACAAAATAACCCAAAAGAAGTAATGAAATTACACAGATTAATCACCAAAGCAAATTCATATGGTGTTGAAGATGGCAAAATGGTATATACCTTGTAAAGGACAAAGTGCACATTTCCTGCGCCAATCTTCACTTGAGTTGCTGTTATAGTCACATCAGCTGCCATGATAAACAGTTGTGTTATTACTTGTTAGCACATGCAAGAAGCTTCTTTAAACGGTGCGTTTTCAAACACACAGAGAAAGAGAGACCGTGACAGAGAAGACGAAATCATCATCTCCATTTTAGAAAATCGAAAAGGGAGATGGGTATGATTCCATTTCGCAATTGAATCGGAAAATCAAAAAGGGAAGCACAATCAATACCTATATCTCCAATGGCTTCCAGTCTCACAATCATATTTCGAAATTCTGTCGAAAGTATTCCAACTTTCACATCATATTTCCTTTCTTGATTCTCGAAATTTATATGCACATTATCAGGTTGAATCAATTCCAACTCCATGGTTCTAAAAGCTTGCATTCCTACAATAGTGAAAAGCAACAGAATCTTAATAACCTTCAAAATCTTGCTAATTTCGACAAGAAACGATTAAAGACTCAACGAAAAAAACGAAACTCAAGAATTTCTCGAAAGAATTCAAGAAAAGGGTAAGATTGTACAACTGACCATGATATCTCATTGCAAGGGTGTACTTGGCATTCTTCTTCTCATCACCGTAAAGCACTGCGAAATTTAGATATTGGGAATTGTTCAGATACCTGTACAATTTTACGATATCGATACCGGTAACGGCGCCTTTAGAGCACTTGAAGGATACAGAGTCCGTAGGCAAGATTCGAAGAGCAGCGATGACGTGACCGTCAGGGTGTGTGGCCAGCAGCGACATTGCGTCGGCAGAGTAGAAGACGGTGGCAGTTTGTGCCAGGCCCGAGAGCGCCGCCACGGCTTTCCTAAGATTAAATGCGTTGGTGAAGCTAAATTTTATCATCGTGTGTTTGTCTGGGCGAAGAGTGTGAGTGAGTCAGTGAGAGAATGAGAAAACAGAGAAAGAAAAAGAAAGAGTGTGCGTGAAAGAGAGAACTTAGAAGGAGAAATAAAGAGTAAAGAGTTAGTTATATATAGCGGGAAAGGCTGTTTTTGTGATATTTTCAAGGTGTGAAATGTTAGTTACGGCCCTATAGAGCTCTTTATGATGATTGGCTGATATATATTAAATTATTAATTTTTTAAAAATAAAGAGCTCATATTAAATTATTAATTTTTTAAAAATAAACAAAAAAATTTAAAATGCTATTAAATTAAGTATTAAGTTCCAAAAAAAAAAAATTAAGTATTTGAGTACTGTCAAAAAGAAAGAAAGTATTAGAGTGAAAAATTAAAATAAAAAAATAAAAAAAAAAGATAAAAAAAATCTGAACCAGAGAAGGAAGTGTGGTTTTGAAATGAAAATAAAAAGGTGAGAGTAAATATGGTTCAAATTACTTAAATCCGACAAGATTAAGCTGGTCTAGTGATATAACTTTTATACCCATACCACGAGGTTGTTGGTTCGAGTCTCTTCACCAATCCCAAAACCCTGAATTGTTGTAATATTTCCAACAAAAAAAAAAAAAATTTACTTAAATCTTAACAAATTAATATATATATTAAAACCATTTTATTAATATTTACAATTTTCTTTTCTTTACTTGTTTTATTAAGAAGGGTTTCGTGCGACTTCAATTTTAACAAATTAATATAGTTTTAAATGTTTTATTAATATTCCTTTTTCTTTTATTTTTTTTATTTGAAATATGGGACTCAACATGTTAAGGTATTAGCTAGGTTCAATGGGGACTCGAACTACCACCACTAAAACATATAGAATGAGAGATGCAGCATGAGCTAAGAGGTGATGCACGAACACATAAATTTTTGAGATTTGAGATACTAAAAATTGATAATTTAATTAGAACCTATGGAGTTTGATTCAATCTGTGAAGAGAGAAAGGTTGAAATATTAGAAATTAGAATCATAGAAAATAAGGGCCCGTCCTGCAAGCCATTTTTTGTTTTTGTTTTTCGAAAAGAAAAATGAAAATGAAAACAGTGTTTTTGATTTTATTTTTGAATTCCGAATACGCGTCTGGTAGCATTTACTGGAATCCGTATTTTGAAAATAAAAACGGAAAAAACGCGTCTGGTTGGATAACCGAAAACTTTCGAAAATTGAAATATCAATTTTTACTATTTGTTTAATATTATAACAATTATATACAAATTGATTAAATAATTAACCTTTTTTTTTTTAATGTAATTAATAATTTAAACAAAAGTTACCAGTTGAAGAAAGAGGAAGAGGAAGAAGAAGAAGAAGAAGAAGACCAGCTAAAGAAGAAGACCAGATCGGCGACGGCAAGCGGCGATCTGTGGCAAGAGGCGAAGCAGAACAGATCGGCGGCGAGTGGAGGAGGAAGAGGAAGAAGAAGAAGAAGATCAGATCGGCGGTGAGCGGAGGAGGAGGAAGAGGAAGAAGAAGAAGAAAAAGATGGCGGCAGCGAGCGGCGAGGGGCGGAAGGCAGTGGCGAGCGACGACCGGCGGCAGGCAGCGACGATCGGCGGCATCAGTTCATTGTCTGGTTCAAGAGAGAAGATAAAGGAGGAGAAAGAAGATGATAAAGAAAGAAGATGAAGATGGGGTCTGGTTCAAGGGAAAAAAAAATATTTTTTATTAATATAAAATATATATTAATGATATGGGACCCACTTTATATGGAAAACAAAAACAAATACAAGAAAAACAAGTTTTTTTTTGTTTTTCAAACTTTCCACTTTTAATATTTGGTATTGTTTTTTATTTTGTTTTTGAATTTTGAAAATAAAATGAAAAACGGTTATCGGATGCGAATTCGAAATCATTTTTGGAAAACAAAAACGAAAACAGGCTGAAAACAGCCTGCAGGATAGGCCCTAAGCTAATTTACCTTGGTGATTTCAGTGTTAATTATCATAGAAAAAAAAGGGTTTTGATTTAACAAAAACACAAGTTCACTGTAGTACTTATAAACAACAAAAATGATGAAACATTAGTGAGAAATGCACAATAATAACCAAACCAGACTAGGAATTAAAGAGAGAAACAAATTTTATATCACAGATTAATCTTTTAATTTGATGGGAACAACCAAGAAGCACAAATTTTATATCCTGAAATATCCAAATGTATTTTCAGCCCTGCCAGAGGCTGCTTACTGAAACAAAAACTTGCAAGGACTGTTGCAATATTCACAGAATTCGATTGGAAAAATACTTTCGAAGTTGTTACATCTTCAAACAAAGTAATACGAGAGTTCACCAATTGGAGGAACACGGAAATGCATCATCGGCAGCGCGCTGTAAGATCCATATATCCATACCATCTGTGAGAGAGAAATTGCTTTCCCAATCGAAACCAAGTGATCAACACGGAAATGTAAGAGAATTGGGTCGTTGCCAGTATCACCTACAATGTCACATTCGTAAAGCTGCACAATATATAGGAGCATCATATCAGTACTCGACAATTAGAATCTGAAACATCCAAAAATCCCAAAAAAGCAAGAAGAAAGTAACTTACATCTCGAAGGACAGAATTATAAACGCCTGTTATGTTAAACGTCACATGAGATCTGTGTACGGTCACAACAGCTGCATGCGATGATAAACAAGCTGTTAATTAGCACATGGAAAGATAATAAACATGAACAATATAGCGAAAGTTATGCACAATATATACTTGTACTGTCTACTGATCAATCCCATTGATAAGGATGTGTATGGTGTTAATCCTGCAATATGAAAAGCAACAGAATTTAATTTAGACCTTATTGAGACATATTGTTACTACTAAAAACTCAATCTGTTTGGATTGGCAACAAAGTATCCTTCAAAAATCAAAACAACAATTACATGTTATGAAATTAAATACAAGATTGGTGAAAGAAAATAACAATTGATAATCATTCACAAAGTCAAGAACATGAATTAACCCACAATAAACATACCATTTGACAAGAAACAAACGGTTAAAGAACTAAAAAAAATATAAAAAAATGAAGCACAAAAGTTCTTGAAAGATAGACTTCAAGAAAAGAGCAACATTGTACTGACCAATATTCGGCATCGTCGCCGTCAACTTTCCACCGTCGTCTTCCACACGTACAATACCCACAGTCACGGGCAAATTGTCGTTGGAAAAAAAGTGCAGATATCTGTACAGCATTACAATATCGAAAACAGCAACGTAACCCTCATGGCAGAAGAAGTGAACGAATTCTGTAGAAGAGATTCGAAGAACAGCGATCGCGTCACCGTTCAGGATTGTGGCCAGCAGCGTCACTGCATCGGTGGAGTTGATGATGCTGGCCGTTTGTGCCAGGCTCGTGAGCGGCGTCAGGACTTTCTTCAGATCAATTGCTCTGTTGAGCTTGAATTCTAATAACATGGTGGCGCGTGAGTGAATGAGAGAAGAGAGAAAGAAAAAGAAAGAGAGAGAGAGAGAGAAGGAAAAAAGAAAGAGTTGGTTACATATGGCGGGAAAGATTGTTTGTGATATTGTCAGGGTGTGGAATGTTAGTTACAGCTCAACAGAGTTTTTTTTATTTTTTTATTTTTTTGATTTGCTGATATATTAATTTTTTAAAGTTAACAAAACTAATTAAAATGCTATTAAGTATTAGAGTGAAAAATCAAAATAAAGTAGAGAAGATAAGGTTGCTCTAGTGGTATACCCCTTGAGCAGGGGCGAAAAGGCAAAGGGGGGCCATAGGGGCCATGCCCCCCGGCCAATAAAAATTCAACATGATTTTCATTATAAGCATACTAATCTATAACACTGTTGTATAAATATAATAATTGCAATCTGGTCCCTCTACTTTATTAATAATATAACTTTCTTCTATATTTTTTTTAACAAGACAAAATTAATCCCTTTCAGTGATTTTGTTACTTATGATTTCATACATTATTTCCTAATCTAGTCTATATCTAAGTTCAACTACTACACATTTACTATATAGTTACGTGGTTAATTTTTAATCATTGGATTTCAATCTAAATGTCTACAAAATTAACGATTTGAAAATTTATAAGAAATTAAAACTAAAAAGGAAATAACCTCCTCTTGTAATTACCCTCACAATTATACATGAACTATATACAGTAGTAGCTAAATCCATCTATATATATATATATATGTATTTTTTTTTATTAGGTACTCATTAGAACAAATTAATTTTTTTTTTTTTTTTTACTATTTTATTATGCAATATCCATCTTGTTTTGAGGTGGTTCTTATTGTTTACTCTACATAGTTTGTTTACTCATAATTTTTTGATTTGAACGTTAAGAATATTTTTATAAACTTCCAAGATTTTAGGTTTGAGATTATAAAGTAATAAATAATTTTATTTTTCAAGCTTGTGTTATTATATATTATTATTTGGTTAGGTTGTTACTTGTTACTATGGTTTTGATAAATTTATTTTACTCGTTTGTTATTTAAATTTGTTCAAAAATATTTTTAAGTTAATTTGGTTTGATATGAATATTATAAAGTTAAATTATAAGTATATAAATAATTGTTTTTTTAAATATATTAATGGTGCAATGATATTTTAAATATTTTATGTGAATTTTATATTTATTAATTATGAACTATTGAAAGAGATATTTCATGTATGTAACGAGATGGAAGATCATTTTCTCACACATTCTTTGATTATGTATAGTAAAATGGAAATCGCAAAGAAATTTAAATAAATTTGATTATAGATGATTTTGCAGGTACAAAATAGAGTCAACTTCCATTTTGATTCTCAAAATAGTCCCAATATTATAATAATAATTATTATTATTATTATTTTGTATCATTATCTTAAAGACTAAATGACATTACATTTTAGTATATTAATATATTTTTCTTGCGTGACATTTAGAACAATTTTCTATCTTGGTCCCCCCAAAGCCAAAATCCTGGCTTCGCCCCTACCCTTGAGTCTATCCCCCAAGGCCCTAACCCTTAAAACTCAAATTATTGTAACATTTTAAAATATATATATATATATAATAATCAAAATAAAGTGAGAAAAAAAAAAATCTGAATCAGAGGCATTATGATTTTGAAATGGTAAAAAAAAAAGTGAGAGAATAAATATGATGAAATCATGATATTAAAATTAAATCTTAACATATTTATCCATTTTATTTTATTAATATTTACAATTTTCAGTTATTTCTTTAGGTGGGTTAAATCTAAACAAATTAATATATTTTAACCATTCGATTAATATTTTTTTTCTTTTCTTTTTTATTTGAAATTTAACACTCAACATATCAAGGTTTGATTCAGTAGGACTCGAACTATTGACATTTGAGCTACAGGAGGATGCACGAACCCATAAAATGTTGAAATGCTAAAATTTGATAATTTAATTAGAATCTACATAATCTAATTAAATCCTTCAAGAGAGAAAGGTACTTTATTTTATAAATAAAACGGTAAGAAGTATCATCAACAAGCAGCAGCAGTACAGTGGTAAAATTCAAGTCCTGCTTCTCCGATTCAGGTTCGAATCTGGGGCAATGCTAAAATGAATGGGCTGTGAGGAATATTGCGCCCTGTGATGGTAGGGTCCATCACGATCACCATCTAAAAGTTGGTGAATGGTTGCCTAGCTGAGCTCTTCTTCAATTTTTATTTTCTGTGCATTTGGGTGTATTTTAGTAAAACTCATTTATTAGTTGCCATTTATTTATCTTTGTTTTTTGTTTATAAAACAAGGGAAAAGATCGTTTTCCCCCCTACTGTTCACTATATTGTTAAAGTGAGGACAGGGTTTCCCGAAATTGACCAGTCTTCCCCCTGAAATAAAAATAATGTTCAAACACCCCCTTCTGTTAGATTTTTTAACGGAAATGTTAATAAAGTGGGTTAAAAGACGATTTTGCCCTCCATAGCATTTAAGAAAAAGAAAATTAAAAATCATAATTAAAAAAAAATGATGAATCTCCACCGTCTATCTCAAAGATGGACGGTGGAGATCTCTTTTATTATTATTTATTTACTTTTAAAAACATAAATTAAAAATAAAACAAAATATAAATTTTTTTAATAATAATATAAACATATTTAATAACAATATTTTAATTAATTTTAATTCTGTAGAGATTTTTAAAAATCCAATCTCAGATCCACTATCATTCAAAACTCATTCATCTTCAACCTTCGTCACCTCTCCAACCCAGAAAATCATTCAACAAAATCAAACCATTCATAATCATCATTTATCCTATACATTATTTTCTCAGCACACAAACAATAAATTATTCCAAATCCTGTATATTTTCTATTTTCCCACACTTTCCCAGCAACCAAACACAAACCTAGAACAACAATGAAGAATATATTCACATCTTTTGCTCGTCAAACATCAAATTCGTCAACTGTTCTTGATCTTCAATTTTGTTAAAAATTAATTCCAAAACCCTAACCACTTTCTCTAATATATTCACATCTTTACAATTGGGGACCGAGTGTTTCTTACTGCAATATATCAAAACCCAAACTTAAATCAAACCCAACCACCAAAATCAAACTTTTATAATTTTTTCATCCTTCAATATAAACACAAACATCCACCAAGAATCATCCCAGTTCATCAAGCAACCAAAAGAAAAAAAAAAAAAATCAAACACAAAAACTTAAATCAAACCCAACCACCAAAATCAAAATCAAATCCACCAAACATCCACCAAGAGAGATAGTGATAACCGCATCATCTTCTTCATTCAATTTTTTTTTCTTAAAAACAATTCCTTCAAGCGATCGTCATCGATCGATCCAAATCCACCATCGATCGATCGATCCAAACGATCCAAACGGAGATATATTTTTTTTATTTAAATTTAAATACAAAAATTAAAAATTAAAAAGAAATTAAAAACAAAAAGAAGAACAAAAGACGATCTGGTGGAGAGAGGCAGTAGCAGAGTCGAGTACATTTTATGAGATCGGCGCTCGAACTCACCGGCACCACACGTGACTGAGTTCCTCACCACCATCCGCCACCACGCCGACCGGTGCTAGAACTCACCGGCATGGACAATCACGGCGAGAGGATGACGATCGGCGTCCGGGAGGAGATCGAATGGCTAGGGTCTGTTTTTTATTTTTTTTGTTTGAATGATGAAGTAGATGATGGATCTGAGTTGTGTGAGGGATTTCTGGATTTAATTAGTTTTTGGTTTGATGATGAAGATGAAGAGATGAGAGAGAGAGAGAGAGAGAGAGAGAGAGAAGAGTCGATCGTGAGAGAGGAGAGAGAAGGTGTGAATGCGTGATCAGTTGTATTTTAATATATTATTAATTGTAGATAGCAAATGACTTTTATAACCTTCAGTCCAAATAAGCAGCATTGTGAGATTACGAAATTGCCCTCCAATATTAACGGTCAACCCTGAATTTGGACAGTTTCCATTACAGAAGAGGGTGTTTGTTAAATAAGTTTGTTCTGGGGGGGTCACCTTACTAAAGTTGAGAAACCTTGTCCTCACCTTTCTAATATAGTAAACAGTAGGGGGGGGAATGATTAAATCCCATAAAACAATCAAAATCATACTGTTGTTGAAAAAAAATTGATATTTATATAAAAGCTAATTGATACTTGATAGGGATTAGGGAGAAAGTATTTGAAAATGGAAATTGCTTGAGTACTGACTGGTCAGTACCTTACCATCAATGGGATGTTGTCATGTGGCTTTTTTCTTTTAATTTTTTACATTTATCTGCTTGCATTTTTCACAAATAGGTCACATGACAAAACCCCATTGATTGATCAGTACCCAAGTGTTGTCCTTTGAAAATATAAGAATCATAGAAATAAATAACAATGCATGATTTGCCATTGCCATAGATGACTTCACAGTACGTGTTAATTATCATGCACTAATAAACGTGTATAGGTGAGAGTTGCACAATAATAACAAGATCGAAAATAGAAAATAAACAAAATAATAATGATGAAAAATATTGGAGATAATTAGATAACAAAACTAAACTAATAATAACCTAAATTAAGCTCTCAAAGGATTTGGAAAAGGAGGCTGAATCCGTATCTTCTTCCCTACCTTATCATCCTCCATCCACTCATAATCTTTAGATTTTTCTGGATTATCAAGGATGAAATTTGAAAATAGCAACTTGTACCATTAGTATAATATTTCTTCCCACCAGATTCTATTGCATTTCCTGAGAATGATGAAGAACCTAAAAAATATATCACCTGCTTTTTCATGATTTCATCCCCAACAACTACCCATTCCTTTTCGGATAAATCGAACCTCAAGAAACGCCATAGAGGCTGGTCATCCATACGATACTGCCCTCTGTGATGGTTAATCGACGGTAGTATGAGATCTCCATTGATTGCAACACATTAGTTGGTGTAATTACTCACTGGTAATTTATTTGAAAGCAATTCCCATTCCTGTTGCTTTTAAAAAAAATATATATAAAAAAAAAAAAAAAATAACAATCAACCAATCAAGGAAGATTAGATACAACCAGGGGCATCCATAAGAAGGAACCTATTGACATAGGGAGGAAACTCCTCGATCCAGACACAATCTTCACCAGAAACAAGAGCATTCTTCGCTAGAGTGTGAGCAACGAAATTAGTAGCTCTAGGGGCAAATCCAAGCACACAGCTAGAGAGTGACCTCATAATACTTCTAATAGCATCAATCACCAGACCTATCTCAGAACCATGCTCTTTCATATCATTCACCATACCAACAACCACAGCAGCGTCCGAGACCAAATCTCAGCACCAAGCTTTCCATATGAAAATAAACAATAGAAAAATTAATATATTTTAACCATTCATTTTTTTTATATTTATTTATTTAAAATTTGACACCGAACAAGTTAAGGTATTGGGTTTGATTAGACTCGAACTACCATCACTAACATCTGAGGTACGATTGAATGCACTCATACACTAACCCATAAATAAATGCTAAGAATTGATAATTTAATTAGAACCTACATATTCTAATTCAATCCTTCAAGAGTTGCACAATAATAAGTAATGAAGAGAAACAAATTTTTCGGAGAGAAAACCATAAATAGCCATAACACTTATCATACTTTTGTTTTTAACCACTTTTGAATTTTTAATTGTTTAATAACCATTTTTTTTAAAAAAATTCAGTTTAGTACCATAAATTACTAGAGTACCCCTGAAAATAGTGTTTTTTAAACCTCGAAACAAACTTGAAATCACGACTAAATTGAAATACACAAACTTGAAATCATGCCTAAATAGAAATATTCAAACTTGAAATCATACCTAAAATAGAAATATTCAAACTTGAAATCTGGACTAAATTGAAATTTGGCTTAGGTTTTTTTTCCCCTCTTTCTTCTTCCTTTTCTTCTTCCTCAGATTCAAATTAGGTTTAGGTTTTTTTGATTTCTCCTTTTTATTGCAGGTGCCGTCGCCGGAGAGCTATGGCCGGAGCTGCCGGACGTCGCCTGGACCAGCGGAGCCGCCGGCGTCACGAACCAGCGACGCACGAAGGCGTCCCCTGGTCGACGCACGAACTAGCGCCGCTGGTTCGTGCGTCGACCAGGCGACGCCTTTGTGCGTCGCTGGTTCGTGACGCCGGCGGCTCCGCTGGTCCAGGCGACGTCCGGCAGCTCCGGCCATCGCTCTCCGGCGACGGCACCTAGAGGAGAATAGAGAGAGAGGATCGGGAGAGACAGAGAGCAGAGGAGAGAGAAGGAGAAAGAGAGAAAAAAAGAGGAGAGAGAGAGAGTTTTGGGGAGGTTTTTATACGAGGGTGTTTCAGTAATTTCTCAAAAAAGTGGTTAAAAACAATTAAAAGTATGCATGTGGTTAAAAAAGAAAATCCCATAATTAGATGGGTCAGTTTTGGCAATTTCCACAATTTTTCGTTAAAGGTATAAATCTTTTGACAAAAAAAATACATACAAGTTCAAATATAGTTATAACTTATAACAAACAAAAATGATAAAATCAAACACTATTTACAATTATTACAAACACCGACCCAAATTAGCGGTTTCAATGATTTCAGTTAGCAAGTCAAAACCTTGGATCAATTAGTTAGAATACTGTTTATATACAAATGAATGAGTTTTAACAGGACAAAAACATAAGTTTAATTAGTTATTTATTTATTTATTATTATTGTTTTATTATTTACAATATATATCTATCTAGATATCTAGACGGTTAGACCAAGTATTTTTTGTGAAGCTTTCGATATTGGTTGGATTCAAGCCGTTGATCTAGGAGTTATTTACTCGAGCCCCAAGCTCGTTCATCTACCAACTGAGCTATACCTGTGAGGCACAAGTTTAACATAGTTAAAAACTTAAAATAAAATAAAAAGTGACAAAACATATGGGAGAATTACACATTAATAACAAAACCAGACTAGAAAGAGAAGCAAAATTTTATATCACATATAAATCTTTTGATAGGAACAATCAAAGGGTAGGATGACACAAGTTGATAACTAAAAAAAATATTTTAAAAAGAAAACATTAATTACATTTAGGCCTCGTTTGTAGTAGGTAATTAAAATGTATTAAAACAATACAATACAGTGTTTGCATCCAAACATTGTATTGTATTATTTTAGTACATTTTAATTACCTAATACAGCAAACACCGTATTAGCTAATACATTATATTTTATGATATTATGTTGTATTGTATTAGAAAAAACACATTTTTTTTTTCATTTTTTTTTCAACAAATATTGAATATTGTTGAAATATGTGTTATGTTGTTAATATTTTTTTTATAATTTCAAAATTATATAGGAAATATTTATTTTATAAATACAAATATTATTTATTAAAAAAATCAATTAAATTAAATATTTATCGATTTTTTTATATAAAAATATCTATTGATTTATTCATGGTAAAGATATTTAAAATTAATTATTAACTATTTAAAAAAATATATTATATCTTTTAATATAAAAATATTTCAATAAAGTCATTAGAATAACTTAATATGATATAATACAGTGCATTATCAAACACAGGTTTATATTAAGAGTAATGCTACTTTGCCCAAATTTGGTGCCCAAATGACGTGGCAACACTCTCGTCCATTCATTTAGATTGTATTGGATTTGCTTGATTTAAATGAATGGATGAAAGTGTTGCTACGTCATTTGGACACCAAATTTGGACAAAGTAGCATTACTCTTATATTAATGATAATACAGTGCAATACAATACAATACACTTCAATACAATCCAATACAGTGTGTCAAACGAGCCCTAATTGTTTTAGTTAATGTAATAAATATATATTTATAAATATTTTCTTTGTTTTAGTAAATTTTTAGTCTTTTACCTGTGCCCTAAATTAACATCGACTAAAAGATAATATTGGATCGTAAGTAGAAGTAGTGTAGAACTCCTGTCCTTCATAAATAACCAATTCTCTGTTCTCTCACTCGCAATTCTCATTCACTCATTCTCCACCATGTTCGAATTCACGATCAGCAATCGATCTGAAGAGTGCTCTGGTGCCACTCACGTGCCTGTCACCAACTGCCACCGTCATCAACTCGGCCAAAGCAGTGTCGCTGTTGCACAGTATCCCGAGCGGTCGCGTGATCGCTGTTCTTCAAATCTCGTCTACAGAATTCGGCCACTTCAACTGCATCGAGGGAATTTCTACAGGTGTCGATATTAAAATGCTGATTGGTTTTCTCAACTTTGTTGCCGAACATGCCCTTGACTATGGGTGCTGTTGTTGAAGACAACGGTGGACGGTTGACGGTGAAGATGCGCAATATCGGTCAGTACAATGCCATATTTTTAGTCTTTAACGGATTCTTGTCAAAAGCAATCTTGTATTTAATCCAACTTAGAATCCATGGAATTTTAAGTTTTAACCCACATTGCTTATTTGGCTATTGTTCATCTCAAAGCAGTAAATTGGTCCTGTCATCTTAACTAGTTCTAATTCGATATGGACCGCAATACTTAAATCAAATAGTTTTTCAACTCTGTCTCAAATAGTTTTTCAACTCTGTCTCTACACAAAACCCCATTTCACAATGCAAGTTATAATCAAGTTTTGACATGCTTCATGAGCAAAGCTCAGTTGGTTCTTGCATTTTCGTGTTAGATGGTTACATGAAACATTTACAGGCAACCCATATAAATGATTGGATCATCTTCTTTTTTGTTGGCCTAAATTTATATGGTGTATGTTGGCACTGTTGTCAAGGCCCACGAAAGAAGCTTTCCGGCAGGAAGCTGCGCTTCCAAGTCTAAGATGTTGCTTTTCATATTGCAGGATCTACACCATATGCAGTCTTTAATATGGGATTGATTCAAGCAAATGATCAACATATAAATTTCTTTCACCAAGAACGGACATATGATGTGAGAGTTGGGATGCTTTCAGCAAAGTTTAGAGACATAGTCATGGACATGGTACGAAGATCAGTGGACACAGGTACTGTACATCCATTTCGCTCTATATATTTCATGTATCTTTCCATGTGTTAATTAGCCCGCTTGTTTATCATTGCAGTTAGTGTGATTATAACAAGCACTCAGATCGTGTTTGGCCAAATCCTTCGTCCAGATGTACGTATACCATCTTAGCCGTGAATTTGATCCTATTCTGTTACTTTCCCCTGCCTATTTCGGCTGTTTTTTTTCTTCATGTAACTGATATGAAAAACCTATATATTGTTCAGCTTAACGAATGTATCATTGAAGGTGATACTGGCAACGACCCAATTCAATTTCTTTTAAGTGTTGCACACCTGGTTTTGATTGCGAAGGGACAGAGCACTTTTCTCCCAGACATGGTATGGATTAATGGATCATATACTGCGCTGCCTATGTTGAATTGCCATGTTCCTTCAATCGGTGAACTCTCGTATTACTTTGTTTGAAGGTAACAACTTCAAAAGCAATTTTCCTGAATAAATGCTTTATAAGGTATATACCATTTTGCCATCTTCAAGTCTTCAATACCATATGAATTTGAGATTCTTATCATATAACATAAATATATTCAGTTACTTTGATTTGGTGATTAATCTGTGTAGTTTCATTATTTCTTTTGGGTTATTTTGTTCTTGCTTTTTTGGGTTTTTGGACATTTCCCCTGCCTCTTTCAACATGTAGAGTTGTCAAGTTCTACTGATTGATATTGATATGGTTCACCATTAGTAGAGTTTTGCATATAATCATATAACAGAATTCCTATATATATTTTGCAGCTTCAAGATTGTACGGTATCATTAAAGGTGGTATAGGGGTCGAACCAATTCACTTACATCCGCGTATTGATCACTTGATTTCGATAAGCGAAGGAATTGGCTTCACAGAATGGTGCTATTTGATCAAACATTGTTTTTAGATATCCGTTGAGTGATGACTAGTGTCTGTTTTGTTTTTTTCTCGGTGAAAATAAAATAAAAACATTGTTTGATAGTTTTGAAAGAAAAATTGGGATGAATAAACAGGACACTGTAAATGTGCTTTCTGAATATTCTGTGTTTAAATGCTTCTACAATCTTGTTAGATGTTAGAATCTGAAAATGCTAATGTCCTTGGATACTTTTTCTTTAGCAAGTATTCATCAGTTTTGGCATAATGTGCATTGGACCGATAAGAAAATAGTTTTTATGTATTCAATTCTTTTTGTTAGATTAATAATTTATATAGATGCCTATTTTTCTTTTGTTTTTGGGATCTTTTTATGTGAATTTTTGGTGTATAAGACCTATTTTTCTTATGTTAATAATGGGAGTAAATTTGCATCTCAAACTTTTAATATGTTAATTGTTAGAAAAGAATGCCTGGACACAAAACACAGTGGATTTAAAAAAAAATGCTAAAACACTTGTTTCAATCTTTCAATTATCTTAATTTAGTTGTGCACACATGGATGACAACGGGTGGAGTTTTGGCAAATCCGAAATTGCGAAATGTTTTACAACCCAAACATGAATAATTTTGTGGGTTCGGGTTTCAACTGCGAACCTAAAACAACGTCGTTTTGAGTTTATAATTTTAATTTAATTAAAATGACATTGTTTTGAATTTGGAATTTTTTAAATATTCGGGTTTGGTTTTTTTTTTTTTTTTTGGAACTTGAACCCACTTTGGGTTTACATTTGAGTTACAATAGAATGCACTAACCCATAAATAAATGCTAAGAGTTGACAATTTAATTAGAATCTACATAATCCAGTGAGTAATGCTAGGTTTTCCAAATTTTTTCTCAAAAAATTTCCCAAATTATGTGGTATGGTGAGTTGTCAACTTCTTGTAAATCATGAGTTTTTGTGGCATGGGATGTGATGTTGACATCTTACCATGCTACATAATTTGGGAAGTTTTTTGGGAAAAAAATTGGGAAGCATAGCATTCCTCTAATCTAATTGAATCCTTCAATAGAGAAAGATACTTTATGATATATATAGAAAGGTAAGAAACATCATAAAGACATAAACAAGCAATTTCAAACAATTTGGTTGTATTTAGTAAAACTCATTTATTACTTATTAGTCGCCAATCGCCATTCTCTCCGTAGTCAGTACCACCCATTTATTTATGTTCTGTTTTGGTTATAAAACAATAAAAATCATAATGTATCTGTAAAAAAATGATATTTATATAAACAAAAGTGTTCAAAAAAAAAAAAAAGGTAGTTGATAGATATAAGAAACATAGAAATAAGTCAAATAATAATGAATAATTTGCCATAGGTGACTTCACAGTGTTAATTATCATGCAAACATAGGTGAGAGTTGCACAATAATAACCGGACCTAAAAGAGAGAAACAAATTTGACGCTAAAGGTATAAATCTTTTGACCGAGAAAAAACACGTACAAGTTGAATATAGTTATAACTTATGACCAATAAAAATGATACAATCAACATTATTTACAAGTATTACAAACACGGACCCAAATTGGTGGTTTCGATGATTTCAGTTAGTAACCAAAACCGTAGAAACCTTGTATCAATTAGTTAGGATACAATTCGGATACAAATAAATGAGTTTTAACGGGACAAAAACACAAGTTCAATATAGTTATAATAAAAAAAAAGTGACAAAACTTTGGGGAGAATTACACAATAATAACAAAACCAGACTAGAAAGGGAGAAGCAAATTTTATATCACATACAAATCTTTTGATGGGAACAACCAAGATGCACAGATTTTACATGCTACATATCCTGCAAATCTGCAATATCCATATCATTTTCTGTACAAAAAGAACATCCTTATAGTTCAACTTCCATGTAAGGCTTGTATGAAGCCGAAACAATGAATATGTGATACTTGATATTCACAAAATTCAATCCGAAAAAAACTTTTGAAGTTGTTACATGATCTTCAGACAAAGTAATACATGAGTTCACCAATTGGAGGAACCAGGCAATTCAGCATGGGCGGTGCGCTCCTAGATCCAAATATCCATACCATCTCTGAGAGAACAATTCCTTCCCCGATCGAAATCAAGTCATCAAGACGTAAATGTAAGTGAATTGGGCTTTTGTAAGTATCACCCCCTTCAATGACACAATCGAGTATCTGCACAATATATTGCATTGCATTGCATCCCATCATATCAGTACTTGACAACAGATGGTGCCAAACATATTGCATTGCTTGATTCACTGACAACTGAACAGTTCAAATTATTAGACAAATGTACTTACATCTTGAAGAAGGACACAGTATACACATGTTACGCCAAACGTCACCTCTCTACCTGTTATAGTCACAACAACTGCGATAATAAACAAGCGTGTCAATTAGTACATGGAAAGATGTTAAGATAATAAGCATGAACTGTATAGCAAAATTAAAGCAACAAATTGAATAAGAAAAGCGAAAGGGATGCACAATATACTTGTGCCTGTTAATTTTTGTGCCAAACTAGCGATCATCTCTCTAAAATTTGCTGTAGGTATCCCAACTTTCGCATCATATTTTCGCTCTTGGTTCTCGAAATTTATATGATCATCATTAGGTTGAATCAATTTCATTTTAAAGAATATGTATGGTACTGCAATTCCTGCAATGTGAAAAAGCAACATAATTTTAGACCTTATTGACTCAATCTTGCTTGGATTGGCCAATCTACCGTACAAAAATACACTTAAAATGCAACAAAGTATCCTTCAAAACAGAGTATTTACTATAATCAAAAACTACAAACAAACAAAAAAATGCACATTTGCCCTCTAATTATAATCCCAATTAATTAACATTCAAAGACTTTACCAGTTATGAAATTAAATACAAGATTGATGAAAGTAAACAACAATTGATAATCATTTACAAAGTCACAAACATGAAACCCACAGTAAACATATCATTTGACAAAGAAAAGGGCAAAATTGTACTGACCAGTATTCTGCATGACCACCTGGAACTTGCCATCGTCGTCATCAACAGCACCAATAGTCACGGACAAATTGTCGTTGGAGAAAAAGTGCAGATATCTGTACAGCCTGTCAATATCGAAACCAGTAGCGGCACCTTCGTGGCAGAGGAAGTGATCGAATTCCGTAGACAAGATTCGGAGAGCAGCGATCACGTGACCGTCAGGGATTGTGACCAGCAGCGACACAGTGTCGGCGGAGTAGATGATGGTGGACATTTGTGCCAGGCTCGTGAGCGGCGTCAGGGATCTCTTCAGATCAATTGCTCTTTTGAACCTGAGTTCTGTCATGGACATGGTGGCGCGTGTGTTTGGACAGAGTGCGAGTGGGAGAACAGAGAATGGAAAAAAAAGCAAGAGTTGGTTATTTTTGGCGGCAAATGATATCGATGATATTGTGTCAAGATAATGATTTATATATTAATTTTCTAAAATAAAATTTGGGCCTGAATTGGGCCTTCACTATTCACGTGCACTCACATTTTGTCGGTCCACTATTTAGCAAGTCTCTTTTCTTGAATCTTTTAGATCCTGATTAATTTTTTGATCGCGATCAGACGATCAGATTTTATACGGTTGATATTCGTCCGTTTGAAGCTTTTCTTCCCCTCTATTTTTTTTTTTAAAAAGCAACATCTTGTATCACGCAACCGCCTTCACGGATTCCTTTACTTTTCCCGCCATTCTCTCTCTGTATCCCTCCATTTCCTCTCCATTTTTTTCTGTTTGGTTTCTAAGAAACCGGAGGAAAAAGCAAAGAAAATCCACGAGTTACACTTTTCGCTTTCTTATGTCCAGTCGTTGTTGTAAATTTTCTGGAGAAAGTAACCATAACCGTCACAATAATAGAATTCTGGAAAGAGTTCACTTCACACACTTCAAATTGTTATCACTAGTTCACTGACTAATAATTTTTTTCACAGTGCCCTAGTGTTTCAATTTGAGAATGGCGATTTCGTCGATTCAACTTTGTCACGGCGTGTGGTCTGCCGGTGCGAGAATGGCTTTCTCGTCGTCGTTACATGAGCAAGCGATTTCAACTTCTGTTAGAGTGTCTTTCGGTTTTCCAGGTCCAATTGGATGGAATTCGTGTCGTTTTAAGGGTTCTCAGTCTCGTACTTCGGCTGTGGTGAGAGAGAGAGGAGAGAAAATCGAAGAGTATCCTCCAATAGATGAATCTGTGGATGCTGATGAGGATAGGCAGGTATATCATTTTTTTCATATTCAATTTTCAATTCGCCCTTCGATATATTGGTGCATGTTGTAAAAACCATATTTTACTTCTTCTTTTGATAGATTGTACACTCGACACCAAAGCCAGAACGTGATTTTACTGGCACAGATGCTGTGCCTATCTATGTGATGCTACCCGTGAGTTTTGTTCATTTTTCACTTATGTACTGTCACTCTTTCTGTTATTCGATTCTGTCAATATGTGGGCTTGATTTTCTCGATTTTTGCTGCTA
Organism: Acer yangbiense; assembly: GCA_008009225.1. NCBI lineage: Eukaryota > Viridiplantae > Streptophyta > Magnoliopsida > Sapindales > Sapindaceae > Acer > Acer yangbiense. Next base: position 4,055,970 of record CM017764.1, read on the forward strand.
AAATGAAAAATGGAAGTCATTGTCTAAGTTTTGATATCTTGTGTTCTGGGCGGTGGCAGCTTGGCGTCATTAATATGGACTGCGAGCTGGTTGATCCAGAAGGTCTGGTGAATCAGCTGCAGATTTTGAAGTCGGTTAATGTTGATGGCGTTATGGTTGATTGCTGGTGGGGAATAGTAGAGGCACATACTCCTCAGGTATACAATTGGAGTGGCTACAAGAGACTCTTTCAGATCGTGCGGGACCTTAAGCTTAAATTACAGGTTCAGTGTTTCTCTTTTCCTTTACCTATTTATGTGTTGATACTTGATAGATAGATAAGTGGAAATAAGTGGATGTTGTTTTTATTTTGTACACCTGCGTATTGGATCTGATTCACATTAGTGAAATCTTTAAGATTGTAGTCACTTGAATTCAATTCTCCATTTCTTTTGGGTTCAGACATGACACGGAGCTGTTTGTTTTATGATTTACATCTGTGTATAATACTGATTGCTGCATGTTGTAAAAAGCATGTTTGCATCTACTATAGGGAATTTGAATTAGCATACAGGAATTGAAAAAAGTACTTCAATAGGGATGTTTGTGAGTTATTGATATACAGACGGTAAAAAATATATGGGAATTATACTGAATAGCTTAAGTTAACTTTTATGACCAAGCAGAGTGAAAAACAGTTTCTCGATTGCTGTGGACTCTAGAATCTAGCACTAGATAAATAATGATGGCATTTATGTACCTGGTTGACAACCTCATACGGTCAATGTTGAAAACTTGAAACTTAGTTGAGTTGAAATGAGGAATGACACCTTCTGTAGCTGTCAAGATTTTGACAACTGTCCACAGTATGCTAAAGTGAGTCTCTTGAAATGAGTGATCTAATAGATGTTTTATGTTTAGTGAAAGATGTTATTCTATATATGGAGAAATATTAGTAAGCTATGTCTACATAAATAATTAACATTATTTTCATGAGACTTGTGTCTATTAACCTTAAACTGAAATGGTTTCAGGTCGTTATGTCATTTCACGAATGTGGAGGCAATGTTGGTGATGATGTTCACATTCCACTCCCCCAATGGATAAGGGAAATTGGTCAAAGTAATCCAGACATATATTTCACCGATAGAGAAGGAAGACACAATTCTGAATGCTTGACATGGGGAATTGACAAGGAACGTGTTTTAAAAGGTCGGACTGCTGTTGAGGTATTATTGCATTGGTGTGAGATTCTTTAGAAATACGATTTTCTATACTTTTCTATTATTAATTACTAATGCTGTTGAGGTATTGGTATGGGCGTATTGCATAGGACTTTTGTTGATGTTTATAAAATATCTGCTTGTTGTACCGTTGTATTGTTGTCAAGTTTCATGTTCATCTTTTCTCCTAAGCAATAAATATGAACTACGAAAGTTTAAGGTGACACTTGCCAGGGGACAAGACATGTATGAGTATTTTACGCGTCTAGTCGTCTTTAAAAAAAAAATACTTCTAATCAATTGCTAGGATTATATCTATTATATCATGAATATTAACACCAGCTTCGTATCTATCTAGAAGCAACTATATTCTCAAATATAGTTTTCTCATTTCTCCGTGGGCAGCTTGTTCTCTGTTTGGCTTACTTTTTTTCTCTATTAATCTAGTTGTTTGTTTCTTATTAAAAGAAATAACCATATTCTTTGAAAGAAGTATATTTTCTTTAGTAGACAATGCAGTTGAAGCTACGGTTTTGTGGTTTAAGTAGACAAGTAATTGAGCTTGAACTTTTTCTTCCTTCTCATTTTTTGTCGTACATGGGAAGCCATGCAATTGTTTGATGCATAATTTGAGTGTTAAGAATCTAGTGTTTTTTAACTTCTGTTTGGTGATAATATTAATACAGGTTTACTTTGACTATATGAGAAACTTTCGGGTAGAATTTGATGAGTTTTTTGAGGATGGCCTAATCTCTGAGATTGAAGTAGGGCTAGGTCCATGTGGGGAGCTACGGTATCCTTCTTATCCTGCAAAGCATGGCTGGAGATACCCTGGTATTGGTGAATTCCAGGTACATCTTCGAATAATTGGTCATTGGAATTTTTCTTTCACCACAGAAAGCCACCATTATCATTATGAATTTATGAATTATCTTTCAAAAGATTGCTTGATAACCTTCTAATCTAACTATATAATTTTTTCAAAGTCATGACCTCGCTCTATCAACCCAGTCTTTCTATAAATATGTGCAATTCTTCAATGCATTGATACAAACTGTTTCAGTTCAGTGTTATGATAAGTACTTACTGAAGAATCTGAGCAAAGCTGCAGAAGTAAGGGGCCACTCTTTTTGGGCTAGAGGACCAGATAATGCAGGTTCTTATAATGACGCACCACATGAGACGGGTTTTTTTCGTGATGGGGGTGACTATGACAGCTATTACGGTAGATTCTTCCTTAATTGGTATTCTCAAGTTTTGGTTGACCATGGTGATCGTGTACTTGCTTTGGCCAATTTGGCTTTTGAAGGAACTTGCATTGCTTCCAAGGTACGTGCCTTTTAAGAATGGTATATGTCTTTCCATTTCAGATGAGACAAATTTTTCATTTTGTCTCTTTGAGAATGAATATTTTAATTAAGATGTCATCTGTGATTACATATTTACATTTACTATAAAGAGTCTTTGCTGTAATTTGATTGATGACCAGCTATCAGGTATCCATTGGTGGTACAAAACAGCTAGCCACGCTGCTGAATTGACTGCTGGCTTCTACAACCCATCAAATCGTGATGGCTATGCTCCAATTGCAGCAATGTTGAAGAAGCATGAGGCTGCTCTAAATTTCACATGTGTTGAATTGCGCACTCTGGACCAGCACGAGGACTTCCCTGAGGCACTCGCAGACCCTGAAGGATTGGTTTGGCAGGTAAGAGAGTGCAGAAATTTTTGTTCTAATGTTCTCTTATCTGGATATAGAATGTTTAAACCCTGGTCATAAGGGATCTCCTGCAAGGAAAAATAGATAATCAAATTTGTAGAATGGTGGTTGTGAGCTTTGGACATGGTTTTGACCAAAATTATTGTAGTTTGCAATGCGTCCAAAATTTATCAGAGTTGGGTTCTTGAAGTGGTTACAATATTGGAATATGAACAGTCATTAATGAAGGAAAAAAGGAGGAAGTCGGATTGACCTGAATTTGTATTAGTTTGGGCCACATTATCATGTGTATTCACTTGTAATTTGGTATCATCTTTTTTTAATTTCAGGTGCTGAACGCCGCATGGGATGTTTCCATAGCAGTTGCTAGTGAAAATGCTCTCCCTTGCTATGATAGGGAAGGCTATAACAAGATTTTAGAAAATGCCAAGCCCTTTAATGATCCAGATGGGAGGCATTTATCTGCTTTTACCTACCTCAGGCTCAGCCCTGTTCTATTGGAGAGACATAACTTCATAGAGTTTGAACGATTTGTCAAGAGAATGCATGGTAAAGTTAGACTTTTCCCTTTCTCTTCTTTTTAATTTATACAATCTTTGCTAAATTGTAGGTTTCCTGTGGTGGCCACTCTACTGATTCCTTCTATAACCAGTAGGACAATAAAAATTGTTTGGTGTCCTTCATCACTGAACTTAAAATACCTGGAATAATTATTGAATTTGCTTTCATCGCTTGCCAAAAGATTTAACCATTTCACTTGCGCAAGAAATATTCCTTTCCAGGATTTGATTCCATAATCGACAAGCAGCCTTCTTTTTTTCCCTTAATTTTTTTATTTATAGTTTTTTCAGATCCTACTTGTTGCTAACTGTTATTATTTTACAATTGGTGTGGGGTAAGAAGGCATACATAAAATTCCTTTAAGATGACTGGAAAGGTTATATATGCTTTCATTTCCGACAGCTCCTTTGCATGTGTAACGACCCATATATGTGATATAATTAATTTTTGTCAATTAGCTAGCATTTTATAGCATGTTCATTCTTGCTTTCATTTCCAATAAGCGAGCCAAGCCATGCCTTACTTTGTGCGCCTTTGGCATTGTTGTGTGGTCAGTTTTGTAGAGTTGCAAAGCGATGATGTATGCAATTTAAAAATAAAAATCTCCAATAAGTCATGTTTGATGAACCAAAACTTATACTTTTCTGATCTCCAAATGCAGGGGAAGCAGTTCCTGATCTTGAATTATATCCGGACAAAAACCATACCGAATTTCAGGGGCCAGATGGCCAGGTTCCTGTTGACTAAAATGTCTTGTAACATTGCAACGTATGGGTAAACTTCGTTTTTGTCGGTCCTCATATGTTAAATCTTATATAATTGAAAAGTAAATAATTCGTAGCATAATGCAACAAAGCTGATTGCCACATTGATGAATTGATGAATTGATGATCTTTGGTTGCAAACATGATCCTCTTATTGTCAAATAAAGCTTTTCCTTGCTGTGATGCTTGGACATTTGGCCCATTAATGAGTTAAAACAGAATAAATTGCTCTTTTATTTATTTATTTATCTCAAATTATTGTAACTAGAAGGGTTAATTGCACTAACCCGTATTTTATTGGATCTAGTAAGATTTTAAAATGATGTCCTAAATTAACACAAACAACCTTTATCATCAAGTTAATCCGTTAAATTTAACGGTTGACTAACATTGACCTATGAAAAACCAAATATACATCTGCCACTTCATCACAAACATAAAATATTTTTAATTAAAAATTGATAAATAATAATAAAAAAAAAAAGATAATATATTGGTCATCTGCGGAAACATACTCAATTTGTGGAGAAGCCTCCTCTGCGAACTGCAGAAGGTCGATCTCCAATATTGGAAAATGTCTGTTCCGGTAAGTAGGAGATTATCAAAAATCTATTGTTTTCGTTGGCGGTGGTGGGGCTCCATCGTTAGTAGATTATCTTGTTTTTTTTTTTTTTTTTTTTTAATTTGTTTTTTTTTTTTCAATTTTAATTAATATATATATATATATATATATATATATATTATGTTTGAAATGATGTGGCAAGAGTATATTTGGTTTTTCAAGGGTCAAAGTTAGTCAACCGTTAAAGTTAACGGATTGACTTGATGGTAGGGGTGTTTATGTTAATTTAGGGTATTTTTTTGAAATCTGCTAGATTTAATAAACTAAGGGTAAATTAGTGTAATTAACCCTAACTAGAATCATAAATTATTGTAATTAGAACTTGTTTAATTCGAAATTACTTTTTTCTTTTGTTTCTTTGGTTATGTACTAGTCATTGAATTATGTAAATTGAATAAAGATGTGCAATTTTTTTATTTTTTTTTATTTTACAGTAATAAAGATGTGTAATTCCGTTTAAAACTAGACAAGAATGCATAAGTATTTGATTCCTGAAAAACATTGGAGTTGTCCAATTAGAGGCACGAAACGGTTTTGCGTAACGGTCCATGAATCTAGGTCACGTGATATGCCTCCCTAAGGGCCAGGGCGGGGCCGGCGGGCACACCCATTTCTCGTGTCCAGCTGGGTCCCTTAATCCCCCGGCACGTGCAACATGTGTTTCCCTCACACGTCTGTAGATCCCTCTAAGCCTCTCCCTCGCTTATACACACATGACACACCCACACACGCACAAAGCACACACGCCTCGTTCGTGTCAAACCCTAATTTCGCACACACCTACACGTTTGAATCTCCGCACACACGCGTGAAGCCCTAGGCCTCACACGCACGAGCGCAGCTTTCATTTCCCAGCGGTCTCCTCCGCCGCCTTTGTCCTCGCCGGAAAGCACCGAATTCCGTTTCTTCGCCTTTACAGAGCTCCGTCTGATCACCGTCAAATAACGCCGGAGATTTGCTCCAGTGGCGGGAATTCTGGTTTTTTCCGGCACGAAAACTTAGGGTTTTGGAGAGGGAAGACGGATCTATTTCTAGAAGGCTTGACGTCAGAGAGTTTGTGTATGTGAGAGTAAAAAGGTGAAATTTGTGGAGAAAGGGAAAGTTGGAGGCGCTCAAAGTGTCTTTTTTGTAAAGTTACGGCTATGCGTTAAAACGACGCGGGACTGTGTTTTCAAGGTAATATTAGATTTATTTTTATTTTTATTTTTGTTATATTTTTGTTATAACTTCGTATAGCTATGCGTTTTTTTTAGCAGAATTGTTTTTCCAATTTTATGGAAAATTGAGTTCTGTTTGGGATACAATTATACAAAGTCTTAATTGAGTGACAATTACTTCATTTTTAGACTTTGGTGACTTAAAAGAGGTGAATTTTCTTTTGAGTTTATGTGACCTATCTGTGTTGAGTAGTTGATCTTAACCTTCCGTTTGGTTGCCATGAAAACTGTCTGGAAACAAAAGTAAATAACACTTTTTGAGTTTTCTGTTCTTAAGAAAAGTTTGTGAGAAACTCAAGACTCATATGAGTTGACTTATTAACTCCTAAATGGTTCTACTACTAAAAAAATTCATTTAGAACCTGAAATTGTTGGGAACTCTAGAATCAATGTGATATTGACCTTTTGAGATCATATTGCTGCAGTTTATGGTATATCTAAGGCATACATCAAAAACGTGCAAGGTCGAGTGGTAATGATGATATTTCTCTAAGATATTTATAATCTTAGAGTAACTGGGGTTAGAAGGCGGGGAAGAACATAGAGAGGCATTATGGCAACAGATATGCAGAAATTGATTGGAACGAGTGAAGAAGATGATGAGGAAGAAATGGACATGGATGTTAAGGAGGAGGATGACGAAGATGAAGAAAACGGAGAGAAGCACGTTTCCAAGCAAGTGATGGTGGGGGTTGATGCAGGTGTATCAACATTTAGTGGTAATAATAGTCAATTTCAACAGCACCAACTTCAAGAGCAAGTGGGCACCCCAGGAGGGGGAGGAGTGCGGAGGTGTAGGCCTTTAGAAGAAAAGGAGAGGACAAAGCTGAGAGAGCGGCACCGGAGAGCAATCACTGCTAGAATCTTGGCTGGTCTACGGAGGCATGGTAACTATAATCTTAGGGTCAGAGCAGATATTAATGATGTAATTGCAGCTCTGGCAAGGGAAGCTGGTTGGGTTGTTCTTCCTGATGGAACCACATTTCCTTCAAGATCTCAGGTACTTATTTGTCAAGTGCAAAGCTTTCTTTCCACCTGGTTCAGCATGTTATTAAATTGTGGAAATAAGTAAATTGAATCTATAAAAAAAACTATTTGCTAATGCCTCAAATTGTTTGTGTGATATTGAGATGCAATTCTGTTCAACTAAGTTTATGTGACTGTGAGATGTAAGTTAGCTGATTGAAGAAAAATATTTGATTATGCTTTTTATATTAGTAATTATCTGATCCTACACTATATGTGCATAATAATTATTGGCTTGCTCAATACGGGTTGTAACGACCAGTACATCTTACATTTTTCTGTATAAAATTTAAATATTCCCTTGATATTGACTTCGATTAAATATTAGAAAAACTCAAATGGAATTGTTCTCTCTTTGAATTTCGCAGGGATCAAGGCCTGCTGCTGGAACTTCTGCTATGATAACTTCATCACCTTCTCTCATGGTGCCACAACAGACACCACCTCCAGCCCTCAGAGGAGTCTCTCCTGGCTATTGCAGCTCCGTGGAGTATAACACATGTGAAATGAAAGGTGTTTTTATCCCCACACCATCACCTTATGATATATCACCAAGTGCTCCATCACAAACTTCAGCTCTGGTGGGAGATGGGGTTAAACAAACTGAGAGTCATTTACTTATAGGTGGCCCAATGGATACTGTCAATGACAAGCAGGTAAGAGGACTGATTTGTTTGGAGGGTATTTCTGTTTCAGTCTCTTCATAATTTGATGCTGGTATGCTTAGAAGTCAAACATTTATGCTATTCCTATTTGCACTTGAAGTACTATAGAAAATGAAAAATGATCATACAGTTAGATTAATAGAATGTACCAGCCTCTTGATAGTGGACCATGTGCCACAGCACAATGATTGTCTTCTTGACAGTATCTCACGAGGGCACATTTGAAATTTATATATCTGGTATAGAAGTTAGTACGTTCAATTTAAAAGCTTCCTAGGTTGGTTCATGTCATATATTCATTTCAAACTTCTCTTCTTTTTCTAGATTGTTGACATGCCTCCTAAGTTACCAGAGCGTGATTTTGCTGGCACGCCATATATTCCAGTTTATGTGATGTTACCTGTAAGTTTTCTAATTTCAGTCTTACTCTTTCTAACTTTACCTTTTTTCTGTTTATTTAAGTTTTCTTATCTTGCATTGCTGCTCTATGTGAGCCGATTTGCATAGTTAGCCAGAATTGTTTTTCCCTAAACTAATTTTCATGTTTTCTCATTAAGCCTTATAAAGAAAGAATGTGTTTAGCTGACATATATGGTATTTCTTTAAGGGATAATCGATAACCAAATGTCATACATGATTACTGAATTGATTACTTACAGAAGTTTTGTTGCAATGACTTCTTTTAATGGTGCTAGTTGGGTGTCATCAACATGAAGTGTGAGCTAGTTGATCCAGACGGCCTACTGAAGCAGCTAAGGGTATTAAAAGCGATCAATATAGATGGGGTTATGGTTGATTGCTGGTGGGGAATAGTAGAGGCCAATGCTCCTCAAGATTATAACTGGAGTGGTTACAGGAAGCTCTTTCAAATGGTTTGTGAGCTTAAGCTTAAATTACAAGTAAGTTATGTGAGATATGGGATATGTTTGCTTTTGTATTGCTCCTGAAAATTCATTTTAAACTGATAGCTGATTGTATTATTGATATGATATTGCCTCAGGTTGTGATGTCATTTCATGAATGTGGAGGCAATGTTGGTGATGATGTTTGTATCCCCCTACCACACTGGGTGGCAGAAATTGGTCGAAGTAATCCTGACATATTCTTCACTGATAGAGAAGGAAGAAGAAACCCTGAGTGTCTCTCATGGGGGATTGACAAGGAACGAGTTTTGAGAGGCCGTACTGCTGTTGAGGTATTACCTGTCTGACAGGTCTAATTTGGACTGAAATTGTCTAGAATTATATTCTTGTAGCACTTTAGCATTTCTCATTTATTTTCCCTATTTCATTTTTGCAATAATCACAGAAGTTTGGTCAGATTGACAAAATCCATATATATAGATATATATATATATATATAGGTAAACCCTGAGCAGCAGGTTTATACTTTTTGGACAATAGATTTTTGTTTTGGCTAATGCTTGAAACATAACTGTGCTGAATCCAAATTTTTATTTGACTTCTAACATTGGTTTTTAAAGCAGAAGTGATTTGATTTTGTCTGTTGATTCTTTTTTTCATTGGATTTTTCGTATTAGATTTGATATGCTTGCTCAATAATTGGCTTCTTCGGAAAAAATTAATTAATATTTTTTTTGTCCTGGGTTATGTAGGTATATTTTGACTACATGAGAAGCTTCCGGGTGGAATTTGATGAATTGTTTCGGGATGGTATCATCCTCATGGTTGAAGTTGGATTAGGTCCTTGTGGTGAGCTACGGTACCCATCTTGTCCAGTAAAGCATGGCTGGAGATATCCCGGCATTGGAGAATTCCAGGTAATCTGCTTTATAATTTTTATGTTGACTTCTTTAGTGGCTGAGTTTGCTGTCTTTAGGACTTAGTTGATAAAGCGTTTCAAGTTGCCTTCTTTGCTCTTTTTTGGGGTACAAAGTATATGAAGTTTCTACTGCAGAAAAGCCTGATTTGTTTGTGAGTTTGTGAAATTGAATCTTTTTATTAGAAGTTCTGTTCTTCATGAACACAAACAGGAAAAATAAAGAAACATGATGGAAAAAAAAAAGTTCTAATCACTCTCTCTTCCAATCTAAGGAATACTTTCCTTCTACCTGGCTAACAGCTTTATTTTGTTGATATGGCATTGCTGTCATGAGCTCAATTACCGTAACCAAAAGTGTTTAATCTGTTCCATACTGTTACTTAAGACGTTATTTATAAATTGCAAATGCACACTCGCAACCTTGCCATTATGAATATGTTGCTGCTCTCTCAACATTTTTATTTAAAAACTGTTGCTCTCTTGCTCTTCGTAAGTGCTTTGTTGAGCTATGTTTGCCACAACTTCCCTTGTTTCCCCCAATCCTTCTCTCTCCGTCACCCCTCCTAATAAATAGGAAACGATGCCTAGCAGAGCTCATAGGCTTGTCTTTAAGAGATGATATTTTTAGAAGTTATAATTGTGCAAATGTAACTGGTATTTATTGCTATGGGTTGTGAATCTACTTGAGAAATGAACTGTTTTCCAACTTCTTAGCATGGGAAATTGGCCATCAATGAACATGATGATTATAGGTCTTCCTCCTTAACTTGTGGATTTCACTGATCTTTTTAATTTTCTTCTTTTCTTTTTTTACCTTTCGTTAACAGTTATATGTGATCATGTTTTTCCTTATAACATAATTTTTTTTGTTTGCAGTGTTATGATCAATATTTTCTAAAAAGCCTGAGGAAGGCAGCGGAAGTGAGGGGACACTCCTTTTGGGCCAAAGGACCAGATAATGCTGGCTCCTATAATTCACAGCCACATGAAACAGGCTTTTTTTGTGATGGAGGTGATTACACTGGTTACTATGGAAGGTTTTTCCTTAATTGGTACTCTCAGGTTTTAGTTGATCATGTTGACCGAGTGCTTTCGCTGGCGAAGTTAGCTTTTGAAGGCACCTGCATTGCAGCAAAGGTGAGTTAGGCTTTGAGAAATTTTCTTATTAAGATGGAAGATTACCATTTGACCTTTTAAATGTGATACTACGATGGAATGGAAGAACATTTTGTTTTCTTCACCATTTAATTGCATTGTCCCCAATTTCAAGCTAAACTGCCAAGTTATGCTATTGCAGACCAGTCTACTAACGTAACAAAATAGACCTTTTTTTTTCATTTTCTTTTTATAGAAGAACACTGATAAACCAATTCAAATCATTTATTTATAAATTTCACTTTCACGTTTATTATTATTTGTCAAAAAAAAAAAAAGAATCTTGCAGTGGAGAACCTTTACCTCAGTGAACCAACTACCCACATCATGAGCCTGCGCAATGGGGTGTTAATTTATTGTTGCTGTAGATCCATCTCACTATTGCTGTGCAGTAAAATCTTACTCAACCATGTTAGACTCATTTATATCCTGATTTTAGATAACATCTTGGAAATTAATGTAAAGGTTGTTATTGTAGTTATTGCTTCATCGATTCTCTTTGCTACATTTTAATTGCTGAGCAGCTATCAGGTATTCACTGGTGGTACAAGACAGCCAGTCATGCTGCTGAATTAACTGCTGGGTTCAATAACCCATGTAATCGTGATGGCTATGCTGCAATTGCAGCAACACTAAAAAAGCATGGAGCCATTTTAAACTTCGCATCTTCTGAATTGCACATGTTAGACCGACATGAGGACTTCCCTGAGGCACTGGCAGATCCTGTGGGTCTAGCGTGGCAAGTAAGCACCGAGCATCTCAAACCTCCTTATCAGCCTTAGTATTTACTTTTAATCTATCTTTTAATAATGAAAAAGGGATCATTTTTAGAAAAAGCTGGCTTGTGTGTTGGTTTTGGCTAGATTGGGAAAGTGATCTTGCAATTTATCACTTCTGATTCTAGAGTTTATGTTATTTCAGGTGCTTAATGCCGCATGGGATGTTTGTGTACCAGTTGCTAGTGAGAGTGCATTTCCTTGCCATGACAGAATAGGCTACAACAAGATATTGGATACTGTCAAGCCCCTGAGTGATCCAGACGGAAGGCACTTTTTTTCTTTTACCTATCTAAGGCTTGACCCATCTCTCATGGAGAGACAAAACTTCATGGAATTTGAACGATTTGTAAAGAGAATGCATGGTAAGCTCTGAAGAAGACTATAATCAATTACTACTCTATTGTTGCAGTGTCGCATACTTCACTGATTTTCATTAGATTGACAGGCAATACATTTTTAAATAATTTGAAAATAAAAAAGCTCTTTAATGGCCATACATTATTTATCTGCTATTTACTTTATTCCTTTTTACTGTAGGGGAAGCAGTTCTTGATCTCCAGGTGTAGCTGAGGATGAAGATTTTCCCAATAGATTGTATATTTCTTTTTCCCAGAAAAAAATGTACTGGGGTTATTAGTAGCAGTTCAGGTAATATATTATTAAATCTTAGAAGCGTCATTGTATATGAGAAATCACAAAATGCAAAGCTGTCCATTGGTTTCCCTAAACCTGTGATAGTTGATGTGCTTGCATCTTAAGTTAGGTTTGATTATTAAACCAAATCAAAAGATTTAAATTCATATTATTTGGGTAACCTGAGTTAGGGTATTATTGTGGTAACAGTATTATTGTGAGGTTACCACCGCGAAAGGTTTGTATGTATGTGCTCACGGTATCCACCATCGAAGCAAATGTTTTTTCGAACAAATCCAATGGAAGATGAAAGAATTTGAATTATACTATTTGATCCTTGGTTTACCTCTGGTTTGGTTTAAGTTAAGCTAAAGAGATTTGACAAATTCAATCCCTAAATTCTCTTGTTAGGCATCTTTCTTTTGCTGATTCAATCGCTGCAAAGACATTTGCTAGATAAATTAAGTAAAACAGAAATCGTGTTTTCTGTTGTTCTAGACCCTGTGGTTTTCTTGAAGCTTTCGTTTGAATATCTTCCGAGTGAGGAAGAAAAATTGCTGAAATACAGGAACTAGTTGGTGTATCTGTATGGTATGAATCAAGTTTTTCAGTCTCATTGACAATGATTTCAAATATTGACCATGATACGGTGACCATCGATCCAGTCTAGAACTTGTCATGTTCACTAATAACAATTGACTGAACCTCCAATTTTCTTCTGGAATCAATTCTCCAGAAATCATGCTATCATTAATAATATACAGAAGCTATCAGTAAAAAGTAAAAACTAGAATGATGACCAATCGAGCATTGAACTTGCCTTCTCCTAGAAACAACTGGAACTTCATTTACAGCTGACGGGAGGCTAATGGTGCTTGATATGAATGAAAAAAAAAATTTAATGGTCAGGTTACTTACAACAAGAATTTTGTGAGCTCCCTGAGGCTGACTTCTTGAACACCATTTGACCGGACTCATTAACATCAAAAAGACGCCCTACAAATCCATCCCAACTGTCCCTCCATTTCTTAGATGACAAAAATGTAATTTGCTCACTTGATCTATCAGAAGTCTCCCCCTCTTCCATGTCATGGAATGTTCCATAGTTAGGAGGTGAGTAAGACAGCGGGATATCTAAAGCAACAGCCCGTTCAAGAGCTGCCTTGTACTCCACACTATGTTCTCGTACAAGGGACTCCTGACGCTCCATCCTTTGATTTGCTGGAATTTCCATAATACGATCTTTTTCCAGCATCAACTAAATTCAACAAAAATAATGTTTCAGTTTCACACCAAAGATGAAAATTTACCCTCTACCTTCAACAATTTACTTATTTACTAGTCTTACTATCATGGTGTTTGTACTTAGATTGCATTTGTAAAAATAAAAAAGACGATAGTATAACTATTTTCTTCAGGTATGTGTATTAACAAGTTTACATGCGACATAAAAATTGGTATGGATTGAGAATGTAAAAGGGCTAATCATTTCGTTAGGCTTTGAACCCTATTAACCCTGCTAAGATTTAGAATTTGCAATATCAGGATGAAGCGAAAACTTACATCAAGCGCAATCTGAGATTCTCTCTCTATCCAAATGATGGCATGGTCAGAAGTTGCATTGCAGGAAATAACTATGTGCTCAAACCTGCCGTCTACTGGGACTGCAGTCCTCACAACTGGGGGAAATCTTCCTAGCCTGAACCAATGTAAAAGAAATAGGTAAATTGAAGTGCACCTTCATAGTGCCGGTAGCTCAACTTATCCCACCTTAAAAGTGGATATATGACATGGATTCCATCTGATTTGTGAACTTTAACACCCTTGTTGAGTACATGTTTCGGATAAAAATAGTTATCAAGGTACATTTGCTATACCTGAAGAGCTTCCTCTCAACAATATGGTATAGGCGTCCAGGAGCATAGAGCCGTCTTGGGTCTTTAAGCACATTCTCGAAAGTGCACGTATCCTTCAGGCACATCAGACAAAGCAAGCATGGCAAGCTGTCAAATTTAAGGAAACATGCTGAATTAATAACTCATCTGCTCATCTGGATAACTGTGATGTCTGGATTATATTATTAGCATATTTATCTAGGTTACATTGACAATCTCTTACATAGTAGTTACTAAAGAAAGGACTATTAATTGAGAAAAAAAAAAAGTCATAATTTTGACAAAATTTGGACCCTTCTACGAGAAAGAACAGCGAATAGCAAACTTCACACAAAGATTATTTCAATATGGCCCACACGAGTATTTTATGTTAACACACTAGAAGGGTTACTTTTGGCTATTCTGAAATTTCTTTTAAGTCATTAGAAACATAAAAAAAAAAACTCAGATTGGAGAAAATATGGTTTTAGACTTCTAGTGTTGATTTCTTTTGAAGAAATATAGAATCTGACATATCCAATTTTTGTGTAGCCAATAATGATGCAAAATATCATAAAGATCAAAAACAAAGAAATAATTAGCTAGCATTAAAAAGGTGTCTAAGACATACTATCTTTTACCAGAAAAGTGATTTGAAAAGATTGTCCAAGGCCGTGGTTGTCCGAGGTAAGAAATCATCCTGATTCATTACAAAAACTCAACATGAGCTATAGGCATCTATAGGAATTCGAGATACCAAAGCAAATATCATTACAGTGGAAGAATAATGCAGCTTTCATTTGAGCAATGATATATGCACTGCTTTGCATGTTTTATGAGGATAAGAAATTTATAGATTAGGATGCCAATCTAAAATTGATGAAAAAACTAGAAATAATTCACTGCATCACATGACAGTCACTTCTAGCAAATAGGATGTTTAATTATCAGATGTTACAATTCGGATTTCAAAATGCTTTAGTTTCAAAAGCAGCATTGGACATAAAAAAATATCATACAATTCGATTCAAGTTAAAGTAAGATCAATGAGGGTGATTAAATTTCTACATGTTTCCTGGGTAGATTATTGTCACTTTTTAATCAACATTTCCTCTATGACATAATTCCAACGATTTTTGAAGGGTTGAATAATTCAGCATATAATATTATGTTCACCATATATGCCTGTTTACAAAAGTGAAACTAACCAAATTAAGGACAGCAAGCACAAAAGGTTCAATATAATGGTATTACGCTACCTGGAGTACAATGGAATTTATAATATCTGCATATCTCACGGCCAAATTCAGTGACATACACCTCGCAGGAGCCATAGCAAAACATCTGATCTTCTTTCTATCGATGTTCCCAAACTTGTCAAGATTCTGAACCAAGACTAACACTAATAATGTCACCACCCCTGCCCCTAGCGAATGCCCGGTAAATGTCAAAGTATAATTCGGATTCTTCTCAACCAAACCCCTCAAGAACTCACACTCTGCATCAAAAAGCCATTGAGCAGCCTTCAGTAATCCATTATGGACATACCCGCCATCAAACTTTGCCTGCCCAAGTTTGTTATCAAGCAAAACAGCATAATCAGCTTCTTTTGCCAGGTTGAGTCCCCTAACTACCAATACTATATCAGCGTTGTCATGATCAAGGTAAATCATATAAGGAGGAACGCGACATTGAGTTTCTTCATAATCCTTTCGTAAGAGAACCCAATCGGGGTTGATTCCATAGCCTCTAGGGGGTGCCCAAATTGGGTTCCGAAGATCATCTTCGTAGAGAGCTAGGATTAGCCGACAATGGTGGGGAACTGGCATGAACTCTTCGAAAGAGGCTAGACCCCAGTTTTCACTTTCATGACCTGCAGTGTAGAGGCATTTCTTCCAAACCCAACGGGCACAGGCAAGACAGTAGACACCTTCGAGGATGGGAATGCAACAGACAATTGACATAGACGCCTACGAAGCAAGTAATTTAACATAGATTAAGCCACAAGACTCAGGTGTAAAAACTTGAATTTGGGTACTAAATAAAATTTGTATGGAATAGAACAAACAACGGAGATAAAATTTGATATTGGAAAAATAATGAGTTTTTCGAGAAAAAAACATACAGTGCCAATCTAAAAATAACAAAATCAGCCTATATAAATTATAGTATCAACAGCATAAACAACAATATAACAAAATTTTAAAATTCAAACAGTTGTACACAGAAAACAGAACCAGAGAAACTTTGAAGTTCTGGGAAAATACATACTTAAATTCAGGACAGCATGAAATTAAGTTTCTAGGGTTTTCCTGAGCAAAAAACAAGTAAATTGATAAGCTAAGGTCTACAATACAATCACAAATACTAAAAAAAAAAAAAAAAAACAACAACAAGTAGAACACAGGCAACAAAGTGGGGTGCTTGAGATTGGATCAAGTAGTGGGATTAGTTGAAGCTAACGTTGGTCTTTGTCTTTAGTCTTTGGTTTTGGTTTGAATGAGAAGTGAGTCACAACAGTAGGCCAAAGAACCAAAAACATAGTTAGGGCTATTAGTTATACCTGCTAGTCAAACCCATTCCAGAATCTTCTTCTTCGAATGCTCTTCAGATTCCAGATTCCAGAAGCTACAGTCGTAATCTGTATGACCCATGTCGGCTACTTAGAATTATGATCGTGAATTTGGGCCAACCCAACTCTATCCACATACTGATAAGCAGATCTGCAGATTTAGTTATTATTATTAATTATTAATTATTAACTATTATAAATGTCCTCTTCTTTTTAAATGACATTTATCACATAAATAAAGTTAATGTCGTCATATACTCCGACGGATCCTGATTCGATTGTTAAAAATATAAATAACAGACAAATACAATCCCCTTCAAATCATGATTATACTTCTTATTACAAATATTTTAGACTAAAAACTTTATATTTCGATGAAAAATATTATCATTCATCTTTAAAACATATTTTAATGATTGAAAAAAAAAAATATTTTTTTTTTTAAAATAAGAAATTATAGGTTGATTTATTGAAATAATAATTAAACTTAACAGAATTACATTCATCTTCCTTTTAAATAACATTTATTATATAAAAAATGTTAATGTCGTCATATACTCATACGGATCCCTATTCGATTGTTGTTAAAAATATAAATAACAGAAAAATACAATCCTCTCCAAATCATGATCATACTTATCATTACAAATATTTTAGACTAAAAACTTTATGATTTGGTTTCACATGTAGCTTTAAAACTAGGGATGGCAATGGGGCGGGTCGGGGTCGGGGAATGCTTTACCATCCCCATCCCCGCCTCCCAAAACCATCCCCATCCCCGTCCCCGTCCCCGCATTAAGAGAAGCGGGGTCGGGGGCGGGGATTCCCCGTTGGAGGGGCCTTCCCCATACCCGCCCCATTCCCCGTTTAATATAATTATATATTCAGTTTTATATTGATCTAGTTTTCTGCTGTTTTGTTTTATTGCCCCTGTTTTGGGCTCTCGCCTTTAGACGTTGTTCTTAGGCTGTTGTTTGCTTCTTGTTTCGGTGGCCTTCGTGCCTTTTATAATATTCTTCGGATGTTCAAAAATATATATATATATATATATTCAGTTATATATTCCAACAAATCACAACTTGGCTAAACATGGTGTCAATATATATAAATGATTAAAATTTTTTGAATATTATATATATATATATATATATATCGGGGCGGGGATGGGGCGGGGAGTGCTTCCCCCGTCCCCGCCCCGCTTCACATTCGGGGATAATACTTTATCCCCATCCCCGTCCCCATCCCCGAATATTATCCCCCATCCCCGCCCCATTCGGGGCGGAGCCCCGCGGGGCCCCGTCCCCGCGGGGAATACTGCCATCTCTATTTAAAACACATGTTAATGATTGAAAAAAATATATATATTTTTTAAACATAAGAAATAATACGTTGATTTATTGAAATAATAATTATAATTTATTATTATTATTATTATTATAGCATATCTTTATGACATATGTTAACATGACAAGTTTCTATAATTGTGATAATAAAATTCAAATTGACCATTTAGCACAATATTATATTTAGAGTTCGAGTCGCTGCCACAGTATGTTGCGTATGAAACAAAAAAAAAGAGGACATTATTATATTTTTTTAGTATTAAGGTGTGGACTTATAACTCAATCACGCTTGAATAATAACACAACTTTAACGGTGTTACAATATATTATCATTCCAATTTCCACGTATTCCGATATTTATATCATCAAATAGATTTATAAATAATTTCTTCCGAAACAAAAATTGAGATGAGATAACCCTTTTTTTTTTTTTTTTTTTTTTTTTTTTTACAAATAAACAAATTAGATTAACCCTTTTTTTTTTTTTTTTTTTTGTTTACAAATAAACGAATTAGATTAACCCCACACAAATGTTATTAGTTACTATATTATAAGGATGCATTGATTTGAGATATCTCACTCCATTGTACAAATGTTATCAAACTAAACAATCCTCTTAAAGATAATAAGTTATCGTATCTATTGCTCAATGTTCATATTAGTTTTTTAATTACTCAAATTTCTCACATGGTGTTTATAAAATGAATTTAATCACCCTCTACGCACCACACATTGCTTTTCATTATCATGTTAATATAAAAGTTGACGAGATTATAAAAATTAAAAGGGTGTCAATATTGTTTATAAATATGATTTGTACACCCATTTACAATCATGGACCACCCAATTTTAACCAACATTAATATTTGATACATTAAACAATACTATTTAAATGGGTATGGATCATATCCGAGCCTTTCGGTACACATTAGGCATTTACCATTGAACCCTCCAGTCTTTTCAAAACACAACATATGTTACTTGTTGTATGTCTCTTAACAAGAGGTGGGTATGAATCGGTTTTGACTATACCCAAACCAAATCATTATTTAACTGGTTTAGTAATTTACAATCCAAACCAAACCCAAGACGGTTTATGATTAAACATAAAATAGTTTAATTTTGAACTTTTCAAGCTGTTCCACTACCAAAACTATTTATGAATTAAAATTAATCTTACACAATCACATATTTTTTTTATTTAGACTTCTAGTGTTGATTTCTTTTGTAGAAATATAGGATCCGATACTTCCTGTTTGTGTGTAGCCAATAGGGACGCAAAATATAGGCATTTATAGGAATTCAGATATCACAACAAAAATCATTACAATGGAAAAAGAATGTAGCTTTAATTCAAGCAATGAGATATGCGCTTCTTTGCATGATTTGCGAGCATATGAAATTTATAGATTATAATGAAAATCCAAAATTGATAACAAAACTAGCAATAATTCGTTGCATCACATGATAATCACTTATGGCAAATAAAATGTTTAATTATTAGACATTACAATGCTTTAGTGGCCAAAAGAAGCATTGGACTGGAAATTATCATACAATTCGATTAAAGTTAAAGCAAGATTAATGTGGATGATACAATTCGATTAAAGTTAAAGAAAGATTAACACGGATAATTAAATTTCTACATATTTACTATGTAGATTATTGTCATTTTTTACTCAACATTTCCTCTATGATGACAAAATTCCATTGCACCAAAAGATTTTTGAAGGGTCAATCGCAGTTGAATAATTTAGCATATAAGTTTATGTTCACCACACACACATATATATATATATATCTTTTTACCAAATTTGAGAATTTACTAAGGTGATAATAACCAAATTAAGCACAAAAAGCACCAAAGTTTATATATAATGGTATTACCCTACAGGCCTACATGGAGTACAATGGAATTGACAATATCTACATATCTCACAGCCATATTAAGTGACATACACCTTGTAGAAGCAATAGCAAAACATCTGATTTTCTTTCTATTGATGTTCCCCAACTTGTCAAGATTCTGAACCAATACCAACACTAATAATGCCACCACCCATGCCCCTAGTGAATGCCCGGTAAATGTCAAGTATAATTCGGATTCTTCTCAACCAAACCCCTCAAGACCTCACACTCTGGATCAAAAAATCATTGAGCAGCCTTCAGTAATCCATTATTGACATTCCCACCATCAAACTTTGTCTGCCCAAGTTTGTTATCAAGCAAAACAGCATGATCAGCTTCCTTTGCCAAGTTGAGTCCCCTAACTACCAATACTATATCGGCGTTGTCATGATCAAAAGTAAATCATATAAGGAGGAACGTGATCAAGGTAATTTATTCCAGCATTTAATTAATATTTTAAAATATCATTATTAACCTTACTAAATATAGATAAAATCATATATACCTTATTTCATTTTAAAATTAAATATTCTATTCAAATATTGATTTGATTTATAAAATCTTTTCAAATATCATTATTGTTCTTATGGATTTTTTTTTCTAATTTAAATATTCTACTTAAATATTAATTTTATTTATATAATCAATGAAAAAAAAATAACTATGGTTCTAAAATCATGTTTATTTTAGTCATTGTAACTAATCTTGGTATAAAAATGGCAACAGGTCCGATTGACATGCCCGAAACCCAAAACCCAATTTTAGTAAGTTGCCCCAAACCCAACCCATGATCCGATTGGGTTTTTAATTTCTACCCCAAACCCGACCGAATGAGATGGGGTACCTCAAACCTGACCCGAATTGAACCGTTCATTAAAAAAAAAAAAAAAATTTGTTCAAATAATTAAATATACAAATGTTGCCATACATTTGAATTTTATTAGGATATGAACTTAGATTTTAATATTCAATCAAATTTAAAAATACATTTAAATTGAAAAATATATTTATATTTAAATATGTATGTACTAAAATTTAAACATAAATGACACATAAATATTAAAATTTAAAGTTTAGCTTATACTTAAAATTCATATATAAACTTAAATTTAATAAAATATAACATCTAAATTATATAAACCTTAAATTGAAACATAAAATGTAATTAGACAAATAGATTAAAAGATTAGAGTTTTTTTTTCCTTCTATATTTTTAATATTTTAAAAAATAATTATATAAATATCGGGTCAACCGGGGTAGGTCGGGTCATGGAATTATCCATAGTTAGGAGGTGAGTAAGACGGTGGGATATCTAAAGCAACATCCCGCTCAAGAGTTGCCTTGTACTCCACACTATGTTCTCATGCAAGGGACTCCTGACGCTCCATCCTTTGATTTGCTGGAATTTCCATAATACGATCTTTTTCCAGCATAAAGTCATCAACTAAATTCAACAAAAATAATGTTTCAGTTTCACACCAAAGACGAAAATTTGCCCTCTACCTTCAACAATTTACTTATTTACTAGTTTTACTATCATGGTGTTTGTACCTAACCAAGTCATTGCATTTGTAAAAATCAAAAAGACCATAGTATAACTATTTTCTTCAGGTATGTGTATTAACAAGTTTACATGCAACATAAAAATTGGTATGGATTAAGAAAGTAGCAGTAGCAACTGTAAAAGGGCTAATCATTTCGTAAGGCTTTGAACCCTATTAACCCTGCTAGGATTTAGAATTTGCAATATCAGGATGAAACGAAAACTTACATCAAACGTCATATTAGATTCTCTCTTTATCCAAATGATGGCATGGTCAGAAGTTGCATTGCATGAAATAATCATGTGCTCAAACCTACCGTCTACTAGGACTGCAATCCTCACAACTGGGGGAAATCTTCATAGCCTGAACCAATGTAAACGAAAATAGGTAAATTGAAGCACACCTTCATAGTGCCGATAGCTCAACTTATCCCACCTTAAAAGTGGATATATGACATGGATTCCATCTGACTTGTGAACTTTAACACCCTTATTATGTACATATTTTGGATAAAAATAGTTATCAAGGTACATTTCCTATACATGATGAGTTTCCTCTCAACAATATGGTATAGGCGTCCAGGAGCATAGCCGTCTTGGGTCTTTAAGCATATTCTCAAAAGTGCACGTATCTTTCAGGCACCCGACCCATACCTAACCCGGTTACAAACAGGGTCAACAACGCTTGTCCCACACTCGACCCGAGTTCCATTTTAATTGCTCCAAATGGATTGGATCCCTGTCGGTTTGGGACGATCAGGGATTTTTGCCATTCATATCTCAACACTTTTACAATAAAATTACCAAATCGAGTCAACCAGGGCGGGTTGAATCATGGAATGTTCCATAGTTAAGAGGTGAGTAAGACGGTGGGATATCTAAAGCAACAGCCCGCTCAAGAGCTGCCTTGTACTCCACACTATGTTCTCGTGCAAGGGACTCCTGACGCTCCATCCTTTGATTTGCTGGAATTTCCATAATACGATCTTTTTCCAGCATCAAGTCATCAACTAAATTCAACAAAAATAGTGTTTCAGTTTCACACCAAAGACGAAAATTTACCCTCTACCTTCAACAATTTACTTATTTACTAGTCTTACTATCATGGTGTTTGCACTTAACCAAGTCATTGCATTTGTAAAAATCAGAAAGACCATAGTATAACTATTTTCTTCAAGTATGTTTATTAACAAGTTTACATGCAACATAAAAATTGGTATGGATTGAGAAAGTAGCAGTAGCAGCTGTTAAAGGGCTAATCATTTCGTTAGGCTTTGAACCTTATTAACTTTGCTAGGATTTAGAATTTGCAATATCAGGATGAAGCGAAAACTTACATCAAGCGCCATATGAGATTCTCTCTCTATCTAAATGATGGCATGGTTAAAAGTTGCATTGCAGGAAATAATCATATGCTCAAACCTACCGTCTACTAGGAATGCAATCCTCACAACTAGGGAAATCTTCCTAGCATGAACCAATGTAAACGAAAATAGGTAAATTGAAGCGCACCTTCATAGTCTTGGTAGCTCAACTTATCCCACCTTAAAAGTGGATCTATGACATGGATTCCATCTGAATTGTGAACTTTAACACCCTTGTTGTGTACATGTTTCGGATAAAAATAGTTATCAAGGTACATTTGCTATACCTGATGAGCTTCCTCTCAACAATATGGTATAGGCGTCTAGGAGCATATAGCCGTCTTGGGTCTTTGAGCATATAGCCGTCTTGGGTCTTTAAGCATATTCTCGAAAGTGCATGTATCCTTCAGGCATCCGACCCATATCTGACCCGGTTACAAACAGGGTCAACAACGTTTGTCCTACACCTGACCCGAGTTCCGTTTTAATTGCTCTAAACCTACCCCAAATGGATTGGATCCCTGCCGGTTTGGGACGGTCGAGTATTTTTGCCATTCATATCTCGACACTTTTACAATAAAATTACCAAATCTACATATACTGCTTTTGAGATATACAGTTGTTTTAAAACTACAACTAACCAAACATATGCTAATTAACATCACAGTTAGGCGCAGACCTACCTTAAGACTACGTGGAGTCCGTGCCCTCCCTCAAATTTTTTTTTTTTTTTTTTAAATATCTTTTAGTCAAGCTGGTATTGTGTCTCCTTCAATATTGATGATGGCGGTTCAAGTCCCACCAATTACATTTTTCAAGGAAAATGAATATCTTATTTTACAAATTTAATTTTATAATATAATTTTAATAATATTTTTATGTTTTTTTTACCATATTTTCCAATTTCTTTATCAAATTTTCATCTTATCCTGAAATAAAACAATTCATTTTCTCTTTTTCGTCATTGTCAACTTCTTAGCTACTTTCTATTTGTTGTTACTTAATTCAATTTATTCTATATTAAATTATCTATTATTATTATTTTGAACTTTTATTATTTCTAATAGTTTAGCTTCCAATCAATAAACCCTAAAATCTCAAATTTTAATTTATTGTATTAAAATAGTCTATCTATTATTATGATTCATTTTATTTTATCTGTAGTACTTTTATTTATTTTATAGTTTTAATTTATTTAGAATCAATAAATCAGTAATTAGAAGAAAAAAAAAATCAAAAACATGTCTAGTAATATTTATTAATCAATTATTTTTGTATAAATTTAAAGTGCACTCATTATAAATACAAAACCAAATTTCTTATTATAAAATTGGATTATAATTTATTATTTTAAGAAGAATAAATATTGTAATTTTTATTGTTTATGTTGTTTTTCTTGTTATTATTTAATTTTTAATATTACATTTCTTGTTTTTACTTTCATGTTTTTGAACATAAGATTATCTAGTTCATATTGAATAAGTGTTCTGTTTGTTTTATTTTATCTAAACTTCAGTATACAATCAATTTTTCTTTATGTAAAAAAAACCCATTTTTGTTTTAAAATAAATCTCATATATTTTTTATAATATAATTGTTATTTTATTCAAGTGTCCCACCTAGTTAAAATTCCTGGGCCCGCCACTGTTCATAGCTGAATATTCATTTAGCACAGTTAACAACAATTATTTTATAAATGACAGCAATACCAAATTGGTCATTAGAGGAAAATATGTTGGAATTCATGACTTAGTAAAAAAATGTTTACTTGGCAATAATAATTATTTTACTTGAAAAGTTTGATGATGTGGCCAAAATATATTGGCAGGGCATGCCAACTCACCCCTTAAGCTAGAAGTACTAAAGCATATTTCCTCTCTATGACCCATATCGGCTACTTATGATCATGTATTTGGATTTTGGGCCAACCGGCTCTATCCAAATGCTGATGAGCAGATATGCAGATATTATTATTATTATTATTATTATTAATTAATTAATGAAATGTTTTTTTTAGGTGAACACTTTAAAAAACATCTCACACCTACACTATGAAATCGTGGATTTGAGTCCCCCCTCTACAAAAAAAAAATAAAAAAATCTCGAATTTATGTAATATTTCAAAAAAAAGTGAATACTTTAAAAAAAAAAAAAAAAAAAAGTGTGTGGTGAACGACAGTTAATCTCATCGTATTCCGACAAAGCCCTAATTTGATTGTTGTTAAAAAAATAAACAAAAGAAAAATACATTCCTCTTCGAATCATGATACCACTTCTTATTGCAAACTTTATGTTTTGGTGAAAAATATTATCATGCATCTTTAAAACACGTGTTAATAATCTTATATATATATATATATATAATTTTTTTTAGATATAAGAAATTATGTGTTGATTTATTGAAATAATAATTATAAATTTTTTATTATTATCGCAAGTCCTTATGACAAGTTTCTATAATTGATTGATCATTCGGCATGACATTATTCTAAGTTCGAGTCGCCGTCAATGCATGTGGCGTATGAAACAAAAAAAAAACACACATTATTTTTATTTTTTATTTTTTATATAATCTTAAGGTATGGACTTATGACTCAATCACGCTCAAATAATGACATAACTTTCGGTTTTGTAATATATTATCATTCCATTTTCCACATAATCTGATATTTACATCGATTAAATATATTTATAGATAATTTCTTCTGAAACAAAAATTGAGATAAGATAACTTTTTTGTTAAACAAAGAAACGAATTAGATTAACCCCACGCGAAGGTTATAGTATAAGGGTGCATTGATTTTAGATATCTCACTCAGTCACTCCATTATAAAAATTTATCAAACTAAAACATCCTCTTAAAGATAATAAGTTATAATATATATTGCTCATTGTTCATATTTGTTTTTTAATTATTCAATTGCTTTTCATGTTGATACCTATTTAATCACTATCTAAAACTTATAAAATAAAACTAATTAGTTTAACCTTCCAAATGAAATAAATGTAACTAATTATACTTTATGCATGTAGCTAATTAAATGCCTCTTTCAATTTGGTGGGAATCCTTCCACACAACAGATAACAAGCAAAGCAGTGGCATGACAATCAACTGATAAAAGTCAGTCACTGCTCAACTTATATATCTTGGAGGAGTTGATCAAGACTAGTACTATACAATTTATAATTCCTCAGGAATTGATGATGTTTATCCTACAGATACAACAAGATTGATGTTTGATCTTCAGGAATTCATACATTCATACTATGCACAAAATGCAACAATTCCAACATCCTAATCCAATCGAAGTCATGACACATATGCTACTCTGGATATAAAGAAACAATTACAAATTGACATCAAATGAATTCGCTTCCATCAAATCACTAATAAGTTTTTGCTAATAAAAAAATATTAACCATACAACTATCAATTGATAAAAAAAAAATCATGTTCAATAAATTTCTCACATGTCCAACGTAACATTACAAGATAGTCCATTACCCACCAACCAAGATCAGATAGATACATAACACCCAAAGTATCCTAGCTCAATACACCCCATACATCGTCATAGATAGACCATTTAGTCGCTGCTCAACTTATACACCTTGGAGGAGTTGATCAGGACTATACAATAAGAATTCCTCCTCCTCAAAACCATCCAATAAGAATTCCTGAGGATCAAACATCAAACTTGTTGTATCTGCAGGATCAATTGTTGATGGTGACGACTCTGCTGCTGATATCTCTTGTGTCTCTGCAGCCTTCGGTTCATCATCTGATTCCAGGAGTTGATCAAGTTCAATACTATACAATAATTCCTCCTCCTCAAGCGATCTTGCACCCAAAGGTTCTGTTTCGATATTCGATCCTGTGTGTTGTGAGTTAAACTCAGCTTCTTGTTGAACCGAAATTGGAACCGGTGGTGGTTCAACCAGCATGGACCACATGCACTGCTCATCATCAGAAATATTATCTGATTCCAGGAGTTGTTCAAGAATAGTACCATTCAATAATAATTCCTCCTCCTCAGGACTAAACATCAATCTTGAATCCTCCTCCTCAAGACTAAACAATAATTCTTGATCAGGATCAAACATCAATCTTGAATCCACAACTTCTGTTTCGGATGGCAAGATATTCGATCCAGTGTGTGACTTCTTCATCTCGGCTTCTTGTTGATATTGTTGAACCGAAATTGGAACCGGTGGTGGTTCAACCAGCTTGGAGCACATGCACGGCTCATCATCAGAAATATTATCTGATTCCAGGAGTTGTTCAAGACTAAACATCAATCTTGAATCCTCCTCCTCAAGACTAAACAATAATTCATGATCAGGATCAAACATCAATCTTGAATCCACAACTTCTGTTTCTGATTGCAAGATATTTGATCCCGTGTGTGAGTTAAACTCAGCTTGTTGTTGATATTGTTGAACCGAAATTGGAACTGGCTGCGGCTCAACCAGCTTGGAACGCTTTGATGACATGCACGACTCAGAATTCAGTACTTGTTGCAACTTCCTCTTCTTCTTCTTCTCTGCTACCGGATTCTTCTTCATCCGACAAAGAACAATGTCGTCCGGTTTTTGATGCTGCCTCAACAAAGTTGGATCGACAGCAAACTCATGCATGATCCAAGCTCCGTTGTCTGGGGATTTCTTATTTTCATAACGAAACCGCTTCTTGACTCCAACAACGTAGTTCTGTGACGTGATTGTGTCGCCGGAGTCTTCTCCTGCCCACGTACCCGAACCGACCCTCCTGCTGATTCTGGAACCATTAGAGGACACCTTCTTGAGCCGAGTGAACAAGTACAGTGGCTTACCATCTTCCAAGTTGTCTCCGCCATACAAGTTCCATATGTCACAGGGATCCTGAGAACCGTAGAGATCACCTTCTCTAACTGAAAACTTTTCAATATCACTGAAGGGATCGTCTGTTTCAGCGAAAATCTTGTTGAATAGGAAGTAGGTGACTAATTCCTCATCAGTGGGTTGGAATCTGTACCCCATTGGAATCCTAAAAGAAGCCGCCATTGATACAGACTTCAGATTGTGAGAGAGAGACAGTAGTGAGAGGTTTGTTTCTCAGTATAGGAATCGAAAATATAGTGAGAGGGAGAGGTGTGTTTCTTAATTGGATTATATATGTGTTTTCTTGATTGGAAACGAGAAGACTTGATGGGAAAGTTTCTTAATTTGTTTAAAATACCACTTCTATCTCATTCTTGTTCGTGCGGCCAAAACAGAGTGAAATAGGAAACTGGAAAAGTTTCCTAATTGGATTTGAGAATATCAGAAGATGTATCATATATCTGTTTTTACAAACTTGTTTATAAAGTCTGGGACACTCGCAAATAGTTTCCTAAAACGAAATTCCATTTGTCTCTATAAAACTATGTCGTTTTGTATGTGGGTACTTAGGCCCAAAGTTTATCTTAAAGGGCCCATTTACAAATCTGGGCGGGACTTTCATTTTCAGTACATAAGATAATAGGTATTTACACTTATACCCGATAACCCGAATTTGATCCAACGAATGTCCAACCCATATAGCACTATAAACTCAAAACCCTAGTTCTACGACGAAGCAGCTTTTCCTTCTTTGAAGGTGAGTCACTCCTCTCCAAACCCTAACAACAGAGTCCTTTATATTTATTTCATCAAGTAACTAAAATCTCCATTCTCTCTCTTGCAGTTTTTTGTCTCCTCGGAAGATCGTCGCCGGAGCTGTTTTGTTTGGTAGGTGAGAGAGAATGCTCTTCAACTTTTTTCAGTCTCTGCTTTTTTTCACAGTTTCTCACTCAGTTTACGCTGTTGTTACTTGTAATATCGTTTTTGTTGACTCCTATGTCTGGTTCTGATACTTGATTATGTAACATTAGATCTGGTTTGGTTGCCTGAATTTTCGTGTTTTGGCTTATCATGTATTTCTATTTTTATACTTTTATGGTTTTTCACTGTCATTTCCTGGAAATAAAATCACAAACTTGGCTTATTTGAAAATTTATGATAGAATCAGCCTAATAGAGGCTGTTGTTATAGCTGGTTCTGTGTGGGTAGAAAATTTCATTTCGCGTGACGGCTTAGGGTTTTTATTTGAACCTCATTATTTATTTGGAATATTAGAATTTGGAATCGATTTGATGTTATTTGGTTTGTTTGTTCATGAAATTATTGATGTAGCAAATCATATTATGACTTCTAATGTCAAGTATCTAGTTAGTATATCTAATCAAATGGTGGCATAGGATCTGTTTGATGATGTTAACTGACATGTTTTCTGTGAGAGGTGCGTGTGTGGCAGTGTTATCATTTATATTTTGCTGACAGTACTAGCTATGCAACTAAGATTTAATTAGTGTTAGTATGAGGAAAAATGGGTGAGGAGTGAGAATCCACCATTGAATGGAGTCTGTATGATATAAAATATAAATTCCATATGTTATGCATGTTTGTTTTTTTAGAAGAAAAAATGATGTCCTC
Source organism: Acer yangbiense (assembly GCA_008009225.1). Classification (NCBI taxonomy): domain Eukaryota; kingdom Viridiplantae; phylum Streptophyta; class Magnoliopsida; order Sapindales; family Sapindaceae; genus Acer; species Acer yangbiense. Next base: position 4,085,193 of record CM017764.1, read on the forward strand.
AAAATGGAATGGAGTCTGGACCATGCACAAACATCAATTGAAATTGGAGTTGTAATGCTAGAAGAAATAGAGTCGAGCTAATTTTGAAGCACAATTAATCTATTAAGTAGGACTTATTATAATTTTAGTTTTGATTATTCTTTTTACATTTTTCAGTGTTTCATGTACATTTCATTTCATACTGTGTTGACAAATAATACCTTGATTTATTTGTTGCATAAAGCTTGAAATTCAATTATATGACTATTTGAAAGTCCCTTCGGTGGATACAAAATTGATTTGGCAAAGTTTCACTCAGTTCATGCCCATAATTTTGATTTGTATGTCAATGTGATTCTGTGTGCTTGTGTTGCTGGGTTGCCACGCAGTCTTATCGGAAGTTGCTTAAATTCTCATTAGAAATGCTACATTATCACTGTACTTTTAATGTGAATAGTTACTATTTTGCTAATGGTCAGACCTGAATTCTGCAGTAATTTTAAGATAGTTGTAGTCCTATTCTAATTTGCAATGTGGGTATCCGTGATTCCAGGTGATGGCTCCAAAACAGCCAAATACTGGTCTTTTTGTTGGTCTAAACAAAGGGCATGTTGTGACCAAGAAGGAATTGGCACCCCGACCTTCTGATAGAAAGGGGGTAAGATGTTCCACAACTTAATATTCTATTGTTCATTACAACTCTATTGTCAAATGGCAGCACTTCCTTTGGAATATTATTGAAGCTGTTTCCTTGTCAAATATATAAGATGTTCTGAATGAAAAGTTTTTGTAAAGTTACCCATTTATTGCGACTTGTGTTCTCAGTCATGTTTTTATAGTATAGGAATACTAATATTATACTTAACATTACCTATCTTCTTATAATCTTTTGATCATTCTTATTTTTGAACCAGAAAACCAGTAAGAGAATCCACTTTGTGAGGAGCATCATCAGGGAGGTTGCTGGTTTTGCTCCCTACGAGAGAAGGATTACTGAACTTTTAAAAGTCGGGAAAGATAAGCGTGCTTTGAAGGTAGCAAAGAGGAAGTTGGGCACTCACAAGAGGGCCAAGAAGAAGAGAGAGGAGATGTCCAACGTTCTACGCAAGATGAGGTGGGCTGACTGTTGAAATTTTTTGTTTGGTTTGATTTATGTTCAGTTTTTTACTTCCCAATTATTTTGTTGGCGAGGCTATCTAATGTTATGTTTGGTGTTTTTATCATTCAGGTCTGCTGGAGGTGGTGAGAAGAAGAAGTGAGCACCAAGATCTTGTCAATGAGAACATCTTATAAACATTTTTGAACAGTCAAGATTGTTATTTGGCACGTTTACCTTGTTATTTTGTGGATTTGAAATTTTGTTTAAGAGTTTTTGACGGATCTTTAACAGAGTTCAATTTTATTCTTCCGAAAATTTAATATGTTATAATTTGAAATTTTGCTTTGATATGTTAAACTGTCCATTGTCCAAGTTAAATTTAATTACATGGTTGATTGGTTTCCCAGACAGCAATGTCAAAGACCTGTGCCTTAATCAGCTAGCCAGTACACTAGTGAGTAGTGTACCTTGATCTATTGAACCGGTGTGTTACTTGAAGCCTGCAAGCTTTTGAATAAAATAAATTGTTGTGTTATTTGCGCGTATGATCAGACAAATATATTCATAACAATAACATCATTAAAATAGAATGTTTGCTGCTTATGTTTCATTAAGTTGGTATGATCAAGAACGTAAATATCGGATTTTGATTTTTGATCGAGACAATTTTGGTTGTATCATTTTTACTTGTATCAATCGTTTACAGCCTTGTGTGTGTTACCAAATATTGTATTGCCAATAGGATTTTTTCTTAAAAAAATTTAGTTTTATCATTAAATGAATACAGATTTTTTCCCTTCTGGTTTGCCACATGTGATCAGCACAAACGGGGTCGATATTTTTTTTGTTAATATACAAATGAAATAGATTTGAATAAGTTGTGTTTGTCTTTTTTTGTCGGAGGTATGAAAAGACCTTGTTTTACTTAAATCATTAATATCACTTAAATATTAAGTAATTTCGGTTTATTTTTGATAATAGATTAATTGTATAAGGTTAATTCTGAAAGTAACTATAAATGTGTTAATTATAATTTATTACATAAGTGAAAAGCCAAAATTTCCAATCAAACCTATTTATTTTAATTCAAGTCAATTAGTGGTAATAAGACTTATATTGAAAAAAACAAACAAACCCTCATAGAATTGCTCGGTGGTGAACTGTGACAACCTCCCAACTTAGAGTGGACGCCACACTTTAAGTGGTATATAAAGTAATATAATTAGTAAAAAACTTTAATTTTTTAATTTTTTATTTTTTAAAATAATATTTTACTTTATTAAAAAGATATTGTGTATCCTTATTTAACATCACGTGCCGCATGATCCATTAAAAAACACGTGAGATTATTGGGCTTTTTTTTTTTTCATATTCATTTAAAGGAAGCCCACGTATTCTTTGGATTCACACGATAAATAAAACGGCAGCACACGCGGGCGATCTTACTGAAAACGGGGCGGCAATAATTAAACATTCAACAGTCAACGGCTCATATAAACAACCAATTTGATGTTGACATCTCACAATCCAATCTAACGGTTTACATATACGATACGATACGATACAATCCTCCCAAATTATACGATACGCAAACCAATCTCACACACACCTCCTCTGCAACTGTAGCTGTGTGATCAGTTTCAGCTTATTATAATCTTTAAAGCAAAATATATTAAAAAAAAGAAACCGATCCTGACATTTAAAGCTCATCGTCTTTTCGTTCGTTACATTTCTCGCCTTGAGCTATTCGGCGATGGACACTGACGAAGGTGCATTATTTACATTTAAACCCTAATTTTATTTTTATAATAGTTCTCCGTTTGGCTTTTGAGAAAACGAAAGAAAAGAGAGGGAGAGAAGAATTTGGAATTTTAATATGTCAATCGCCAGATTTCCAGTTTTCTCTTATGGTTTCTCGGGAACTAGTAGTAAACTGGCTTTTTTTTTAAATATATTTTTATTTATTAATATTTTTGTTTAAGGTTTGGTGTGTTTTTAATTCTATTGAATAACTTATGTAATTTGTTGTGTGCTTGTTCGATTCGTAGTGATCGAATTTTTTAGCGGCGTTCAGTTGCTGCAGCGGCTACCGAGTTCGTCTCTGAAGAAAATCGCTGAATCTGTTGTTGTCAAACGCTATGGTGAATTTTAATTGGACTTGTTTGAGTTACATAATTTTAATAGTTCCAGTATATTTTATGTTTAATTTTGTTTCTTTTTTGGTTGCTGAAGAATAGCAATATCATAGAATTATCATCGTTTTCAGTTTGATGAAAACTAAAATGACACAGGATATAATTTTCTTTTTTCTTTTTGAAGTTATCAATTTTGTTCACTATGCAACGTAAACACTTTCTAAATTATGTTGTGCTGACTGCTGACTTACTTTTTTTTTTTTTTTTCCCTTGTTGGATGTGGTTGAATATGTTACATTGCAGAGAAAGGAGAATATGTTGTCCGTGATGGAGAAATTGGGGAGGGAATTTATTTTGTATGGGAAGGAGAGGTTAGTATGCTTATAATATTTTTGTTTGGGGCAAGTTAACTAGTTTGGCTAAAGTTTAATTTCATTTTTCCCAGGCTGAAGTCGCGGGGTCAGATCATGCTGAGGAAGAAGAGCGTCCTGAGTTTCAATTGAAACGATATGATTGCTTTGGTCATGGTGAGGTTTTTTTTCTCTGTTCTTATTGTAGGTAAATTTTTATTACCACTTCTCATTCTTATGGGAATCGTGAATATGACTATCTTGGTCATATAGCAGAATTTCTTATTTACAATTTTAGGCCTGGTTGCTTGTCTCAATTACTGCGATACAGCTTTTATATCCTTGAAAATGATGTGAAAAATGACTCTCAGTGGTAATAACTGTTTGGGCATTAATTAGTTAATATTTGACATTTTATTTTATAACAAATAGGTATGCGTTAAGGTGTTCTTACTTCTCCCATGGATTCACTTTCTCTTGGTGTAATTGTGGCAATTGTTTTAAATAAAAAGTCAGGGGTAGCAACAATGATGAACCTATCCTTATTTTCCTTATGGTGTTATGTTTGTTTCTGTCATGTTTCTTATATTGTTTCTGATTTGTCAACCTAAAACATATGTAAATGTGTTTTAAAACATTCAATGATGAAGCTAGTCTTCATGGAAGAATAATCTGGACTTGCTTTTGTAGGTACATCCACATTATTTCAGAAGGCAGAAGTAATTGCTTTAACTAAGGTAGTTACATTTTTATTTTCTCTTTTGCTTATGTTTATGAAAACGTGCTTCTTGCTTCAACTTGATAATATGACCTAAAAGTGGGCTTATTTGGGCATCGGTAATGAGTATCTGCTGTGGTGTTTGTCGTTACAGCTTACCTGCTTAGTGCTGCCTCATGAACATTGCACTTTGCTTCAGACAAAATCAATCTGGAATGCAGATAAGACAGTTGATAAATGTTCACTTGTGGAGAATATATTGCATTTGGAGCCACTAGAAGTATGTTTCCTCTGTTTTAATAAATATTTTCCCCAATTTTGATGCAGACGCTTCTGTCAATTGTAATATAGCATTGTTTTACAGTTTGTTGAGCTTTATGTATATGTTATTTCAGCAGATACATTGAAGGTTTTCATTCGTCTTTTGATATTAGCCTGCTTGAGAATAACTAATGAGTTGCACTATGGTGATGTTATATGTGATGAAAGCTTGTACGTTTTCATTTGATACATTATAATTGAATCATTGATATATATGTATTATTTTTTTTTATTAATGTAAAGTATACAAGTAAAAATAGCCCTATGGACATAATGGAGATATAGCATAAAAGTTACAGCTCAAACGTTAAATTGTTGATCTCAAATCATCCAAATTTCTGCATTGGGCCTTGTTCTTAATTTGTTGCTATCAAATGTTCTTACTGGTTCTCTCCTACATGCTCTCATTGTGTACTCCTTTTGGCCTTTTAGTTACTTAACTTAATTAAGATCATACTCTAGATCCAGAGTCGTGCCATCTTGAGGGACTCCTCCATAAATATATTAAAATTGGTTACAATGAGTGTGTTGAAAATGGGAGAATAATGCATTAAGTTTAAACAAAGTGGAATGGCCAGAGATGTGCTAAACAAATTTTTTCCTAATAAATCAGGGTTGATCATCTCTTTTTCATTCAAAGTGAGGCAAAATAAGATGAGTAGAAGCTTTAAGTTTGGCTATATGGACATACAAAACAAATATCGTTTTCTTGGTGTGGTGTTTTCTGACAGTACCATAATTTTAATTTGTGTCTAGCTATATTTTTGTTTTCTTTTGTACAGGGCTCTATAAATTATTTGAAGTAATGTGTTTCTAGTCGGTAGTCAATAATTCTTTATTACCTATTGTGTTCTGTTTTTGAAGGTGAATATATTCCGAGGGATCACATTACCAGATGCTCCAAAATTCGGAAAGGTTTTTGGCGGACAGTTTCTTGGACAGGTATGATTAGTTCTTTTGCTCCCTTTATGCACGTCTTTGTGCCTGCCCCCTCCCCCTTCTTTGCAGTTGATTGATCATTACTACCATGCTATTAAACAAACTTTAAATATGTAGATAGATGTAGGTGGGATGTTTTTCATGTTCTTAGATGTGCTTGTAACATATATATATATATATATATATATATATTTTTTTTAAATGTAGTTTCTTCTTTCAACAATGTTAAGATCATAATTAATATGTTGTATTTTACATAGAAATAAATGATTCTGTAATATTTGTATTGTTTAAGCTGAAATCAGAGCCCAACCTCTCACTGTCTCACAGGCAAAGAAAGTGGCCTAGCATTTGAGTGGAATATCTGCTTGAGTTGAATGCGGACCATATTGATGTTATGCCTCTCTCTTTTTTTTTCTCTTTTTTATTCTTTTTTTTTTTTTTTTTTTTTGGAATATATATTGTAGTTTTTAATTTAGTGTTTGATCTTTGAATGATAAGATCGATTAATCTTTGTGCTGAATCTTCAAGACACCATAGATAATAAATTTACTAAATTTTCTCAAACCGATCCTCTATTTTGGCTTGTATGTACTCTGGTATTTACTACCATTCACAAAGCACTTACTCTCTCGGTTTGTGATATTAAGCTAAACACAATTCTCTTTTTCTCAAATTAGGTGTTAATTTGGTTAGTGGCATCAGAAATTTGTGACCATATACCTGTGTTGATTATCCTACTAGTTGAAAACTAGTTAACTTGCTTGCTGTATGTGACCATATATGCAGGCATTGGCTGCAGCATCAAAAACTGTTGATTATCTTAAGGTTGTCCATAGTTTGCACTCTTACTTTCTTCTGGTTGGGGATTTTAACAGTAAGTACATCTTTCTTGAGCTTGGTGATTTTAAGAGTTGGTACTATAGCCATGAACTTGAGAACAACTTAGGTGATTTCTTATCTTGATGCTATATTTTATTTTCTCCGGATAATGCCCGTACATGTCAGTTATGTTTGTACGTTGTTTCATTTTTCTTTTGTTTGTTTGTTTTTTCCTTTTTCATGTTCAGTCATATACCTCTTTATACTATTATTGGGTGTGCAAAATAGTTATTATCAAACTTCATTATCTGAACATAAATTTTAACACATCCACAATGATGAGTTCACAACATATTATCATATTTTCCTATTATTTGGATGGGGTCTTCTTTCTAAACATCATTTACCCACGACCCTTCTCTAGGTTATAATGGTAAGCTTTCTATTAGCAAGTGAGAAGCAACTTTGTTTGCTCGGATAGTGCAAGTTAAATCATCTAGGCAAGTAACCTCCTCCTAAGATTTAGTCAGTTGTATTTTGTTACAAGGTGATCTATTATACTTATTAAAGGAGATGACTATACTAAGAAAATATCTTCTAGAAGAACCATTTAAAGTTAACCATCCATTTTCTAGTTGAATCTTGAGTTTCTGATATTGGTGCAAATGATATATGGAAACAAAATTTCTGTACTTGATGTTTTCAAGTGCTAAGGCAAGCAACCTCCTCCTAAGATTTAGTGAGTTGCATTTTGTTACAAAGCGATCTATTATACTTATTAAAGGGGATGACTGAGTTGAGAAGATATCTTCTAGAAGAACCATTTAAAGTTACCCATCCATTTTTTAGTTAAATCTTGAGTTTCTGATATTGATGCAAATGATATATGGAAACAAAATTTCTAAAGCGTTTTGTTTTGTATACAAATGCGTATATAGGTAGTTATATCATATATGATGGCTTTTACCTGGTTTTTGTGCTTGAACTCCGCATAGTAGATTGCTGATTTGACATGTTATCACCCGGTTGCATATAAAATTTTGGCTCTATAAATTCAATAAACTCCACGAGGATAATTAATTTTTAGTAGAAACCTTTTATATAGATTATGGAGCAACAGTTTAAAGTGAGGAAGTTATTCATAGTGTGTATGGAAATATACTTTTACAGTGCCAATTATTTATGAAGTTCACCGTGTACGCGATGGCAACAGCTTTGCAACCCGTAGAGTAGATGCAATACAGAAAGGAATTGTCGTATTCACATTGCTGGCTTCCTTTAAGGTAATTTAGTAACCCCTTAATTTTTATATGGTCGGAACTAAAGAAACATTTTCTGTGAGTTATGTCATATTCACATTTTCTGTCTATATTTCTGAGAGGTGGCTGGAATGTTTCAAAGTATTTTTTTCTCCTTTATTTTTTTTCTAGCTTAGAACCATCACATCTGATCTTATTTTGAATTTTAAATGGCCAATTCTTGTGTTTCTTTGAAACAGTTAACTTGTTTACTATCTGTATACTGATTTTGTTTGGTGACGAGATAGAAAAAATTGTTCAAGAGAACATCAAATAAGGATTGCTTTGTCAGCGTCATCCATTCTGGTTTTATGGTATTGCTATAATTGTTTTTTGAATTTGATAAAGTAGGATTCTACAACTAGTAAACAATGGCTTACTATTTGCATAAGTATGGAAGGTTAAGATGAAATGGAGAAGAGGATTGATTGGAATTTATTTGAAGTTGTAACATCTTGATTTTCATTAAGGTCATGTTATTCTTGGGTTTAATATTACAGAAAGAAGAACAGGGGTTTGACCACCAAAAATCAGCAATGCCATCAGTGCCAGATCCAGAAAAGGTAAAACTATGTGTTTGAATTGTTATATATCCAGTCAATTGCTGCAGTTGCATTGAACTCTGATTTATTGCAGCTTCTATCATTGGAAGAGCTACGAGACAGACGCCTTACTGATCCTAACCTTCCTAGGTAAGATATCAGTTGCTTTAGTTGCAGTTTGCTTCTCTACCCACACATATGCACACATGCCCACACCCATACCATGGTCTCCTCAACCACCTCAAAACAGATACATATTTGTTCCTTTTTTTTTCCTTTTTGGGTTGTTGAGTTATGTGCTGTTAGATAATTGCAACTCATTTTAATCATTTGATATTTTGATTACAAAAGTTCTATCAGGCACACCAGCATGTATGTATCCATGCCTGCCTGCAACACATTTGCTATTCAATATGTTAATTTGGATTTAGTAATTGGATCACGACAATCAAAGCAAGTAGCTTTAGAGATAAGAAAATGAAGGAATGAATCATGAAAGTTTACTTTTTTAAAATCAAGAAGGAAAGCTTTTCTATTTTACATTTGGGCCATGTAAAAAATGGGTTAACAACTTGGGACTACTGTCATCACAGGATGGTGAGAATAATTCATGTTTTAAGGGGCATCGGGTCAGCACAACCCTATATAGAATGTAATCAGTGGACAAATTTCATCAATAATTCTAAAAACTGCTAATTTATACCATACTTGGTCTAAAATGTTCAGAAAAATTGCTTCAGGGAGTTGAGAACCTGGGGGTGTCAATTGATGTAATTGTGACCACACAAGTAATCACTGTGGACTCGGACATACATATGGTCACCGAGGACACTGACATACATGTCTTCAATTACGTGCCTATCAGGATAATTATGAAATCATTCAGCCATTTGTGATTTGTACTATTTAGTGCAACTCTCCTGATTCTCTTTCAGTTTAGAGTGCCCGTAAAGATTACTTCTGTCTTTTGAACTACTCATAGAAGCACTTGCAACGTATACATGCACGTACTTATTGCAAACAACCTGTGCTGTGCATCTCTATGGACACTCTGCTATAGCTGCTTGCAATGGTTATCTCATATAGGCTTGAGAAGCTTTTTCTGTTTTGGAGGCAACACATTCTTTCATTTTTTTTGATCAATTGATTTTTTGTTTTTCAGGAGCTATCGCATTAGGGTTGCTGCAAAAAGTTTTGTCCCTTGGCCAATAGAGATAAAGTTTTGTGAGCCTAGCAGTGGCACTAATCAGTCTAAATCGCCACCAAGGTTAGCCTGGTTTACTGTTGTGTAATTTTTTTTTTTCTTTTTAACTGTCTTTGTTTGTCTCTTTATGTGGAATGTAGACATTCATTATGTGTATAATGCCTTCACTAGTCATTTAAATATATGATCAAATTATATTACAGTTTGAGGTATTGGTTCAGAGCAAAAGGAAAGCTTTCAGATGACCAGGCTTTGCATAGGTAAGATACTCCTTTAGATGTTAATGTATGTTCAGTTTTCTTTTCACCTATGCTCGCATAGATATGGAACCTGAGAATTTAGTGATAGAGGCTACAAGACCTGCTGTATCTATCTATATTTTGTTATAAATTTGGGGTGATTCTTATGCATTGTTATTTTCATTTATTAATCGTGATGATCTGCTGGAAGTATCCAAAGTTCTTGTCTTTTGATATTATTATATGTTTGTCCTGCAGATGTGCGGTGGCATATGCTTCAGATTTATTATTTAGTTCAGTCAGTCTAAATCCTCATCGTAAGAAGGGTTTTAGATCAGCTTCTCTCAGTCTGGACCACTCGTAAGTATTAATTTCCAACCTCTATTAATATTTTCAATGGCTGGCTTGTGTAGCAGATATGATGTTCTCATTTCAGTTGAACTGGTGACTGTGTTAAGGCAGAGTGTCTCAACTACAACTATTTTCCAATTAAATATAAAATGGTTAACAGATTCATTCTTGCACTTATTAGCCTCAAAAACTATGAAGCAGACGTTGACCAAGACACTATTGCACCTATCATTTGGTTTTAAAAGGAACTTCTTCAGGATTGCACTTTTAAATTGATTTCTTTCATCAAAATTATGTTTCTGATTATGACTAGGATAAATTTGTCTGTGGGCTTCGCAAGCACAAGTACCTTAAGTATTAGGTAGATGAATTTATATGCTTCGGATAGACTCAAAAATACTTAAAGGTACTTGTTTCCTTGCTTTTCAGGATGTGGTTTCATAGGTCATTTAGAGCTGATGACTGGTTGTTGTATGTGGTAAGTGTCAGATTATGGTTGTTTTCATGTTTGGTTTTTCTTCTCCATTCGTTTCAATTAAAAGTACATGGTTAACGTCTTATGCCTCCCTCATCTTACAGATTGCCAGTCCTACATCATACCATGGACGTGGCTTTGTATTGGGTGAAATGTTTAACAGAAACGGAGAGGTATGTATTTCTGTTAAGTGTTTGTAGATTAGTAAAAATATGTTTGTTTTTAATACACCGTCACTCTTCAAATATACTTTTTATTAGTTTTCATTTCACCAAAATGTCTTAAATTTTCATAATTTGTTTGTTGTGGGCAGCTTGTTGTATCATTAACCCAAGAAGCCCTACTTAGGACACCTAAAACCCCTAATCCAGCACCGGTTTCAAAGTTGTGAAAAGGAGTATACAGGATTTGCGTATAAATAGCATCGCTATAAACTCCTGAGGAGCCATTCTGTGATTTTTGGTTCCTAGGGTTCTGCTCAGTATTTTGTATTTAATTTTTACGAAACATCAATAAAATGCATTTATGTCTACTATTGTAATCATAATGCGGTGATCCCACGGTGTAGTATCATTCGTGCTAATAAGTTTGGCATTAGTTAGTTTATTGATGCCTTTATTGCATTTGGATATTCAAGATTTGCCTATATATATATATATATATATATTTTTTATTTGGTGAGGGCTATAAGCCCGAAACAAAGAAACTAAACAAGAACAGGAACTATCCTAGCTAGATTTGCCTATTTCACCACGGTCTATGTGGGAGAAAAAAACGATGCTGCTATAAAAAAAGCTGTATAATTTTTTATATACAGTTTAGAGGAGAAAAAAACCATGTCCCCAAGTACACAAAGTGTTTATTTGATATACAGTTTCAAGAGTTCAATGTGATAAATAGATAATTTCATTCGCCATATACAATTTTGTAAAAGAAAGTAGCTAATTTTCTGTGACTCCAAGTTGTTTACCCATGACAATAACGACTTGGAGTCACTGTACTAATATCAATGACATTGAGATCGGGGTTTTTCTACTTATATTTTAGATATTATAGTTCAAAAAATAATGAAATAAAATTAATAAAATATGAAGTTTCATTATTTTACATATATATATATATATATACAATTATTTTCAAAATTATGTACTCACTTACTCATGCATACCGTATAATACATTTTCTTTTCTTTAACTACGGCCCAATCAGATTCACTTCACCTCCAAAAGACTCTTCTAACTTTACTCTTCAAATGTCTATTTGCTTACCTAGATGGCAATTTGAGGAGTGAAAAAAGAAGAGTCGGGGGCTGTCTCCAGACATTTTGGGGCTCGAGTGAATTTATGATATTAACAAAAATTAGGGTACTAGGAAATATATGCCCTGATTTTATGATATTAACAAAAATCGGGGCCCTATGATACTAACAAAAATCGTCTCTAGACATTCGGTTTATTATTATTATTATTATTATTATTATTAAACTAGAACAAAACAAAGTAGGAAGTAACGCGAAGCAAACCAAACCTAGGAAAAGACAGGCCATTTGATTTGTTTAGCACTTTAGTTTTAGGTCAAGGTTGTTGTTTTAAATTAATTTACTATTTGGTTTTGTTTTAAATAGTGTAGTGATGTAGTCTCAGAATCACAATAACAAGCTTATTGGGCTTGAAGTTTTTTTTTGTTTAATTGAATTAGTTCATTGGGCCGAAAAGGAAAATATAAAAGAGTGACGATATTTGCACCTTTCTAAAACTATATGTACACCCCAAATTTATATATTTTTAAAATTCCAAAATTACCTTTAAATTAAATTATTAATATTTTGATTCAAAAATATAATAATTTCTTGGAACTATTTACTTTTTCAAATTTATAACTAACTAAAACATTTTTTTTTCAAAAAAAAGAAAAAACTAACTAAAACAAATTAAAAATAATAAATAAATAAATAAACCCGAATCAAGAAGTCAAAAATTGAGTATCATTCTCCCCATAAAAGATGGAGATCCTAGACTAGAAAAGATGAGCAGGCTCCAAATTTGGGAGGAGTGCAGCACTGCGGTTCTAAGCCTCTTTTAATTTTGTTTTATAAATAAATAAAAAGTGAAAACAACAGTTTTTAAAATTTAAAAGCTACTAAAAAAAAAAATGACAGAAAAATGAAGAAAGAAGAAAGGTGAAGAAGATGTCTCCATTTTTTTTGTTTATGCGTTTTATTTTTCCTTTTATTTTGTTTTAGGTAAAATAAAGAAAAAATAGCCATTTATATTATTTTATAATTTTTTTATTTATAATATTTTAAAAATTAAAAGAAAGGGCATATTTGGTAATGTGAGGGGTGTGCTTACAAGATTTTATATTTTAAAATTTTTTAATGGGGTGTGCATATAAAAAGGGGTGCACATATAGTTTTTCAGGGGTGCAAATATTGCTATTCAATATATAAATAAAAGCAATAAAATGTTTGGAATTGGGCCCCGTTTAAATATAAATATATTGGGTTTTGAGGCTCTAAAGAAGAAGAAGTAAATTGGGTCAGTTGGGGCCCTCAGCAAAATGCTGGGTTTGCTGCCCCCATGGGCCAACCCTGAGAAGAGCCATTCCAAAAAACTCTTCGATTAGAAATATATTTATATTATTTTAATGAAAACACTCAAATTCTCCCCTCCCCACCAATAATTCATTTTTTAAAAGTTAGAAATAATAACTTTTCAAATGCACTAATTTCATATATGTGAACGTAGATGAAACCTTTCAAATTTTTAATATGTTATTATTAAATATTCAACATTATTCTCATTTTAAAGATTTAAATGAGACATTTCTAATGGTATAATTTTTATAATAATAAAATTTATATATTAAAACTTATTATATATTAATTAAATTTAATTAAAAAGATAAAAATGATATAGACGTTAAATATTAATGATTATGTGATATAAAAAATAATATAATAATAATTGAAAATGGAGAATTGCCCTTTAATATCAAAAAGAGAGAAGCAAAATCTTATTCGAAGAATCTCTTTTGTAGAGTCTATTAATGCCAAATATGCTGATGTGGTTAATTTAACTTTAACAAAAATCTTATTTGAAGAGCCTTTTAGAGATGCTCTATATTGATCGGTCAGTATCTCAAATACTGACCCCACCAATGAGAGTGTAGCACGTGGCCCAATTTATAAGATAAATATAAAAAGTAAAAGAAAAAAAGACCACATACTATACTCTCATTGATGGGGTGAGAACTGACGTACTGACTAAGAGCATCTCCAATAGACTCTCTTAATGACATCCTTTAGCTTAATTAAGGGAGTATATATATTTTTGCAACTTCAACAACTCCCTAAATGACTCCCTTAATTGTGTTCAAGTGGAGTTCACTCCCTTAATTAAGGAGTGTTTTTAGACCCCCTTAAAGTGGGCTCCACCTATTTAAGATTATTTTATTTCTTAAAAACTCCATCTAACATTTATTACACAACATTTAACATTTAAATAATAATAATAAATTATTAAAGGGGCAATTTAAGGGAGTATTGTTGGAGTACATACTCCCTTAATGGCCCCTTACATCAACATCAACCCTTATTTAAGGGAGTCTCTAAGGTAGACTCTTGGAGATGCTCTAACCAATACCTAAACATATTCTAAAAATTCCCACGCCGACGCTGGTGCATTATCGCTAGGTGCACTCCTTTCTTCGAAAATTTAAATTAGCATTATCGCTAGCAAAGACACAGTGCACTCCTTTCTTCTAAAATATAAATTATAACCCCAAAGAACGATTAATTATAAAAAGGTCTCCCCAAATAACATCTTTCTCATATCTTCACCCTCAGAGGCTCAGATGATCTACTCGCATCGTTTCCTTTGACACGCGACAGCATCTGAGTATCTGACATACAACATCACAGCACAGGTCAGTCTTTTCCTCTTTTACATTTCATGATCCATCACGATTCACGTTTCCGTTAAATTTATTCACTATGTTATTGAGTGACCTTTTTATTTGTTATTTTTATAATTATGAATCTAACGAAAAAGCATTCAAGGGTTCAAGAACTAGGTCAGTATTTTAATGGATCTGAGAATTAACTACCGGTCTTATGTTAATTTTCAATCGTAGAGTGAGTTTTGCAGAAGAATTAGTTCAGTTTGTGAACTAAAAGATGCAAAATCAAGTTTACCTTATTTATAAGTTTGAGCATAGCTCCTGATTGTTGATAATCATTGAATTGATATGCATTGATTATGTAAAATCTTACATTTCTTGATACTCATTGAATGCAGATTGAGATCATGCAATCTTATTGCTAAGTTTTTGTTTCAGTTGCAGATTCGATTGACTATTTAGGAAGTGGTTTGGTTGTGGTATATTGCAATGCATCTTGAAAGTGGATCCGAGGGTACTAGTCGAATAGAACAAACTCAAGTTTCATTGATACGTGGGATTCCGGATGATATTGCACTTTTCTGTCTGGCGAGAGTTCCCCGAAAGTACCATATGGTACTAAAGTGTGTTTCGAGGAGATGGAGAGATTTAGTGTGCGGTGAAGAGTGGCGTGCTTATCGTAGAAAGCATAATTTGGATGAGACTTGGATCTATGCTTTGTGTAGAGACAACAAGCTTGAGCGAGTGTGTTGTTACGTATTGGATCCCAATGCTTCGGTAAGGAGTTGGAAGCGCATTCCGGAGATTCCACCTCGTGCCTTGAGGAGAAAAGGGATGGGTTTTGAAGTGTTGGGAAAGAATGTATACTTGTTGGGTGGTTGTGGTTGGTCTGAGGATGCCACTAGGGAGGTCTATTGCTACGATGCTTCCATGAACAAATGGATGGATGCTGCTCCTTTGTCAACTGCAAGGTAATATACTCGTATTCTTTTCCCAAAGTTAACGGTACATGTCACACTGCTAATTTTAACGGTACATGTCACACTGCTAATTTAATTTTTCTTTCAATTGTTGAATTTAACCTGCTAAAAGATATGTTCTCTTTTCAAGTTACTATATTTTAAGGTCTTGTAAAAACAAATATAATAAAAATTATGTAAATTTAAGGAACTGGTGTTTCTTTTGTTTATACCACCTACATGTTGCTAATTAACCAGGTAAACAAGTCTTAGATTCATTGAGTCTGAAGGCTATGCTGCATATTGGCACACACACACACACACACACACACACACACCTAAAAGGCTGCATTGCTTCTTCATATTTTCATTTCTCAATACTTGTTTTTCTGTTGATTCTGGAGTTGTCTTACACAGCTTTGATGCATTCAGGTGTTATTTTGTATGCCAAGTTGTAGATGAGAAAATTTATGCGATTGGTGGATTAGGTTTAAACTCAAGTGATACACATTCTTGGGATGTTTATGATCTTTCCACAAACAACTGGAAATTGCACATAGACTCCAATAATGTTCCTGAAATTGAAGATTCTTTTGTCATGGATGGGAAAATTTATATTCGATGTTGCACATCTGCTGTGACTTCTCATGTCTACGCGGTAGTTTATGAACCATCAAGTGGCACTTGGCAGCATGCTGATGCTGATATGGCATCAGGATGGCGGGGTCCTGCAGTTGTTGTTGATGGAACCCTTTACGTGTTGGATCAGAGTTCAGGAACAAGGTTAATGACATGGAAAAAAGAGAGAAGGGAGTGGGCACCAGTTGGGAGGTTGTCTTCCCTACTTACAAGACCTCCTTGCCAGCTTGTTGCCATTGGAAAGAGCATTTTCGTTATAGGGAAGGGATGCAGCACGGTTGTATTTGATGTTGGCAATGCAGGGAATACTGGAGGGGTAATGGTGAGTTCCTCTATTCCTAAATTGAATAGTAGTGATGATGTTATTAGCTGTAAATGTTTAACCATATGAACTCCAGGCGCATTTGTATGTCCCTACTCCCTTGCAATGGAGTTGTTACTTTCTTAACCAATAGAAGTTGATAAAGACTTGAGTGTTATTTGTTATTTGTACTCTTGAAATGAAGGTTCAATGAAACAACGCCTGCAATATGTATCTGTATCGGCATGCTATGGCTTAGGCAATGAGAAAAACTAAATAAGAAAAGAGTATAAGTTTTAGTATCGAAAAAGTAGAGTAGTCCAATCTGATTGTTTACAAAACAGTTGCAAAATCTTGAAACGTGACATCATAGCAGAACTGAGAAGCAAAGAAAGCACAAAATGGTAAATAAGAACGTGAAAATAAGCGCATTCTATGTGGGTAGAAATGTAGAATCTTACTTTTCATCAGAATTAATGCATAAATCGATGTTAGATATGCTTTTAGCATATTATGAACACATTATGGTACACATCAAAGCAGTGATTTTGATAATTACAGTCCTAGAGAAACTCCCAAACCCAATATCAGCAAGCATATATTGTCAGCAGCAGATCTATCACATCATAAACCCGATTGCTCTGGTCCATCGCACAAATCAAAGATATGGCCATTTGATGTGAGTACCCTTGTCATTCTTCTGAGCTAACACCAACTAGAAAAAGTCTAACAAGTTGAGGTGAGTCTGGTCAGCTGGGCTTCTTCTTTTTAAACGCTGGATGTATGATTCCATTGTAAGAATCTAGTTTGTCAATTTTGGAAATACACTCTTTCATCCTCTTGAGAACAATAGGCATTGCAGAGATGTTACTGGAAATTTTATCTTTAAGCAAACTTATTTTATCAGCAGTCTTCTGCTCCTCACCAACTAGTGTTGTTCCCTTTGATTCAACATGTCCTCCTGAATCTGCATAATACTCTGATATGATTACTGCCTTTAATCACAATATGAAATAGCTATCTTTCAACTAAAAGAGAAGGTCACTGAAGCTGACATCAGTTGGCCATATTTTCATTTTCTATTAAAGCAAGCAATGCCATAATGTCATTTGGTAACACACTAACACCACACCACTTTGAAGGCAAAAAAGCACACTAAAGAGGAGGATTGGTTTTGCTTATAGCAAAAAGCAGGAAAGCAAAGAACTATTTCGTTATTATTACTTTTGCTATTGTGAAATAGAGAAAAAAAATTCAATTACTATGAAATACGGGATTATCTTAAGTCTAGCAAGTGCTGCTCTCACAAAGTGGCATTAAGCTCTGTAAGTCATAAGTGCTAAGTCCACCACAGCAACTAATCTGATTAACCATAATGAGCCAGATAAATATACTTCACTCTTGATGCATAAATTTCACATATCGCTAATAACAAACACGTAAGCATCAAAGAAACAAGGATTTGTTAAATAGCATTAAAACGAGTTTTCTGAATTATACTAAACTCATCCTAATAATATTATTATCCTCAGACTTAATAATTTCTATCAAGCTAAAGCTAATGGCATTAAAAGTAAGTTTTATATAAATCCCTCTGGAAAGTCAATGAACCTTAAAAATTGGTCTTCCATCTTTAAACCCTCCACAGACCTTTCCTTTCCTAAATCACTCTGTTGTCAGTAGACACTTAACTAATGAGCACAAAAATTTCCATTTCCATCACTATTCTCATATCCACATTTGAAAGCTCTAAGCAGAATATGTAACATTTTCCCCGCAACATCGGGAGTCATCAATACCCATTATCGTTTAATCAATTAACCTATAGTTTCAATTTGCTTCACAAACAAGACCATGATTCCATTTTTGGTGACTAATTATGACAATGCAACCCATCATTCACTTCCAATTTCAAGCATGAAAAAACAATCAGTTAATTAGACATTCAATCTACACCAAAGGCTTCTAATCTACCACGCTCTATCTTCTTTTGTGTGGGGTGTGTGTATTCATTGGACAGAAAAAATAAATTATACAGAAATCTGAAGAAACCCAGAACGCCCTTTTAGAAAACTGACCTCCACAAACCAAATCAATTAAAAAAAAAAGCAACCAAACAAGTGCCCAATTCAATTTGAAGAGTAAAATTAGCTACTGATAATTAAAATAGCTTAAAAGAACACAATAAATCAAAACCCTAGAAAGGAGCGAACCTGGGTTATGATCTCTGGACGGTCCAGGCTCCGACTGGGGTTCAATTCCGGGCAAAGCGGGTCTTTGAGCTGAAAGAATCGAAGCGAACGTGTTCTTCAGCTGATCTGGAAGTGTCGCTCTGTACTCCAGAATCCTCTGCGCCATTTGCTTCACATCTGACTCTAATTTCTCCAGTTCTTCCTCTTCGCATTCGGGTTCTCCAGATCCGCATTCGGAGCTTCGAATTTCGACGCGAGTTTCTAGGGTTTTCGTTGGGTCATTCAAAGCCATGTATTCAAGTATACTAAGGAGTAACAAAATCAGGTAGATTTCTGGTTTTTGGAGGGCTTTTTGGACGTTAGGGTTTTTGAATTTTGAAAATTTTCGCAAATTTTTCTTTTTTCTTTTATTTGTGTTATATAGATTGAATAATGGATACGCGCGGGGAGGACTGTGAAGTACGCACACCTGCAATTACAGCTAGTGCACTGTGGCGCACCACGCACCCCTTTTTTTTTTATTAAGTTGATTCGTCCCCAACTTAACGGTTCAGATTCAACAAAATTAGAATATCTATATCCTGGCCGTTCATTATTAGACCGTTATAATATAACGTCACTTCCCTGGAAAAAATCAAAACAGCGTCGTTTTGACGCCAGTGATCGCTATCTCCCGCGTTGTTCGTATTGTTAGCCGTACAGTATTTATACTCTCTCCGCCAAAACAAAGTTAAAGAAATCCCTCTAAAAATCATTAACGGAGAGAAATCAGAGGAAAATTCGATTTTTAATTCATCTTTGTTCCGTCACCAGCCAAACAGGTATGAAATCTAACCCTAACTTCAATCATTTTAGGCGAAGAAATCAATGAGGCATTATTTAATTCAATATTTGCCTAAATTTCAGACAAACAATAACCTAGTTGTAACCGCTGAGGATGAAGACGCATTTGGATTATTCGACATTATTAACTGTCACTGCTTCGATTATAAGCTGTTATGTCTTTAATTTACTACTTCAACAACACCATCGCGTGTGGTCTTTTCAATTCAAGATCGTATTGATTTCCGTTCTTTGACAATGGAAGATTGCAAACCAGCATCATCTCCTTCGAAGGTAAAATTTCAGTATCTAATTTTTTTTTTTCTTTCTATTTTACGTTCTTTGTTTTATTTTCCGTCACCGACTTCAAAGCTAATGTTTCTGCTACGTTTAAAGATAGTTAGATATTTTTAGTTGTAATAATGTAAAAAAGATCGAAGTAAAACCTAAATATCTGCTCAAGTGGGGATTATAGTGGATTAATTAAATTAAATTCGTTTATCTATAGAATTATCTATGTTTTTTTGTGTTCTGATTGTGAACAGAGGGGGCAGCAGCAAATGATGGACTCAGAAAGTCCATATTCGCTGCTTTATTGTTCAAGCAAGGGAGATAGAGATGGGGTGTTACAAGAATTAGAGAAAGGTGTGGAACCCAATCTAGCTGACTATGACAAGAGAACAGCTCTTCATTTAGCATCAAGTGAAGGTCGTGCTGAAATTGTTCTTTTACTTCTCGAGAAAGGAGCTGATGTCAACTCCTTAGATCGCTGGGGACGCACTGTATGTTCTAATATATTGCTCTTTTTCTCTGATGTTTGAGACTTTACTAGAATTATCTTTGTGATTGCTATGTTTTGCATGTGTGGGTTATGTATTTTGTCTGCTTAGTTATGTTTTCTCTTTTTCTTCATATATTGCCTTTGCAAACCCTTGAGTTATATTTGAAGATGTAAATGAATGTGATGGGCTCGGGATGCTTTATAGAATATAATAAATAGAGGGCTTACATTGATGGGTTTAACTTTTCAGCCACTGTCAGATGCTCGCAGTTTCGGTCATGTGGAGATTTGCAAGATACTGGAAGCTCAAGGTGGAATAGATCCGGTAATTCAATTCATCAACGTATATAAGATTTTGAAGATATTTACATTAGCAATGCTAAACTAAGGATGCAATTATTCCAGTACTTATGTGATTTACTTTTATAGTTTGGCATTTGTTCTTAACTGAAATAACTTGTTAGATGCCTTTCATCAATGAACAGTTTTGTTAACCCTGCCAACAAGATCCACTTCCACTGTTCTTCATTGAAGGAAATTTTTGATTTTGTTTATTTATGTATGTTTTTAATACCTAAATATTTAGAACAAGTTCATTTTCGGGTTCCTCCGTGTAGGCACACAAACTCTTTCTCTGAACTTTGAATGTTAAATGTACTGAAGATAGATATGCATCCTTGTGGTTCTTTTGTTCAATATGTGTTAGAATCAGAGGAGAACCATTTATTTTGCATCGGTCTTTAGTCAAATTTGCTCTATTCATAATTCTGTAAAATCTTTTTTCTATTTGCTTGATACAGGTGGGGCTTGACTCACAGGCTCCTTGCTATGAACTTGATTACTCTGAAGTGGACATGGATGATGCAATACTTATTGGAGAAGTAATATCTTATGTAGCTTTGTGAAGCATAAATATCAATTGAGGGCACCTTAAACGCACACTGCCACATCTGAACAACTGGCATTCTCTTAATTTTTTTTATATCTTTTTGGTTATACTTTGTCTCTATTTAAACTATGAAACATAGCAGGGAGCATATGGTGAAGTTTATCTAGTCAAGTGGCGTGGTACAGAAGTTGCAGCAAAAACCATTAGATCCTCCATAGCATCAAATCCAAGGGTGAGGTGAGTTTCATTATAATAAAATGTGAATTAAGTTCTCCTTCCCCCTCTTTCTTTCAGTCTGCTTTTCTGGTGTTAATCATGATTGTTCTTTTTAACATGATATATATTGAAAAGCATTTTTGAAATAGTTTCGCTATTATTCTGTAAGTTCAACAATCAATTAGAAAATTGACCTGTCTCATTCACATGCGTCTCAAATTCTTATTGTAATATGTTAAATATGAAGAATAATCAGTCTGTTAGATATAAGCCATTGGTAAAACTTTGGACATGTGAAATTGATGTGAATACTTCTAATAGGATCAGTGAGAATGTGAGATTTGAATTTTGGCCACCTACTTCGAGAATACTAGTAATGTTAGCTTTATATGCTGCATGATTGACCGGTTAACAGGAATACATTTATGAAGGAATTGGGTTTGTGGCAAAAGCTACGCCACCCGAATATAGTGCAGTTCCTTGGTGTTCTTAAGCACTCTGATCGCTTGATCTTCTTAACGGAGTATCTTCGCAATGTGAGCTTTTTCTTCTTAAATATGAATTTTAATAATTTTGTTTCTCCACTTGCTGATCTTTCCTTCATGTGAATGAGTTAGGGAAGTTTGCATGACATTTTGAAAAAGAAAGGGAGATTCGATCCACCAACAGCAGTTGCTTATGCTTTGGATATTGCAAGGTACATATTCTGGGGACATACACCTCTGTGCTTTAAGTTTATAGCTAGGCTTTTTAACTTTAGCTTACAACTTATAGGTAAGAATGTAAGATCATCGATGAACTTTTCCTTTCCATTAAATATACAGCTTATTTACATTTTGCATAAATGATCTCATGAATCATGAACGATCTAATATGAAATCTATGTGTATGGAATTTGACTGTAGATTTTTGTGCTTGAGTCCTGTGCTGCATCTATCATGTTCTTCCAAGAAAACTTACTAAAAACTCACAGGGCAAGGTCTATAATTTGGATTTTGGAGAGTCATGGGTGATGAGATCATTGAACAGGCTTTTGCTTTTATTTCTTGGATTCTCACATCCTCCTGGATTTATGTATTTCATAATTGTTTTTGCGCTTGTTCATCAACATTACTCTTTGTTGCATTGCCATTATTTTTCCTCATTATGGTTTCGTAAAGTTGTCAAAATCAAGACTTAGATTCATGATGTTAGCTTGGGTTATTCTTACATGTTTTTAATCTTGCCATTAGTACTGCCTTACATTTTGAAATTTTCAGTTACTGACAATTCTACTTGACTTCTTGTTATGCATCACATTAGTTTTTTTTTCTTTTACCCTACTTTGTTTGTCTAACCCATATATGTTTTCTCTTGCTGTTAAACTTATATCATGAGCTAATTCCTTCTGAAATTCTGTAGAGGCATGAATTATCTCCATCAGCATAAACCACATGCTATAATACACCGAGATTTGACGCCAAGGTAGTGCAATTCGTATATTTTTTCAATGTCATGTTCACTGGATTTAACTTTAGGGTATTTTGAATGTTAAATTATAATAGCAGTTTGTTTGGGTGTACCTAGCAACTTTTAAATTCACTAAATTTTTTTTAACATATGTTTCCTTTATGGGAGTCATAGTAATGTATTACAGGATGAAGCTGGGCACCTCAAGGTTACAGACTTTGGCTTAAGCAAAATAGCACAAGAAAAAGATTCTTATGGTTACAAAATGACTGGAGGAACGGGTTCATGTAAATCTTCTATCCTGATGGAAGTTTATGCATTTTCTTAATTTGAATGTTTGCTTAGATGCTCTTGTGTCATGCCAGATCGTTATATGGCTCCCGAGGTTTATCGTCGAGAATCATATGGGAAGAGTGTTGATGTCTTCTCTTTTGCTCTAATAGTTTATGAGGTAATTTTTAGAAAAACTTTTACCGTTTGTATATATACTTTGCAACTGATTTCTTTGTTTTTTAAGATTAAACTCAAGCTTGTTGATTCCATTACTTGTATATGGAACTGTAATATATCATGAATTAATTCAGCATGCGTTGTTGTTTTGGTATCTGATATGCAACTGTGTGTATGGTTTTGCTTACAGATGTTCCAAGGTGGACCATCTCATAGAGCAGAAGCTGCAGTACAGGTTGCAGACAAGAGGGCTTATGAAGATTCCCGACCGCCTCTCTCCTCACAAGTATACCCTGAACCAGTCAAGATGTGAGTTCTTTCAGATTGCTTCCTTTATGTTGACCTGTTAAACAAGTACCATATAAACCGTATGCAGTATTTGCAAAGAGATAATCCTTGGAATTGAATTGTGAAAAAGGATTCAACAGGTGACCCAAATCATTGATTTCCAAGAAAAACTTGCTAGATCATAGCACTTTGGTGTTGACTAGAAACCACTAGTTTAACTATGTTTTTAAAGAAACTAGTTCTCAACACAAATTGGTTTTACTAATCTTTAAATGATTCTGGATTATTATTATTGATGACTTGTGTAATATTCTCAAATTCTGTAAATTAGGCTTCTGCGGGATTGCTGGCACAAGAATCCAGATTGTCGACCATCGTTCGAAGAGATAATCTACCACCTAGAGATTATCCAAGAGAGTTTGCAAAAGAAGAAATCCACTGGAACCTGCTGTTGTTATATCTTATAAAATGAATTGAATATGAATATAGATTTGATAAGTGATTGTATTATATGTTTTCCCCTTGGATCATGTAATTATCATTCTCCATTACTAGGAAGAAGACTACTCACACGGACTTGGTGGGGGTTGAGATTTATATATGTGGACATGATATCAACTTACATAACTAGTTTCAGTGGTTTATGCTTTATAAACCTGTTTTTTTTCTACCTAGTTGTTACAGTTGCCTTGGGCCAGCCCCATCTCTTCTTTCATATATTGGTGTGAAGACTTTGAGTAATAAACATAATTCTTACTTTCTTCTACAAGTTCAATTAATTTTGTTAAATCTTTTGTTTATCAAAGTTTATTATTTTGAATAAAAATATGTTAACGTCAATTAGCACCAAAAACAACAGGGTATTAAATTAATATTTTGCTCTTCGGTCATCTAATATTTGCGACTTCATTTGTTTCCTTGGTTCTTTGGATTTGAAATTTCAGCTTGAGCATGTTTCAACAAAAGCCAGAGTTGGAGATGGCGGTGGTTTCGGAAATTGCAGGTACGTGATAAAATCATTTTAAGTTTTGAGTTTTGAAATTCTCCCAAAGAGGTTTTGAACCAAATTGCAGGTACGAGAATAAAGGGAATTGGAATCAAGTTTCACTGGAAAAAGAATGGAGGGGAATCGGAATTAAATTCCATTCCAGTATTTACTAACAATTTAGGAATTAGAAATTGGATCAAATTTATTCATTATAGGTGATTACAAAAATACCCTTGTGTATATAATATGTTGAAATATATTTTTTATTATGAAAAACTATTTTTTTATAGTGGAATTGGTGAGAAATGTCACATTTTTAAACTGATTTGGTGACAATGTTAGTGCTTTACTAAGTTAAGTTTAAAAGGCACCTATTATGGTGAACGGACAAAAATACCCTAACTTTACACATTATTTTTTTTACTTTGAAGTTTTATGAGATTTTAAATAGACCTCCAATGGAGGTTGAAAACCATAACATTATCAACGCATCTTCATTAGATAATTAGTTTTATGGCGCTATGTAAACCCATTCGAGGGTCGAGCTCCCCGCTGAGCTCGCGGTGGTCGAGCTGCCCGGTCAGCTCGTGGGGGTGTGGGGGCAACGCCCCCAAAGATTTTTTTTAGTTTTGAATCTTCCATTGAAAAGGCTCGAAATGAAGTGTTCGAGCCTTTTCATTAGTGTATGAAAAGGCTCGAAATGAAGTGTTCGAGCCTTTTCATTAGTGTATGAAAAGGCTCGAACACTTAATGAAAAGACTCGAAATGAAGTGTTCGAGCCTTTTCATACACCAATCGTGTATTTTCATACACCAATCGTGCATTTTCATTAGTGTATGAAAAGGCTCGAACACTTCATTAAAAGGCACGATTGGTGTATGAAAAGGCTCGAAATGAAGTGTTCGAGCCTTTTCATACACCAATCGTGCCTTTTCATTAAGTGTTTGAGCATTTTCATACACTAATGAAAAGGCTCGAACACTTCATTAAAAGGCTCGAACTGTGTATTACACCGATTAACCTATGAATTTTCCTTGAAAAAGCTCGATTCATAAAGGTTCAAAAAGGCACAATTGCAGTACAAAAAGGCACGATTCATGTACAAAAAGGCTCGATTCATGTACAAAAAAGCTCGATTCATAAAGGTTCAAAAAGGTACGATTGCAGTACAAAAAGGCACGATTCATGTACAAAAAGGCTCGAACACTTCATTTCGAGCCTTTTTCGAACCTTTTCAAACATTTTCGAGCCTTTTTAACCATCAATTTTTTTTTTTTAATTTTGTATCTTTGAGACTTTCTATATAGTTCATGCTTCCCGAGCCTTTTTGTTCGTTGATTGGTCAGTATCATTGATTCATCGGTTCCACTTTCATTGATAGAGGATTTTGAAAGAAAAAAAGAAAACAAAATGGTGAAGAAGGTTACTGTGGGGGGCAATTTTGTCCGTTCACCATAAATGATGCCTTTTAAACTTAAGTTAGTGAGTTGGTGCATGTTCCCAAAAAAGTGCCTCAAATAGTGCTATTTAATTTTTTAACCCTTTTTTATACCTCTCATAACATTATAACTAATAATTAACATCTTTATATTATAAACTTTCAACTAATTAGTCAATAATAATTAAAATTTGAGGAGTAATTCAGATTCGAAAACATAATTAATTTGATGTCGAATTAATTTCTCACATTTAGGTGCTTTTTTTCCTTCTCTCAAAAATTAAAACACAAAATAACTCAACATATACAACCATTAGCTCACACAGTACTTGATTAATTATTAACTGTATAAATGAAAAAAAAAAAAAAAATTAAAGTCACTGTAGTGTATATATACATATATATATGCAATACATGCTTTACGGAAAAAGAAAAAACTTGAACAAAACAGTATATATAAAATTAAAGCCATTGTAGTGTTATAGTGTATATATATATATATATATATATATATATATATATATATATATATATATATATATATATATATATATGCAGTACACGCTTTACGGAAAAAGAAAAAAAAATTTAAACAAAACAGCATGTACATCAGTATATTATATATGAATATGTAATAATATATATATATATATGAATATCAGAATATGCAATACAAGCTTCACATAAAATGAAAAAAAAAAAACATGAATATTATAAGTGAGGATATGAAAGACAGTTATTTATTTATTTATTTATTTATTTATTTTTATAAATGAGGATATTTTAATAAAAATACATGAATTCCCTTTTTCATTCAGTAACTTAATTACTGATTTATGAGTGGGGTCCACGTAACTTAATTTCCTAAAAATTTAGTAAACATTGAAATTAACAAATCAGTAACTTAATTCTCTTTCTTGAATTTGATTACTGATTAGTAAACACGTCATGAGTGTGAAGAAGGTTCAGCTCTATGATTCCAAAATTTGGAGAACAGTTTGTTACCGAGAATAGTTCATCGACTATATTTAAGGTCATGAACAATTTGTTTACCTTTTATTTAAAAAAAATATTATAAGAACTATTACAATAGGACTGTCGGGATCTGTTGAGATCAAACAATACATATATAGTTCGGATATCTACTTTCATAACGGGAGATAGATACTTCTCACAACCCGGTAAGAAAACTCCCCACACATGTTTGTAAAATACCCATTGTGAGATTTACCCCTCACCACATATGTGGAAGAGAGGTGCACTACCAACTCTGCTAAGATGTGATATGCAAAAATTTGTTTACTTGGTTAATTGGTTTGTTGGATAAAATGAACCTAGAAATCCTTTCTCGTTCGAATTTTGCTTTCTCAAATCAAATCTCACACCATTTTTAATAAAGTTATTTTTACATTTCAGTATCGTTTTTTTATGGGTCAAGGAAAACAATTTGTCGAAGTCCTAAGCTTGCTTATAGAAAAAGATACAGTCATTCACTCGTGCAATATTCTGCCACGTGTTCCTTGAATGATGGAGGGTTAGAACTTAGAATGTCATTCGTGGTCTTGACATTAAAACTAGTGGAGACTGGAGAGTCAGAATGGACATTGGAGTAATTCTTCAATCTCTCACTCTGGACCAGTAACTTGAAGAATTCTCTGACTAGACTGACCATGTTGATCATATCTTCTGGAATTTCATGGTTTTTTACATGTGAAACCAGATACATATTTATATTTTTTACAGCTCATGTGATGATAATTATAAGATTAAAGTAGTACCTTAAAGAAGCCGTCACGGTGGCATGCTACCTTTGGATCTCGTTACTTTAAAATTTTAAAATTCTTCTCATATTTTCGTTAATCAAAGAAAGAACATAAAAACTTACTTGAAATATTCACAGCATATGAGAAAAAGATGAATATAAAGGAAATTGTAAGTGCAAACTGCAAAGGTAGAGCTATTCTGCAAGTTCTTGGTGTTGGTTTTTTTATGGGGCGAGCAGGGTTCTAATTTATACAAGGAATGAGAAAGAAAAATGCTAAAACAAGTGGCCGATAGAAAGATTGAAAAAGTAAACGGTGAACGAATATCTTTACAATCTGTCACAATTGTACGGTAAAAGTTAGCTTTTTTACTATTTGTTAAAGTAGTTGTTGTCTTTGTCGTTTCTCGATTATTGCTTGCTTTTACTATTCAGCTATTTTACTGGCTTCGAGTAATTCTATCTTAGCTTCTGTAGTTATTTTTGGCTTCTTTTACCAACACGAATATCTTCTCTTGTAACTTTTTGTAGGTCAATTTGTTTGATGATATGAGAGCGTGTACCGGAGAATTGATGAGTGGAATAGAAGCAATATGGTCCTGGCCGGATATAGTTTATTAGAAGGAACATTTTTAACTGTGGATGCAAGGTCAGAAACTAGTAGCTTGGTGGCAGACATTAATACACATACTATAATAGCTTTAGGAGTTTACAAGAGAAAAGAGAGAATAATGTAAAATTGTTGATGAAATGAAGACTAATTGTGACTTGTGAGTCCTATTTATACACAACTTGCAATATATGATTACAGTATGATGAATATGATCAGGGAATGATTTCTGCTGAAACAATCTGTGGTAAATTTGTAATTTCATGCTAATTTAGAAATTTTCGTATTAATCATATATTCATATCACAGTTTCAGAACCAGAAATCTATTAATTATAACTTGAAATTAAACACCCACTAACAGATCGTCTGGGTGGTGTAGTCGGTTATCACGCTAGTCTCACACACTAGAGGTCCCCGGTTCGAACCCGGGCTCAGACATTTTTTTTTTTTTTTTTTACATTTTTTTTTTTATTTCACTGAATTTGAAACAGCACTTCCTCCTATGTTGGGTCGTTGACTCGTTGTCAGTGTTTTTCTACCCTCTCTCTGATTTAGAATTTTCGCAAAAATGCAAATTCAAAGACTTTCCCTACCAAATCACACTTTGACTCCACCCACTTTGTCTCATCATATGTTTTGCCCTTCTTTATCATCAACACACTACTCCACCAAATCTGTATGCATTCAGAATTCCAAATCTGGGCTTTCTTATTCGCTCAAAATGGTATCCGAATCTCTAACTAGTTCGAGAAAATGCGGTGGTTTGATTAGAGTCAGGTGTGGAGAGGTACAAAATGATGATGGGTTTTATATAAGGAGGTGTGTGGAGCTTGCTAGAAAGGCTATTGGGCATACAAGTCCCAATCCAATGGTGGGTTGTATGATTGTCAAAGATGGCAACATTGTTGGTGAAGGGTTTCACCCTAAAGCTGGTCAACCTCATGCTGAGGTAACCAACCCACTTCTCTTTCATCATATTCGTGTGTTTGTAATTGTTGCTTCACTAATAAGCTTCTGTTTGATTTTTGCTAAGAAATTGGAGTAATTGGCTGAAAATAATGAAATTTTGTATGGAATATTGGATTTTTTTAGTTGGCTTGGGGAATTTTTGTGTACTGTGTTTACAGTAATCTCAAGTTACTAAAGGTTTTTGACTGTTAGTCCCAAAGCAAATGGACTCACCTTTTCATTTTTTGAGAGCAAAAATTTTATGATGAATATACAGGAATCTGATTTATTTTTTATTTTAACATTACGTAATGTCTTTTAGGATTCGTATGGGAAAATTTTTATAATCTATCTCTATTTGCACATTGTATTCGTGAGATGAGAGGTGCCACAAGACCATTTGAGCGTTTGGTAGCTTCAGATTGTGTTCTACTTGACAAATTAAAGTATTTAGTTGGAAGTATATGTCCCAGTTTTAAGGTCATTTATATATATATGTGTTTTCTGATCTAAGAAAGAAAAGAAAAACACTTATGAAATGCTATCTTCAATTTATCTGTGTTCTTGGCTTAGAAAATATTATGTTTCTAATCTAACTGCTGTTGTATATGAATCGTGAGTTGGTGCATTTCCTTTAAGAAACTGTTGCTGAATAATTTGAGTCAGGGGGTGAAACTTGTAGGTATTTGCTCTAAGAGATGCTGGAGACTTGGCTGAGAATGCGACTGCTTATGTGAGCTTGGAACCATGCAATCACTATGGGAGAACTCCACCATGTAGTGAAGCTTTGATTAAAGCCAAAGTGAAAAAGGTGGTAGTTGGGATGGTGGACCCTAACCTAATTGTAGATTCAATGGGGATTGATAGGCTGAGAGACGCTGGAATTGAGGTGACTGTTGGTGTAGAAGAAGATTTGTGCAAGAAGCTCAATGAGGCCTTTATTCATAAAATGTTGACAGGGAAGCCTTTTGTCACACTTAGGTAAACCTACATTACATATTGTTGACAAAGTACTGATGTTGCTTAATAAATTCTTTTGGGGGTGTGATTTCAAATTTACTCGGCCAATTTGATGTTTTAACTATCATTCTTGCGTGATAAATTGCAAAAGTATTCTAATCAAAGGTATCTCCTTGACTTGCAGATATTCACTCTCTATCAATGGTCATGTTCTAGATCAACTTGGGGAAGGAGTTACCGAGTCTGGTGGATACTACTCGCGGTTGTTACAGGAATATGATGGAATTATATTGTCTGCCTCATTCACTGAGAAGTTTTCAGTACCTACATCACAAGAACCTGGTGCTAATCAACCCCTTAAGATTATAACAGCAAGTAATCCCAGTACTCCAATCCAAATGCCTGGTCTCACTGAAGAAAACGCTTCTAAAGTGATAGTATTTTCAGACAAAGAGACAACCGTAGAACCAGAAATGGCTACAAAAGGTATTGAAACAGTGGTTTTGGATCAGATAAGTTTAAATGCAATTTTGGAATACTGCAAGCACCAAGGTTTGTGCAGTGTTTTGCTGGATTTGAGGGGTAATTATGGCGATCTTGAAATGCTTCTCAAAGAAGGTATTGAAAAAAATCTGGTGCAAAAGATCGTGGTGGAAGTGTTGCCGCTTTGGGATGAAAGTGATGGTGGGAATACACTCTCTGTGTTGAAAAGTTTAGGTAAAGGACTCAAACTGAAGAATCTACAGCCGAAGATGTCAAGTCAGAGCATTGTGCTCGAAGGATACCTTTAAGTTTATCATGAGAGATTTGAACCGAAGGATATATAATAATGCATGTGCCCTAAACATATTAGACATTTAGGGTTGAGTTATGTTTTACTGAGTTTTACAGCAAACGAGAAACATATTGAAAAAATGTATCTGTATCGCATCATAAACTTTTCGGAAAAGCCGAAAAGAAGCAATAGACAGATTTTTATTATCATATAAAGTTCCCACAGTTTATGCATACACTCTTCATCCTTGTACACTGCTTCCAAACTTATGGCCAAACTACATGATTAAAGGCCATATAATCACCTTTAGTGCCTTTTAAGATTGCACGATTTTATAATACGAATTTATTATATACAGCAGATACAGAAAAAAAATTGAGGTCTCAGATGTGTCATTTTGTATGTACATATTTTAATGCCAGAGCTCCGGTAACTTGGAGCTCTGCTAAATGTGGGTAAGTATCCGGGCACTGCATTCTGTCGGCACATGGGAAAATACAGTAGATTGAATTCTGTATCCAGTTCAAGAATTAGGCCGACCATTAGGCGAATGCTGACAAGAATGGCTCTTT
The DNA here is from genome assembly GCA_008009225.1 of Acer yangbiense. Taxonomy (NCBI): domain Eukaryota; kingdom Viridiplantae; phylum Streptophyta; class Magnoliopsida; order Sapindales; family Sapindaceae; genus Acer; species Acer yangbiense. Next base: position 4,116,606 of record CM017764.1, read on the forward strand.
CTTTTTGCAGTTACTCGTGCTTTAATAACTTTCTGATTCGCGATTGCTTCCTTAATGTTGCTGTGAACAAGATTGCAAAGCTCATCCAAGGCTAACATTGGAAATGGTTCCTCAATAAGAACACCAACCTGCAAAAATCAAGTGTTAAAGAGGCTGATAGCAGAGACTAGGTAACACAATCTTTTGCAAATTGCCACAATTTGCACTAAAACAAGAGGGATCAAAGATGATGAGCAGATGAGTTCTAGAAAAACACAATTTTACCCAGGTTGAGAAGCAGCAAGGATTCTTTTGCTCGAAAATTGAATGACAGATCGCCCTATGCAACAGACAAAACCGTAATATCTACAAAGAAACTTACCTCTTCAATGCAGAAGAGTGAAGCAGCACTGACAAAAGTAGCCGGAACAACTATCCAGTGGCAATCATCCCAAAGTATGATTGGAAGAGTGAGATGCCAGAGGACTAGAAACCTTGAAGTCAAGCGAGTATACGAGAGAGGGATGGGAATACCCATGAGTTGTTCACACACAGCGATTCCTTCGAGAAAACAAGAGATCTTCGACTCCTGTATAAATTATAATAAGACTAGTTAACAACCCAAATCATAAGCTAAAAAAAGAGAAAGCTCTACTTCTGGAAACATCATCAAAGAATGGAAATACAAGAGTATGTATGTAATCAACAAGAGAGATACCAAGATATTTCTCTCCGTTTCATCTAAATTTAGCAATCGAATGCTTTGAGAAAGGAAATCAATAATGCAGCGGGGCTGATGCTTTGAGTTGAGTACTACTGCTAGATCATCCCCTTCAAGCAATGTCTGGAGATCTTCGCCAATATCCGAGCCATAAATCACATGACACTGCAAAGAACAATATTTAATCCATTCAATTGTTTTATCAACTAAATCAAACTTATATACTCCAGTATGTTCAATCTATCATCTATTGGGTAATCTCTCTATATCCTTCCATGGAGATCGAAATAAATTCGAATTGGTCCCTATAATTATCATGATCTCAACCTTCATTTATTAATATAATTAGTGATGTAAATGCTCATCACAGCCAAGTATACACACACATTCAACAATAAAACAAAAAACTACCCATTAAAATGTTAAAATCAGAAGAAGAAAAGAAACACAGAAACACACCTTTAGAGCAACTGGAAAAGCCATAACATAACGCAAAATCACATCTTTGATGAAGTGATCGTCATCTGAAGAAGAGTCATCAACACCAGAAATGACCATCCTAGCGAAATCATCGGTCCCTGCAATGATCTTAGTCCAGGCTTTCCTCCCTTCCTCATATCTCGAATACGAAGCCTCTGTCCTGAACACCAGCAGCAGCGCCAGAGCCGGAGCCGTCAATTGGTACGGCAACGAAGACGCCCTCAAAACGGGCAAGAACCCAGGCAGCCAATGCACGTCCACAGCCGAATTGTAACTCGCAATAGCCACAGCAAACAGAGTAAAAGCAATCACTGGTGGGATCAGCGAGAGAATCACCCGCGAAGAAAAGCTCGAAAGCAAGTGACGTATGTGACGCAGTGAGCTTCTGTGTTGGACCCATTTCTCGTGGTTGTACAAGGAGCGCTTCTGTTGCATTCCACGCTCCTTCACGCGGTCAGCCCAATCGGGGACAGCGCAAAGAATCGAAACTAGGGTTAGGGTTTTAGGGGGAGACTGTGACTGTGACTGTGACTGTGAGGAACAACAGAGTGCTATAAAGGTGAGAGATTTTTTGGGTTTGGAGGGGAAGTTGAGGGCGGTAGAACAAGTAGAGTGTAATTTGAGGAGGGTTTTGGGGGTAAAATGGGAAGAAAGGGAGAGTTTGGAGGTGGGTTGTTTCATTGGTAGTGGTGGGTGGAGATTTAGGGTTTGGAGGAGGAAGAGAGAAGCAGAGGAGGACAAGTGGACATGTTATGTTCAGTTCAAGGTTTGAAGCGCAGCTGCAGCAGTGAAGTGACTTTGTGTTGTTGTTTGAATTTAACTTGAGAGTGGAGAGTAGATGGGTAGTTAAAAAACGGTTGTTTCAGATTTATACACGTTTGTGCGGCAAATGTGGGTGGGCCCTATTTAACATAATATTCTCCAGTTCATCAGCTTTCTGATCCAAAGGGCCAAAAAGCTCCAAAAACTAATATTATACTAATATAATTTAAATTTTAAATCAATTGAATTTTATTAAATTTGAAAAGAAAAAAAAAAAAAAAAAAACTATATTCAAAGACATATTATAATCAGTATATTTCTATATTTTAATATACTCGGAGTGAAAAGCCGGAAAAATATGATTTACATTTCTTATTTGAAATCGTATTAGATATTCTAACATTATATCCCAACTTATGATGTATCGATAAGTAAATAAAGATAATAATAACAACTTATTTTACTTGAATTAAATTGGCATGTCACGAGTTAAGATATGAGTTGTTATTAAATTATTTTTCTAGGGTGTGTGTATATATATATATATATATATATATATATATATATATATATATATCATAGGACCTCTTGGACATGGAATTGTGATTGGTCAAAAATGAAGAAGCTGCAGCAGAAAGAATAGCAAAGAGAAATTTTGAAGAGAGATTTAAAACAGGCCTTGATCAAACCTAAAAAAGGCTAAAAGAAGCATCATATTACAAGGATATCAGCAAGATGTGTACAAATCCAAAATTTTCCATAAAAGAAAAGTAACTTATTAACAGCCATGGTAAACTACATTACATGTAGTTCGAAACAGTCGGGTTTCTGTGAAAACCTGACCTCTTATAGCCTACGGGTGTTCCTTTGCCTTATCGCCACTCTGCTTTGCCACCTGACCTTCTTGAGATTCTTTCTTTGATCCAAAAATGAACTCTTTCGCTGAGTTTTCCGCTGATTGTATTGCATTTTTAATCTGCCATTAGTAAGAACAAAAGAATTTCAATCTTCAACTCAGTGCAGAAAATCCAATCGAGTCAGGATCAAGCAATGTTAAGAACTGATCTCTAGTCTATGAATTTTAGGAGCTTTGCTTATTTTTCTTAGCTTCAAGTCATAGAATGAAATTTCCAAGACTGGAAGCCAACAGAAAGCCATTCATAATCATCGTTGCTAAGGTGATAATTCATATAAATATTGTTTACAAGGTAGAGAAGAACTCATGTACAAAATAACCGAAAAATTTAGGACAGCAGAAAGAAAAATCCAGCCAGAGGGGAAGAAACATCAATAATGCTAAACACATTAATAATGTAAAATCAATAATGTTACACATCCCACCTATAATTCCACTATTTTCATCCCAACACACGTGGCAGCTGAGGTGTCACTTGGTTAGTAGACACACATTAATTGATACTTATCTCGTTTACCCATGTATTCACTCACCAATTAATGTTTGTCAACTCACTAAGTGACACCTCAACTGTCACATGTGTTGGGATGAAAATAATGGAATTATAGGTGGGATGTGTAGCATTACGGTTGTAAAATATCATAAAGCTCCCTCATTATTTAACAATATTTCACTATAGCTCAAGGAGACTACTGTCATTTCACACTCGACTTCTCTCGCTACTGTTTGACTTTGACTTTGACTTTTTTATGTTTTGTACTTGTAGTTTCAAGTTTCAACTCTTGGTTTTTTTAGATCATCTGAGAAAAACTCTTGGTCTTTATAGATATTAGGGTTAATTGCACAGACATACCCTCTATTTATCTAATAAAGTAAATTTTTAAACAAATGTCTTATTCAAACACAAACATCCCAATTGGAATGTGCTTGAGGTATGGAAAGTCAATAGTGCCATTGGGTAAAAGGGAGAGGTTATTTTGGTGGGTAAATTTCACAAACAACCCTGAATTTAAGTGTAATTATATAAATATTCATTTTTTTTTCTAATAATTACATAAATATACCCTTATCGTCAATTGACTTTTGTTAATTTTAACTTTTAACCACATTTGTATACTGCAATGACTGAACTACCCTTGAAAACTTATTTATCTTTTCTTTTATTATTTAAATATATTAAAAAATATTTACTTAAAAAATTGAAAAAATCAGTACAATTTTTTTTGTTGCTTTCTTTCTATCATTTTTTTTAACACAATCAGAACCCACAAAACTGGAAAATGGCTGTGTTTAGTGGGTTTTGATTGTGTTTAGTGAGTTTTGTGGGTTTTGATTCTGTTGATTAAATGTAATTGTTGGTGGATTTTGATTATGTTGATGAAATGAAATTGTTTGTGGGTTAATGAGTATGAAATTGAATGTTTTGGTGATAAAGTTGGTCTTTGAAATCTGAAAATTTGGTGTTTGTGGACATGGAAAATGTAAAAAAAAAAATGATAGAAAGAAAAAGAAAATGGAAGCAAAAAAAAAAAAAAAGTGTACTGATTTTTCAATTTTTTAAGTAAATATTGTTTTTAATATTTTTAAATAATAAAAGAAAAGATAAATAAGTTTTCAATGGTAGTTTAATCATTTTGGGATACGTATATTTATATAATTATTAGAAAAAAATAAATATTTATACAATTACACCTAAATTCAGGGTTGTTTGTAAAATTTACCCACCAAAACAACTTCTCCCTTTTACCCAAGGGCACTATTGACTTTTCATACCCTAAGCACGTTCCAATTGGGATGTTTGTGTTTGAATATGACATTTGTTTGAAAATTTGCTTTATTAGATAAATAGAGGGTATGTTTGTGCAATTAACCCTAGATATTATCTATATTTTTTTAATAAAGAGTATAATTTTAAAAAAAAAAATAACAAAGAAGATATAATTTAACATTTATGCTATATCACTTGTACACAAAATTTGTAGTTAATTCATATTATATCTTTGTTATTAAAAGAATAATTTCATGAGAGTGATACTACTTTTCCCAAATTTGATACTCAAATGATGTGGCATCACTATAATCATTGATTTAAATTTAAATGATTTAAATGAATGGATTATAATGATGTCACATCATTTGGACACCAAATTTGGATAAAATAGTATTATTGATTTCATAAATATACTAGCAGATGATACATACTTTTCATTATGTAGTAAAGAAAACAATATTTTGTGTAATGAAAGTAGAACCTCCATAAATAATACTCGATAAATTAATAATTTCTATAATATAATAATTTTTTTCGATCCCGACTTAGGTCAATGGAATAGATTAATAATTTCGATAAATTGATACGATAATAATTTTCAAAAACCCTTATATAAATGTATGGTCCCATTCATATCATAAATTAATAATTAGGTGAATTCATAAAGAGCCAAAAAAATTATTGGTTTATTGTTTTTAGCTACCAATTTATATTTTATTATTTTTATCACTCTTGACTACTTTTGGACAAAATTACCTCTAAATTTTACTCCACTTGACATATAACTTGGTTACATGCCATTTGATTCTAAGTTATATGCAAGTTGATTTTTCAAGTCATATGTCAATTAAGTTTTAAATTACATGCCAATTGACTTTCAACTTGCATGTCAATGATTTTCAAGTTACATGCCAGTTGATTTCTAAATTTTTTGATAGGTGAAGTAAAGACAAAATTGAAAGCAATCTTGTCTGTTCAATGCTAAAGGTTAAAAGTATAATAAAAATATAAATTGATGGCTAAAAACAATAAACCAATAAATGTTTTGATTACTTCTTGCGATTTCCTCTAATATAAATATATAATAGTGTTGTATACTAATAATGCCAAGGGTTTTTAGCAAAAATGCCCTATTTTAGGGACTTAATAGCAAAACTACCCTAAAAACCAATTTAATTGCAAAACTACCCTAAACTTACCAAAATGCCCTCACTATTAACTCACCACATTTATTATCCTTATTTATTACTTTTACTAACCATTTACCAACCAACTAATAAAAAAAATAAACAAAACACTATCTAATAATTTAACTTACACTACAACACATTCTCTTCAAAAAAAAAACTTACATTACAACACATTGTTTCACACACATTTGTTTTTCAATGTTAGGTTTTTAAAAAATTAGAGAAGATTGTATCAAGTTATTTGAAGGTATTTATTACATTATAATTTATTTTTTTGCCAACCTCATTTGTAATGTGCCCGGATTTACTTGATTATAATTTATTTTTTTATGATAGAAGAGTTTTTGAAGGTTTGAAAAAACCTCGGGACAGGGTGTCCCGACGTCAGGTCACCCCGTCTCGAGGAAAAAAAACCTCGGGACAGGGTGACCCGACGTCGGGACAGGGTGACCCGACGTCGGGACACCCTGTCCCGAGGTTTTTTTCAAACCTTCAAAACTCTCGGGACAGGGTGTCCCGACGTTGGGTCACCCCATCCCGAGGAAAAAAATCCTCGGGATAGGGTGACCCGACGTCGGGACACCCTGTCCCGAGGTTTTTTCAAAACTTCAAAAACTCTCGGGACAGGGTGTCCAGACGTCGGGTCACCCCGTCCCGAGGAAAAATTGAAAAATTTTTGAGGTTTTTTTGAGGTTTTTTTCAAAAATTGAAAAAACTTCGGGACAGGGTGTCCCGACGTCGGGTCACCCTATCCCGAGGATTTTTTTCCTCGGGACGGGGTGACCCGACGTCGGGACACCCTGTCCCTAGAGTTTTTGAAGGTTTGAAAAAACCTCGGGACAGGGTGTCCCGACGTCGGGTCACCCTGTCCCGAGGATTTTTTCCCTCGGGACGGGGTGACCCGACGTCGGGACACCCTGTCCCGAGAGTTTTTGAAGGTTTGAAAAAAACCTCGGGACAGGGTGTCCCGACGTCGGGTCACCCTGTCCCGAGGTTTTTTTTCCTCGGGACGGGGTGACCCGACGTCGGGACACCCTGTCCCGAGGTTTTTTCAAACCTTCAAAAACTCTTCTATCATAAAAAAAAAAAATTATAATCAAGTAAATCCGGGCACATTACAAATGAGGTTGGCAAAACAATAAATTATAATGTAATAAATACCTTCAAATAACTTGATACAATCTTCTCCAATTTTTTTAAAACCTAACATTGAAAAACAAATGTGTGTGAAACAATGTGTTGTAATGTAAGTTTTTTTTTTGAAGAGAATGTGTTGTAGTGTAAGTTAAATAATTTTTAATAGTGTTTTGTTTATTTTTTTTATTTGTTGGTTGGTAAATGGTTAGTAAAAGTAATAAATAAGGATAATAAATGTGGTGAGTTAATAGTGAGGGCATTTTGGTAAGTTTAGGGTAGTTTTGCAATTAAATTGGTTTTTAGGGTAGTTTTGCTATTAAGTCCCTAAAATAGGGCATTTTTGCTAAAAACCCTAATGCCAATATAATATAACAGCGGTGTGTTCTAAGTGGTTATTTTAATAGTGTTGTATGCATGTATCCTATATAAGACCATCTCCAATGCATATGCCAATACCAATGCTAAATTTGGTATAAAAAAAAGTAAAATATTATATTTTGCACATTAATTTAGCATTGTATTATAATACACAATTCTATTTAAAATGCTATTTTTATTATTTTATTAATTAAAATTATAAAAGTAAACACTTACCATTAATGCATTCATTATTTCTTTTAATACTCCAATGCAAAGTTCCATTAATGCATTTTTTATTTCATTTAATATATATATATATATATATATAATGATATTTTTGTAATTAAAAAAGGAGTATTTATTGATATGTTAAATTTGGCATATGCTATATTGTGTGCCAAATTTGACACACAATATAGCATATGCCAAATTTAGCACATCATTGGAGGATGGTTTTTACACCCAAATTTTAGCATTAGCACAATAAATTTGCACAGTATTAGAAATGCTCTAATATATCTAATAAACTGTTTGGCCCCTTATTATATTTTAGAGGAATTTGTAAGAAGTAACCAATTTTTTTTTTTTGGTTTATTGTTTTTAGCCATCAATTTATATTTTATTATACCTATGACCTTTAGCCTTGAACATACAAGATTGTCCACCATTTTATCTTTACTTCACCCACCCAAAAATTTAGAAATCAACTTGCATGTAATTTGAAAATCATTGACATATAAGTTGAAAGTCAATTTGCATGTAATTTAAAACTTAACTGATATGTAACTTGAAAAATCAACTTGCACGTAACTTGGAACCAAATGGCATGTAACCAAGTTACATGTAAGGTGAAGTAAAATTTAGGGGTAATTTTGTTCAAAAGTGATGAAAACAATAAAATATAAATTGGTGGCTAAAAATAATAAATCAATAGTTTTTTTTGACTCTTTATGAATTCACCCATATATTTTAATTAAAAACATTTATATTACACCAAATAAAGAAAAATCATGGCTTCACCAAAATAGGATTTAGATTCCCTTCTCACATTTAAGTGTCCTCAACTTATCATCACCTAAAAATTAATGGTATGAATTAATTCTATCTTTTGTTTTGTAAAGACATAAAAATTAATAGAAATAATCATAACGTTAAAATAGGTTATGAAGGTGAAGATACTTAAAGTGAAGAGAGGATCAAGATCCAACCAATTATATCTAATTTCAGGATTTTGATCCTCTTCTCATCCTAATTGTCTTCACATTGTCCTTACCTTCATAATCTATTGCCACGTGAATCAATTATTTCTATTATTTTTTATGATTTTACTCTATCAAAAAATAAAATTAATCAAGAACATTGATTTAAATGAGGATAATATGAGGTTAGGAGGGGATCCAGCTCCCTAATTTAAGGATTTCTATTTTTAATGCAGTTAAAAATCGATAATGAAATAAAATGGAATCGAATTCCATGAAAAGGGAATCGGGAAAAAGAACTTGATTCCTTTTATGGGAGGGGGGAATAGTTCTTTTTCCAACAAAACTTTAATTCATAATTTGTATGCGGAGCCCATTAATGAATGTGATAAAATTTATAAAGCTTATATTAAACCAAGTAGCTTCTAGTATACTTGGTTTCATTTGTTTTCTACATCGTAGAATATTATCCTACAAAACATACAACTTTATGTCAATCGTATTTTCTCTTTAATAGACCAACTAGACATTGTTGCAGTGATTGATTTCACTATTAATGAATTTAAAAGTTGAAAAAAGATTAGCGATATCAACAATTATGCATTTTTAACTCATGCAGGAAAAAACAATAATCGTACTATTACACATAAGACTAAATGATATTACATTTGAAGTTAGTAAGTTGTAGTTACACAACTTGAAAGTAACCTTCCTCCCTATCACGACTTGAAAGTAATGGATGGATATTCACCTTTCTTATTTTCAGCGACCTGTCATATCATCTTATCAATACCGCTTATCGAAACCCTTCAACCCACCTAAAGAAATGAACAGAAGATATATCATGGAAATTAAACTACTACAGTTCAGTTGCAAGTTATAATAAAAATAATAGAAAAAATCATCCTTGACAAAAACTATAAAAGCCACATTTTATCAGAATATTATGCCACCGGCCCACCGCCATAATATAGAACCCAAGAAATTGCAACGAGTTGGCGCATGCTATTGCTATATTTTCAATTAGCTTGGAAAGCTCTGTGTATTAAAATTTCTCTTTACCAAATTGGCTACTCAAGTTGGCTTGTAATGATGTTGACATAGTTTCTTCTATTGTAATGTAGAACCAAAAGGACGCTAATAATATAGGTAGTTTTTTTTCAAAATATGCTAAAATATAATAACATCAATAGCTTCTGTAGAAAAAAAAAAAAAACTCACCTAATTCAACCATCTTGTAGTTATTTATTTACTCTTGTTTGGGTCTGATCTCGATCCCTAGGATAAAAAGGCATGCCTTCCCTTTGCTTTTAATAATCATTAACAATTCACTCTCTTGGTCACCTCCATTGAAAAATTCACCCAATTCACTTTCCACCCATCCATCTTCTCTCTTTTTTGGGTAGAAGCCATCATTATCTCCGTCTTGGTGCAACCGGTGAAAATAAATAGTTCGGCTTTGGCCATTACTACTCCCAGCAAATCTAACAACGACTTCTACTGGATCATCATCTACGTTACAAACACTGATTTCACCGAACACAAGGTAAGCTACGTAAGTTGTCATTGGGGACAGAAGTGAAGTATTAACCTGGCCACAGATTTCAAACGGGCAGATGTCTCGACGTGAGACCACCTCGGAGAACCTTGTTTAATGCATAGGCAATCAATATTTACTATAACAATAAGAGCGACAACGACTTAGAGAGGAAAACATACCTGCTATCGTGTATGCCAAGCCTGGCGACGGTGTTAAGGTCGGGATTGGGTATGGTAAACCACCACCACCAACAAAGATTATTATCACCATCCTGAATATAGAGTTCTCTAGGAGATATCATATAACAATTCTTCCCACTTTGGAGGTCAAACCAAAAGCTCTGTTCAATACGGCAATTAAACAATCAGAAATTCCGATCACACCATGAACCAAATTGAATCAATCACAGAACTTACATACAAACAAACACAGAACCCTAAATTTATTTTTTCCAAACTTAGAAATTACCATCTTGCCGTTGTGAATGAGATTGTGACAGGTGCGGAAGTAGAGCTCCTTCTTCCACAACGCCGACCACGTATTAGAAGAAGAAGAAGACGAACTGGACGAGTATTCAGGAGGAAGGAAGCGGTCCCAAACGATGTCGGAATCGGCGGCGGATCTGAAGGTGGTTGAGACGCAAGCCAAGCGGCAGGCGTCGCGAGGGGTGGTGAAGGCGATGACGGCCGCTATGCAACCCTCCGGTAAGGCTAGCATCCCGGTCATCACCACCAAAGAAGAAAAGGATTTGTTAGGGCTGATATCTCTGTCGTCCTCAACGCCGCGTCTTCTCTTCTTCGACGGCGGCTGGTCTCTGTTATGCTTTCTATTGTTTCTATCTATCGCTTGGCTTCAACAATTACAGTAGATGCCCTATCATCAAAGAAAAGGCATATAAATATAAATATATATATATTAAGGTTACAAGTGTCTTTTTAGTATGCAAAAACATCAAAACGCTTTGTCTCGTAGTCTCTTACCATCAAATTAACAAGAACTTTCTCCGGTAACATTTTATTTTGGGTGTTTTTGCAATAGATGTTTGATTGCAAAATGTTCATAGTTTGTTTGATTTAGGGTACTTCCCCCACAGTTGAACAATTTTATTTTTTTCTTCTTTCTGCAAAATTTCTCGATCTCTCTCGCACACAGTTGAACAATTTCTACAATCTCGAACGATTTAAAGAATCGTACATTTTCGAAGGTATTTTTATTGTCTTCCAATCGTTTTCTTGAATCTTTGTTGTTGAAATTACACTGATCAATGTCTGGTTTTACTCTGATCTGGACAGTTTCTTGGATCTTTTTTATTTTCAAATTAACTCGGATCAGTGTTATTTGCGTGGCTTTTTTGTGTAAACGAATTTGATGCAAACCACATTTGGTGCCACTTGATCGATCTACTGCATTAATTTATCAATTTATCATGTGTATGTGTATATATGATGTAAACGAATTTGTATTTGGTACATTGTATATATGATGATATATGTTTAATGAACTAGATCTGTGATATTTATCATGTTTGTTTGAAGAAAGATTTTATTCTTAATAAAAATACAGCATCATAAGTAAGACAGTGAGTTATGTTTGGTTCAGTTGAGTTATGCTAAAGTACGATTATTTTTGTTAACTAACATAATTTATTAAATGTATCCCTATTATCTTCAAGTTATTTTGAATTAATTGAATGGAGATTGTCCAATAATATGCTAATGTGTTCCTTCTTTTATTTTACCTGATTGGTAGTATTTCGTGTTAATTGTATGATATACATTTGTATTGCTTTCTGTTCAGTGTTAATCATGTCATAGTAATTACAATATTTCATATTATCATTATTGATCATGCATTTCGAGTTGATCAAAAATGGCATCCAGTTCTCATATATTCTAGTTTTTTTTTTTATAGCTTGTAAATTATTTGAATGCTTATCTGCTAGGTTTTAATATACAGAACGGAAGAGGAAGACAAAGAAAGTAAGAAGGTTGAAGAAGAACCTTCTATGAGGTACCCAGATGCTTCCAAAGATTTTAGTGTTGTACAGGATGGAGTAGAAACACAAAAGAAAGAGAACATTGATGTTATTGGTGGTACCGTGGTAGTGAAGCTGAGATAGGAAGCAACGATGTCCCATTAGAAGGGGTTGATTCTGTAACCACAGTAGCGGACGAAGACCATTTTGAACACATATCTTTGAAAGATCAAGATATTGGAAGATTCTTGTCTGGTGGGCTTGAAGAAGCTGCACATAATTTATCCGGTACACATGAGGGTGAGTATGATTCTTCCCCTGTCACTGAGACAAGGCACAATCGTTCCAATTTGACTCCTTGGCCTGAGAATCAAATAGACTATGCCATTCAGCAGTCAGGCTCCTCAACAAGTCTTGATTCATATTTCATACTACCATGGCGATATTGGGTACTCTCCCATGGGCTCACCTGCAAAGCCTAAGGCTAAAGCTGCAATGCCAATTGTTTCTGCAGAGTTATTGCATTTAGTTGATTCAGCTATTATGGGGAAGCCTGAAAGCTTGGACAAGTTGAAGAATTTCGTAAATGGTGTTGAGAGTTTTGGAACTGGGGAGGAAGCAGAGGGCATTGCTTTTTTGGTTGTTGATTCACATCTTGCTACAATGGGTGGTGTAGAAAGTTTTGAAGAGGATGAGGATAACAATCCTCCTAGTGTGATGCTAAAATCACGTCCTGCCATTGTGGCAGGTGATCTTATACCTTGGCTTCCTTGGGGTGGTGACAGTGAAGTATACATGTTCCCTAGGACGCAAATGGTTAGGGGATTGCTTGCCATATTGCGAGCCTGCACAAGGAATAGGGAAATGTGCTCCATGGCTGATCTGTTAGGAGTTCTTTTGGGGTCAGCAGAGAAGATTTTTAGTCAGGATGTTGATTCAACGGAGAAGCTGAAATGGGATGGAACTCCCTTATGCTACTGCATCCAATACTTAGCAGGACATTCACTTGGTAAGAAGCATCATATTACAAGGATATCAGCAAGATGTGTACAAATCCAAAATTTCCCATAATAGAAAAGTAACTTATTCTCATATTACAATTTTCATGTATCCAACAACAGCCATGGTAAACTACATTACATGTAGTTCGAAACAGTCATGTTTCTGTGAAAACCTGACCTCTTATAGCCTACGGGTATTCCTTTGCCTTATCGCCACTCTGCTTTGCCACCTGACCTTCTTGAGATTCTTTCTTTGATCCAAAAATGAACTCTTTCGCTGACTTTTCCACTGATTGTATTGCATTTTTAATCTGCCATTAGTAAGAACAAAAGAATTTCAATCTTCAACTCAGTGCAGAAAATCCAATCGTGTCAGGATCAAGCAATGTTAAGAACTGATCTCTAGTCTATGAATTTTAGGAGCTTTGCTTATTTTTCTTAGCTTTAAGCATAAACTGAAATTTCAAAGACTGAAAGCCACCAGAATGCCGTGCATAATCATTGTTGCTAAGGTGATAATTCATATAAAAATTGTTTACTAGGTAGAGAAGAACTCATGTACAAAATAACCGAAAAATTTAGGACAGCAGAAAGAAAAATCCTGCCAGAGAGGAAGAAACAAAACAGAAATATAATAAAAATAACATGCAGAATAAAGTATGACATGACCATTTGCTGATTCGGGTCTAACTGGTGTTCAATAAAAGGTAGGGAAAATGAAAAATGAACAACACAGTAAAGCCCACAAGTTCGAAATACGGTGAATTCCATCTTCATCCTTCTGCCCAATAAAGAATGCATCTTAATGTAAACCATTAGAAAGAATTTTAGTTGCAGTTAAAAGTCACTATTATCAAAAGCTGGTAAGAAATCACCCCTATGAATTTGATCTTATTCTGTGGAATTTTGATGCATCTCATACATCTAGTGACCCAAATATGTCCTATGAATTGTAAATATGCTTCCATGATGAGGATCTTATGATTTAGCATCCTAACCTCGATCGAATTGGGTTCAACAGCGAACTTATATCATACCAATCTCAGCAGTTCGTTTCCTCTAAATTTTTATCTTTTGGACAATCAGACTGTGATTATAGCCCCAAAAAGGTAACGCTAACAACAGACAACATCACATTAAACAGTAAATAAGAAGCCTAAGGCAACAACTCAATCTTAAAAAGCCAAATGAGAATACAAATAGATTCAAACCCTGTGATCTTCCTCTTGAGTTGGTCATTATAAACAATCCGTGTGGCAAGTGATTAAAATATCACAAATATTGTATGAGTAGTCTATCAGTCATACCTCACGAAAGCAGTTAGCACTAAATTAATTTATCTCTCAACTAATCCATCTCACCGTCATGGTTTTACCTATTCTCATCCTATGTCCATATGGATTTTAACTTCCCACATACTATTACAATATATCTATCGAAGAAGACAGATAAGCAGCAACCTACTTGCACTCATTTTCAATCTCTTCTAAAAGAAGATTGAGAACTCATTATCTCTCAGTCATCAACTTGAAAGACTTGATTTTTTTTTAAGGTTGCTTGTTTAGTACCATTCCTGATGAATTAAAATTTCAATGCATCCCAATTCATTGGTTCCCCCTCATAAAAGTTCCCCCAGATACAAGAAAAACAACATGCTAACATCTAACTACGCAACTCATCGGTCTTATAACACATTAGATAGACACAATCTTCAAAGTTCAGATGTGACACTTGCCTTTGAAAGACTCGAAATATGCCAAAGCAAGACTATATACCTCTGAAATCTGAATAGATCCATGGCATGTGCCAACAGGAAATAAAACTTATCTTAATTGGTCTCTGAAGAAACTAAATAAAAGGAACACAAAAATAAACATTCATTTTCAGGCAGGAACAGATTGACCACAAAAACAAGGTTAAATCGATTTGCAAGACATATAGTAAAAACAACACAAGCCACTTACATAGTTGCATGTAACATGATTGAACTCTAAATTATACATAACATAGAATTTGTAACATTGGAGTGATTGTAAATCACTCACACACATAATACATGAAGATGATAGCAGAACAAAGAACTAGATTTTACATATGAAAACATGTCAATCCACAAAAACCCATTAATTGAATTTGAAATTGCTCCCATGTAATCCCTTAGAAACTGAAAACCTCTCCCTTTTACCCAAGGGCACTAATGACTTTCCATACCCCAAGCACATTCCAATTGGGATGTTTGTATTTGAATAGGACATTTGTTTGAAAATTTGCTTAATTAGATAAATAGAGGGTATGTTTGTGCAATTAACCCTAGATATTATCTATATTTTTTTAATAAAGAGTATAATTTAAAAATAAAAAAATAACAAAGAAGATATAATTTAACATTTATGCTATATCACTTGTACAAAAAATTTGTAGTTAATTGATGGAAATTAAACTGCTACAGTTCAGTTGCGAGTTATAATAAAAATAATAGAAAAAATCATCCTTGACAAAAACTATAAAAGCCACATTTTATCAGAATATTATGCCACCGGCCCACCGCCATAATATAGAACCCAAGAAATTGCAACAAGTTGGCGCATGCTATTGCTATATTTTCTATTAGCTTAGAAAGCTCTGTGTATTAAAATTTCTCTTTACCAAATCAATAGTGCTAGAGGATTCAAAAAAGTGATCCAAATTTTGGACTCAAACCTATGTGGCAACATCACACACAATATGGGCCCACGTCACTCTTCCCAAAGATCCCATATGATGTTGCCACATAGGTTTGGGTCCAAATTTTGGGTCATTGTTTTGGATCCTCTAGCATTATTGTTACCAAATTGGCTACTCAATTTCGCTTGTAATGATGTTGACATTGTTTCTTCTATTGTAATGTAGAACCAAAAGGACGCTAATAATATAGGTAGTTTTTTTCAAAATATGCTAAAATATAATAACATCAATAGCTTCTGTAGAGAAAAAAAAAAAAAAAACCTCACCTAATTCAACCATCTTGTAGTTATTTATTTACTCTTTTTTGGGTCTGATCTCGATCCCTAGGATAATAAGGCATACCTTCCCTTCGGTTTTAATAGTCATTAACAATTCACTCTCTTCATCACTTCCATTGAAAAATTCACCCAATTCACTTTCCACCCACCCATCTTATCTCTTTTTTGGGTAGAAGCCATCATTGTCTCCGTCTTGGTGCAACCGGTGAAAATAAATAATTCGGCTTTGGCCATTACTACTCCTAGCAAATCCAACATCGACTTCTACCGGATCATCATCTACGTTACGAACACTGATTTCGCCGAACACAAGGTAAGCTACGTAAGTTGTCATTGGGGACAGAAGTGAAGTATTAAACTTGCCACAGATTTCAAACGGGCAGATATCTCGACGCGTGACCACCTCGGAGAACCTTGTTTAATGTGTAGGCAATCAATTATTATTTTTATTTTATTTGAAAAGGGCAATCAATATTTACTATAACAATAAGAGCGACAACGAATTAGAGAGGAAAACATACCTGCTATCGTGTATGCCAAGCCTGGCGACAGTGTTAGGGTTGGGATTGGGTATGGCAAACCACCACCAACAAAGATTATTATCACCATCCTGAATATAGAGTTCTCTAGGAGCAGTGGTGACACGGTTCCGGTTCCGGTTCCGGTTCCGCGGTTTGATGGAACCGGAACCGGAACCGCTATATGCCAGTTCCGGTTCCATTGGAACCGGCGGTTTTGAACCTTTT
The DNA here is from genome assembly GCA_008009225.1 of Acer yangbiense. NCBI lineage: Eukaryota > Viridiplantae > Streptophyta > Magnoliopsida > Sapindales > Sapindaceae > Acer > Acer yangbiense. The sequence goes on from CM017764.1 coordinate 4,133,385, forward strand.
TTTTTTTTTTTTTTTTTTTTTTTTTTTGTAAAAAAAAAAAAAAAGACTTCTCTAATAAAATAAAATATATAAATGACAAATTATAAAATAAAATTACAAATGACAATTTATGGGTTCTTATGGATGCTTGAACCATGGTTGCAAAAGAAAAACACAAACTAAACTAGCCACTAAAGCCACATTCAATACTTGTATAATATTTCAAATAAAAACTATAAGTAGTATAAAGGATTTTTTTAAAACGTGTCCATTTACACAAGGCCTGATGTTAAAGTAATTCTCCGGACCAAGACGGGCACGGATGTGGTGTGGGATCGGGAGGAAAAGGTTTCTTACTAGGTTTAAACGAGGTTCGAAATAGACACAACACTTAAAAACACTTTTTTGTGATGAAAAAGGGGTTTTTAGGGCTCGAAAAGTGGCCACAAGCCCTTTGGACTTGCTCCCATCGCATTCCTTGCATCGTTCTATGCGATTTCAAAAAAAAAATTACCTGATTCGGACATCCGAGCACAAAGTTATGGCATTTCAAAGTTTAAGGCATATATAAAATTTTTTTTACCGCAAATTTTCTTTTTTTAAGGCAATTTTTTTCTATTCTCTCATTGGAGAGAAATTAGAATTAGATAATTGAGAAGAAATTGGTGTGAGGAAAAATGAAAGGGGGGTGGAATTTATAGAAAAAAAAAAAAAAAAAAAAAAAAAATTATTGTGCAAACCGGCGGTTCGAACCGAAACCGGAACCGCCGGTTCCAATCCGGTTCGAACCGCCGGTTCGACTAAACTCTTGAACCGGAACCGGAACCGGTCTCCGCCGGTTCAGGTTCCGGTTCCGGTTCCGGCCGGTTCCGGCGGTTCCAACCGGAACCGTGCCAGGTCTATCTAGGAGATATCATATAACAATTCTTCCCACTTGGGAGGTCAAACCAAAAGCTCTGTTCAATACGACAATTAAACAATCAGAAATTCCGATCACACCATGAACCAAATTGAATCAATTACAGAACGTACATACCAAAAAATAAAATAAATAAAAAAACCTAAATTTATTTTTTCCGAACTTTGAAATTACCATCTTGCCGTTGTGAATGAGATTGTGACAAGTGCGGAAGTAGAGCTCCTTCTTCCACAACACCGACCACGTATTAGAAGAAGAAGAAGACGACGAACTGGACGAGTATTTAGGAGGAAGGAAGCGGTACCAAACGATGTCAGAATCGGCGGCGGATCTGAAGGTGGTTGATACGCAAGCCAAGCGGCAGGCGTCGCAAGGGGTGGTGAAGGAGATGACGGCCACTATGCAACCCTCCGGTAAGGCTAGCATCTCGGTCATCACCACCAAAGAAGAAAAGGATTTATTAGGGCTGATATCTCTGTCGTTCTCAACGCCGCGTCTTCTCTTCTTCGACGGCGGCTGGTCTCTGTTATGGTTTCTATTATTTCTATCTATCGCTTGGCTTCAACAATTACAGTAGATGCCCTATCATCAAAGAAAAGGCATATATATATATTATATGCAAAAACATCAAAACGCTTTGTCTCGTACCATCAAATTAACAAGAACTTTCTCCGGTAACATTTTATTTTTGGTGTTTTTGCAATAGATGTTTGATTGCAGAATGTTCATAGTTTGTTTGATTTAGGGTTCTTCCCCCACAGTTGAACAATTTTTTTTTTCTTCTTTCTGCAAAATTTCTCGATCTCTCTCGCACACAGTTGAACAATTTCTACAATCTCGAACGATATAAAGAATCGTACATTTTCGAAGGTGTTTTTATTGTCTTCCAATCGTTTTCTTGAATCTTTGTTGTTGAAATTACACTGATCAATGTCTGGTTTTACTCTGATCTGGACAGTTTATTGGATCTTTTTTATTTTCAAATGAACTCGGATCAGTGTTATTTGCGTGGCTTTCTTGTGTAAACGAATTTGATGTAAACCACATTTGGTGCCACATGATCGATCTACTGCATTAATTTATTATTCTGTTCGTCTAGAGATCCCTATCTAGATATTTTGTATTTGGTACATTGTATATATGGGGAATTACAGTTTGATCCTTATCTTTTAAGGAAACGTCACTTTTTTACTTGACTTATACGTATTAGAGTCTTTGGTCCTCATTTTTTTGGAAATACATCAAAAAAGTCCCTCTGACCAAAAAGTTGACAGTCAACATTAATAGAAGTGTCAAAAAGACGGTTTTACCCCTAAGCAATGCGAAAAGACTGAAATGCCCCTCTAACAATTACTCTTAAACCCATTTAATATTAGGAAATTAAAAATGCATCCATCAACGATTGAACCTTCAACTTCATGGTTAAAACTTAAAAGCAACAAGCTCTAACCAATTGAGCTACTCCAACTCATTGTTGGAGGCTTGTTGATTTAAATGTATATATAGTTATATAATTTGTTTAAAATAATTTAAAATATGTTTATATAATTTAAAATAAACTTATATATATAGAAATAAACTCATATTTAATAATAATATATCAAAACAGATTTATGGAAAAGAAAATAAGGAAAAAAAACGAAAAAAAAAAAAATTCTTTTTTTTTAAATTTTTTTGCCCTTTTCAATTTATGGACTTTGATTTTCTGGTTTTTTTTTTTTATCAAATTGAAAAAAAAATATTTTGTAAAGGAAAAAAATTCAAAAAAGAAAGAAAGAAAGAAAGAAATCTACAAGCTTTGATTTTATGGGTTTCTTTTTGTTTTCTTATTTCCATTTGATAAAGAAACCCAGAAAATCAAAAACTCATAAATTAAAAAGGGAAAAAAAAAATTCCCTTTTTTTATTTTTTTTTCCTTTTGTTTTCTTATTTTCCTTTTCTTTTTCTTAAATATGTTTTGATATATTATTATTAAATATATTTCAAATTATATATATATGAGTTTATTTTAAATTATATAAATATATTTAAATTATTTTAAACATATTATATAACTATATATACATTTAAATCAATAAACTTGCAACAATGAGTTGTAGTGGCTCAACTGGCTAGAGCCTATCACTTTTATCCACAAGGTTCAATCCTTGATGGATGCATTTTTTTATTTAAATGGGGTTTAAGAGTAATTGTTAGAGGTGCATTTTAGACTTTTCGCATCCTTATGGGTAAAACTGTCTTTCTGACACTTCCATTACTAAAAGTACCATTTTACCCATGGACCAGTTAACTTTGACTAACCATTGACTGACAGAGGGACCTTTTTGATGCATTTCCAAAAAGATGAGGACTAAAGACCCTAATACACGTAAGTCGGGTAAAAAAGTGATGTTTCCTTAAAAGATAAGAACTAAACTGTAATTCCCCCTTGTATATATGATGATACATTTGTATGTGTTTGTTTCTTCTAACGGATGTGTTAATATGTATCTAGGTAAATACACAGGTTTAATGAACTAGAAACGGGTTGGTTTGGTTTTGTTAAATAAAATAAACCGATTGGGTTGTTTTTGAGCAACCCAATTAGTTTGGGTTGGTTCGTGGGTGGTGTTTTATCAAACTGTATGCAACCCAAACCATTACATATATATATATATATATATATATATATATATATATATATATATATATATATATTATTAATTAAATTATAGGAGAAAATAAATAAAAACTAAAGCTAACCCAATGCAACAAAAAGTGAACTTCGAAACTTCAAACGATGGTAGATATTATTAATTTAGAAGCTTAAACGATTTAGTTTTATTTTATAAGTTTTAAGCATTCTACACTTGAGTTTTTTTTTTTTTAACTATTATCGTTCTACACTTGAGTTAAATTTAGTATTATAAAGTAGTATTATTGTTTATCTTATTGATAATTTGATATTATTAAATTTATTCAAATAAAAAATAATGTAATTTCTTAAACCGTTAAACCAAATCGAACCAAACCGATAAAAAATCGGTTTGATTTGGTTTGGTTTTACCTTATAAATGGTTTGGTTTGGGTTGTAAGAAATTAAACCGATTTTATAATTGTTTGGTTCAGGTATATTCAAACCCAAATCCAAACCAACCCATGCCCACCCCTAGTTGAGACCTAAACACAAGACCCATTTATGCTACATCATCAAGTATGGGTATTGTTTTCAAAAAATAGGTCTTCCCATTTGGGTCTTATTTATTTGAGTCTTTTTCCCCACAATGGGGCTAAATTGAAAAAGAGAAAGTGGATCCACTTTTTTTTTTTTTTTTTTTTTTTTTTTTTTTTTTTTTTTTTTTTTTACTTTTTTTCCAAATAATCATTACTTTTCTTTAAAATATTATATATATATATATATATATATACACACTAACAATTTTTCTATTGTCAGTTCCAACTGATATAAGATATACTAGTTCCTTGTATATGGGCCATTGGATTTAAATGCTTTGACTGGGTTGTATGAACTTGTCAAAGTATCTTTTAAATCCAATGATCCACATGTAAGGAACTGATATATTTATATCAGTTCAAACTGATAATAGAAAGACTGTATACACTAATAAATAAATTATATAATATATTTTAAATATCAACACTATCAATAATTATTTAATAAATTATAATTAATTTAAAATAAAACAATTTATTAATTTAAAATCCTCACAGCCGAATTACATCAACAATAAAAATAAATATTTAAAACAAAATATTATCTATGATTAGACATGGCACCGGTTCCGATTCCGGGGCAACCGGAACTTAGAGAGGTTCCGATCCGGTTCTGACGGTTTCGATGGTTCGGTTCCGGTTCTGAACCTTCAAAACCCGGTTTTGAAGATTCGGTTCCGGTTCCGGTTCCAAACCTTCAAAAAATTAATGTTTTCATTAAAATAAAATTTAGGGACTCAAATGATAATATCTCTTTTATTGAGCCTATATTTTTTTTTTTTTACAAATGACCCCTCACAATCCAACAGAATCCTTCAAATCGGTAATGAGCAAAGGGATTGCAATCCCTAAACATAGCACTATAAGCATTTCCTTATCATACAATATGGCAAATTGGCAATCAAGCTCCAAAATAACAAACCTTCAGTCAAATTGGTGACATTTTGTAATTAAAACAAGGGAAAATTGCACAAACTTACCCTAACGTTTCCCATTATGGCATAATATTCAACTCATACCTTTAATTGCACAAACAATCCCTCCTTTTAGTCAACTTTAGTTAAAAATAGCCATTGACCATGATTTTTTTTTAAAGCCCAAAATTGCCCTTACACTTTATTACAAAAAAATCTTAATTGCCCTTTATTTAAAACATTATCTACTTTAAATTATTATAATATAAAAAATAAATACTAAACATAATCCTTTTTAAATCAAAAATAATTCAAAAATAATATATTAAAAACAAAACAATTTAAGAAAACGTTATTTTGAGAAAATACAATTTATATTTTGAGAAAATATAATTTAAAATTATGCAAGTCCAATATGAATAGTGGTAATGTGCTACATATTTTTAAAATTTAAAACATTTTTTTTTATTTAAAAAGGATTATGTTTAGTATTTTTTTTTTAATTTTTTGAACCAAAATATAATGTGTAATTTATATTGAGTCAAATTATTTTGTCTTATAGAGATGAATATTGAACAAATTTTTGGTGCTACTGTATTTTATTATGACAAATGATTATATTTTTATTTTAAACTCTTGATGATTTTATTTATATTTGTGTTTAGAATACTAAACATAATCCCTTTTAAATAAAAAAAATTCAAAAATAATATAATAAAAACAAAAAAAATTCAAAAATATGTAATACATTACCACTGTTCATATTGGACTTGTATAATTTTAAATTATATTTTCTCAAAATAACGTTTTTTTTTTGTTTTTTTTTTAATATATTATTAAATTGTATTTTCTCAAAATAACGTTTTCTTAAATTGTTTTGTTTTTAATATATTATTTTTGAATTTTGTTTTGATTAAAAAAGGATTATATTTAGTATTTATTTTTTATATTATAATAATTTAAAGTAGATAATGTTTTAAATAAAGTGCAATTAAGATTTTTTTGTAATAAAGTGCAGGGGCAATTTTGGGCTTTCAAAAAAAAATCATGGTCAATGGCTATTTTTAACAAAAGTTGACTAACATGAGGGGTTGTTTGTGCAATTAAAGGCATTAGTTGAATATTATGCCATAATGGGAAACGTTAGGGTAAGTTTGTGCAATTTTCCCTTAAAACAACAAAATTAAAGAGAAGCTGAAATGAAAAATGTCATAAATAACTAAATTAAGATTCATGTTTTCCATAGTTGGTGTGGGCTTGTTCTCTGGAAAGCTTCATTGTCAAGTCCCACTGTAGTGCTTGAAGTTAAGTAAGTTGCAGTTACACAACTTGAAAGTAATGGATGGATTTTCACCTTTCTTATATTAAGTGACCTGCCATATCATCTTATCGAAACCCTTCAACCCACCTAAAGAAAAGAACAGAAGATATATCATGGAAAAATAAATTATTACAGTTCAGTTGCGAGTTATAAATTTATAATAAAATGGACAGAAAAAATCATCCTTGACAAAAACTATAAAAACCACATTTTATCTGAATATTATGCCACCGGCCCAAGAAATCGCAACAACAAGTTGGCGCATGCTATTGCTAGATTTGCTATTAGCTTAGAAAGCTCTGTGTATTGGAATTTTTCTTTACCAAATTGGCTACTCAAGTTAGCTTGCAATGATGTTGACATTGTTTTTTCTAATGTAATGTAGAACAAAAAGGAACCTAATAATATAGCCATATAGGTAGCTTTTTTCTTTTTCTTAAAATCAAAATATGCTAGAATATAATAACATCAATAGCTTCTGTTAATAATAAAAAATAAAAAACTCACCTAATTCAACCTTCTTGTAGTTATTTATTTACTCTTTTTGGACATTCTTTTGGGTCTGATCTCTATCCCTAGGATAATAAGGTGTTCCTTCCCTCTAGTTTTAATAGCCATTAACAATTCACCCTCTCCGCAATCTTTATTGAAAAATTCACCCGGTTCACTTTCCACCCACCCATCTTCTCTCTTTTTCGGGTAGAAGCCATCATCGTCTCCATCTTGGTGCTCCCGGTGAAAATAAATAGTTCGGCTTTGGCTATTACTACTCCCAAATCCAATAGTGACTTCTACCGGATCATCATCTACGTTACGCACACTGATTTCACCGAACACAAGGTAAGCTACATAACTTGTCATTGGGGACAGAAGTGATGCAGTAATCTTGCCACATATTTCAAACGGGCTGATATCTCGACGCGTGACAACCTCGGAGAACCTTGTTTAATGCGTAGGCAATCAATTATTATTTTTATTTTTTATTGAAAAGGACAATCAATATTTACTATAACAGTAAGAGCAACAACGAATTTGAGAGGAGAACATACCGGCTATCGGGTACGCCACGCCTGGCGTCCAAGTCAGGGTCGGGATTGGGTATGGCAAACCAACACCAATCAAGATTACAATCGCCGTCCTGAATATAGAATTCTCTAGGCGAAATCATATAACAATTCTTCCCACTTGGGAGGTCAAACCAAAAGCTCTGTTCAATACGGCAACTAAACAATTAGAAATTCCGATCATGAACCAAATTGAATCAATCACAGAACATACATACAAACAAACACAAAACCCTAAATTTATTTTTTCCAAACTTAGAAATTACCATCTTGCCGTTGTGAATGAGATTGTGACAGGTGCGGAAGTAGAGCTCCTTCTTCCACAACGCCGACCACGTATTAGAAGAAGAAGAAGATGAACTGGACGAGTATTCAGGAGGAAGGAAGCGGTCCCAAACGATGTCAGAATCGGCGGCGGATCTGAAGGTGGTTGAGACGCAAGCCAAGCGGCAGGCGTCGCGAGGGGTGGTGAAGGCGATGACGGCAGCTATGCAACCCTCCGGTAAGGCTAGCATCCCGGTCATCACCACCAAAGAAGAAAAGGATTTCTTAGGGCTGATATCTCTGTCGTCCTCAACTCCGCGTCTTCTCTTCTTCGACGGCGGTTGGTCTCTGTTATGCTTTCTATTATTTCTATCTATCGCTTGGCTTCAACAATTACAGTAGATGCCCTATCATCAAAGAAAAGGCATATAAATATAAATATAAATATATATTAAGGTTACAAGTGTCTTTTTAATATGCAAAAACATCATCAAATTAACAAGAACTTTCTCCGGTAACATTTTATTTTTGGTGTTTTTGCAATAGATGTTTGATTGCAAAATGTTCATAATTTGTTTGATTTTGGGTTCTTCACCCACAGTTGAACAATTTATTTTTCTTCATTCTACAGAATTTCTCGATCTCTCTCACACACAATTGAAGTATTGAACAATTTCTACAATCTCGAACGATTTAAAGAATCGTACATTTTCGAAGGTATTTTTATTGTCTTCCAATCGTTTTCTTGAATCTTTGTTGTTGAAATTACGCTGATCAATGTCTGGTTTTACTCTGATCTGGACAGTTTATTGGATCTTTTTTATTTTCAAATGAACTCGGATCAGTGTTATTTGCGTGGCTTTCTTGTGTAAACGAATTTGATGTAAACCACATTTGGTGCCACATGATCGATCTACTGCATTAATTTATTATTCTGTTCGTCTAGAGATCTCTATCTAGATAATTTGTATTTGGTACATTGTATATATGATGATACATGTGTATGTGTTTGTTTCTTCTAATGGATCTGTGATATTTATCATGTTTGTTTGAAGAAAGATTTTATTCTTAACAAAAGTACAGCATCATAAGTAAGACAGTGAGTTATGTTTGGTTCAGTTGAGTTATGTTAAAGTACGATTATTTTTGTTACCTAACATAATTTATTAATGTATCCCTAGTATCTTCAAGTTATTTTGAATTAATTGAATGGAGATTGTCCAATAATATGCTAATGTCTTCCTTCTTTTATTTTACCTGATTGGTAGTATTTCGTGTTAATTGTATGATATACATTTGTATTCCTTTCTGTTCAGTGTTAATCATGTCATAGTAATTACAATATTTCATATTATCATTATTGATCATGTATTTCGAGTTGATCAAAAATGGCATCCAGTTCTCATATGTTCTAGTTTTTTTTTTATATATATAGCTTGTAAATTATTTGAATGCTTATTTGCTAGGTTTTAATAGACAGAACGGAAGGGGAAGACGAAAAAAGTAAGAAGGTTGAAGAAGAAGAACCTTCTATGAGGGACCCAGATGCTTCCAAAGATGTTAGTGTTGTACAGGATAGAGTAGAAACATAAAAGAAAGAAAACATTGATGTTATTGGTGGTACCGTGGTAGTGAAGCTGAGATAGGAAGCAACGATGTACCATTAGAAGGGGTTGATTCTGTAACCACAGTAACGGACGAAGACCATTTTGAACACATATCTTTGAAAGATCAAGATATTGGAAGATTCTTGTCTGGTGGGCTTGAAGAAGCTGCACATAATTTATCCGGTACACATGAGGGTGAGTATGATTCTTCCCCTGTCACTGAGACAAGGCACGATCGTTCCAATTTGACTCCTGGGCCTGAGAATCAAATAGACTATGCCATTCAGCAGTCGAGCTCCTCAACAAGTCTTGATTCATATTTCATACTACCATGGCGATATTGGGTACTCTCCCATGGGCTCGCCTGCAAAGCCTAAGGCTAAAGCTGCAATGCCAAATGTTTCTCCAGAGTTATTGCATTTAGTTGATTCAGCTAATATGGGGAAGCCTAAAAGCTTGGACAAGTTGAAGAATTTCGTAAATGGTGTCTAGAGTTTTGGAACTTGGGAGGAAGCAGAGGGCATTGCTTTTATGGTTGATTCACATCTTGCTACAATGGGTGGTGTAGAAAGTTTTTAAGAGGATGAGGATAACAATCCTCCTAGTGTGATGCTAAACTCACGGGCTGCCATTGTGGCAGGTGATCTTATACCTTGGCTTCCTTGGGGTGGTGACAGTGAAGTATACATGTTCCCTAGGACACGAATGGTTAGGGGATTGCTTGCCATATTGCGAGCCTGCACAAGGAATAGGGAAATGTGCTCCATGGCTGATCTGTCAGGAGTTCTTTTGGGGTCAGCAGAGAAGATTTTTAGTCAGGATGTTGATTCAACGGAGAAGCTGAAATGGGATGGAACTCCTTTATGCTACTGCATCCAATACTTAGTAGGGCAATCACTTGGTGTCATTGATTTACATAGATGGTTTCAAGTCATTACAAGAGTACTTACTTCTGTATGAGCGACTCGCCTAATGCTTTCATTGGAGAAGGCAATGGCTGGAAAGGAGTCAAGGGGACCGGCATGTACGTTTGAGTTTGATGGTGAAAGCTCTGGCTTGCTTGGTTCAGGGTAGAGCCTTTGGCCATTTACCGATGGATACGCTTTTGAACATGGATTTACATTGAATCATTTGCAGACACTTTAAGCACAGCAACTGCTGCTGCTGCAATCGCTGCTGTTGCTGCGGCCAAGTCTGGAAAATCATCAGCTATGTCAGCTGCAGCAGCTGCCAGTTGCCCTTGCCGGTGAAGGCACTGCACACATGCCACGTTTGTTTAGTTTCTTATCTGCTGATAATCAAGGGGCAGAGGCGTACATTCATGCACAGTTTTTGGTTGTTGAAAGTGGTAGTGGAAAGGGTAAGAAGGCATCTTTGCATTCTACTCATGCATTCAAGCCACAATGCTGGTATTTTGTTGGTTTTGAGCATACTTGCAAGCAGGGACTTATTGGGAAAGCCGAGAGTGAGCTGGGAATCTGAGATTGTATATTGATGGATCCTTGTACGAAAGTCGTCCTTTTGAGTTCCCCCGGATCTCCAAGCAGCTTGCATTTCGCTGCATTGGGACAAATCCTCCTCCCACAATAGCTGGTTTACAACGTCGTCCTCGTCAGTGACCTCTATTTGCAGAGATGGGACCTATTTATATCTTTTAAGGAGCCAATTGGCCCAGAAAGGATGGCACATTTGGCTTCCAGAGGAGGGGATGTGCTACGTTCTTTTGATCATGGTGAAGGGCTTCCTTGGCTAGCTATTAATGAGCACGTACAAAAAATGGCTGAGGAAAAATATGATTTACGTTTCTTATTTTGAAACCGTACTAGATATTCCAACACTATATCTCAACTTATGATGTATCGATTAGTAAATAAAGATAATAATAACAATTTATTTTACTTGAATTAAATTGTTGTGTCACGAGTTAAAGATGTAAGTCGTTATTAAATTGTTTTTCTAGGATGTGTATATATATATATCATATGACCTCTTGGACATGGAATTGTGATTGGTCAAAAATGAAGAAGCAGCAGCAGAAAAAATAGCAAAGATAAATTTTGAAGAGTAATTTAAAACAGGCCTTGATCAAACCTAAAAAAGGCAAAAAGAAGCATCATATTACAAGGATATCAGCAAGATGTGTACAAATCCAAAATTTTCCATAAAAGAAAAGTAACTTATTCTCATATTACAGTTTTCATGTATCCAACAACAGCTGTGGTAAACTACATTACATGTAGTTCGAAACAGTCGTGTTTCTGTGAAAACCTGACCTCTTATAGCCTACGGGTGTTCCTTTGCTTTATCGCCACTCTGCTTTGCCACCTGACCTTCTTGAGATTCTTTCTTTGATCCAAAAATGAACTCTTTCGCTGAGTTTTCCGCTGATTGTATTGCATTTTTAATCTGCCATTAGTAAGAACAAAAGAATTTCAATCTTCAACTCAGTGCAGAAAATCCAATCGAGTCAGGATCAAGCAATGTTAAGAACTGATCACTAGTCTATGAATTTTAGGAGCTTTGCTTATTTTTCTTAGCTTTAAGCATAAACTGAAATTTCAATGACTGAAAGCCAACAGAATGCCGTGCATAATCATTGTTGCTGAGGTGATATTCATATAAAAATGGTTTACGAGGTAGAGAAGAACTCATGTACAAAATAACCGAAAAATTTAGGATGGCAGAAAGAAAAATCCAGCCAGAGAGGAAGATACAAAACAGAAATATAATAACAATAACAAGCAGAAAAAGAAAAAAGTATGACATGATCATTTCCTGATTTGGGTCTAAGTGTCTAACTGGTGACCAGGTGTTCAATAAAAGGTAGGGAAAATGAACGACATAGTAAAGCCCATAAGTTCGAAATACAGTGAATTTCATCTTCATCCTTCTGCCCAATAAAGATGGCATCTTAATGTAAACCATTAGAAAGAATTTTAGTAGCAGCTAAAAGTCACTATTATCAATAGCTGGTAAGAAATCACCCCTATGAATTTTGATCTTATCCTATGGAATTTCGATACATCCCAATCCCATACATCAGGTGAGCCAAATATGTCCTATGAATCGTAAATGTGCTTCCATGAAGAGGATCTTCTGATTTAGCATCCTAATTCCTAACCTCCATGAACAGCGAACTTATATCATACCAATCTCAGCAGTTTGTTTCCTCTAAATTTTTATCTTTTGGACAATCAGACTGTGATTATAGCCCCAAAAAAGTAACGCCGACAACAAACAACGTCACATTAAACAGTATATAAGAAGCCTATGGCAACATCTCAATCTTAAAAAGCCAAATAAGAATACAAATAGATTCAAACCCTGTGATCTTCCTCTTGAGTTGGTCATTATAAACAATCCTTGTGGCAAGTGATTAAAATATCACAAATATTGTCCGAGTCGTCTATCAGCCATACCTCACGAAAGCAGTTATCACTAAATTAATTTATCTCTCAACTAATCCATCTCACCGTCATGGTTTTACCTATTCTCATCCTATGGCCATATGGATTTTAACTTCCCACATACTATTACAATATATCTATCGAAGAAGACAGATAAGCAGCAACCTACTTGCACTCATTTTCAATCTCTTCTAAAAGAAGATTGAGAACTCATTATCTCTCGGTCATCAACTTGAAAGACTTGATTTTTTTTTAAGGTTGCTTGTTTAGTACCATTCCTGATGAATTAAAATTTCAATGCATCCCAATTCATTGGTTCCCCCTCATAAAAGTTCGCCCAGATACAAGAAAAACAACATGCGAACATCTAACTACGCAACTCATCGGTCTTATAACACATTAGATAGACACAATCTTCAAAGTTCAGATGTGACACTTGCCTTTGAAAGACTCGAAATATGCCAAAGCAAGACTATATACCTCTGAAATCTGAATAGATCCATGGCATGTGCCAACAGGAAATAAAACTTATCTTAATTGGTCTCTGAAGAAACTAAATAAAAGGAACACAAAAATAAACATTCATTTTCAGGCAGGAACAGATTGACCACAAAAAACAAGGTTAAATCGATTTGCAAGACATAGTAAAAACAACACAAGCCACTTGCATAGTTGCATGTAACATGATTGAACTCTAAATTATACATAACATAGAATTTGTAACATTAGAGTGATTGTAAATCACTCACACACATAATACATGAAGATGATAACAGAACAAAGAACTAGATTTTACATATCACAAAAACCCATTAATTGAATTTGAAATTGCTCCCATATAATCCCTTAGAAACTGAAAACAAAAATGGGAGTAAGAGTTGAGAAACGTACAGGGTCAAGAACATTGGGTTCGGGGCCATAGTCGGCTGTTAATAGAAAATAAGAAGCAACAGCGGTGGCCACCATTGTAGTCCTCCTCACCAACTTGTCTGTTTGTGGGTTCATTGTATCAGCTTTTTAAAATTATTATTATTATTATTTGTTCTTGATTAATTTTTCTGAAGAGAGTGAAATTTCAGATGTAATTGACAGCAATAAGAGGGTTTAATTGCACTAACTTACCCTGACATTTTACAATATTACAGATATATTCAACTTTTGCATTTATTAACAAAAACATACCCTTGACCACTTTGACTAACTATAAAAGTCTAAAATGCCCCCAGTTATTATATTAGCATTTATTTATTATCAAGACAAATTCAAATTAAATTTATAATTAATTAAATTTAAAAATAAAACTAATTAAATTTATAATTAATAATTAATAAATATAATAAAATTAAATAAAAACAATTAAAATAATAAAATAAAATTAATATTTTAAAAGAAATTTATTATACAAAATGTTTTAATAAAATATTAATACCCTTCCTTATAATAAATATTTAATTTGTTTAAAAATAAAAAAAAATTAACTTTTGATTCCACCAAATCAAAAAAAAAAAAAAAAAAAAAAAAAAATCATTTCTTAAAACCACCATTTCCTAATCCAATATTTAATGGTATGAATTAATTCTATCTTTTGTTTTGTAAAGACATAAAAATTAATAGAAATAATCATAACGTTAAAATAGGTTATGAAGGTGAAGATACTTAAAGTGAAGAGAGGATCAAGATCCAACAAATTATATCTAATTTCAGGATTTTGATCCTCTTCTCATCCTAATTGTCTTCACATTGTCCTTACCTTCATAATCTATTGCCACGTGAATCAATTATTTCTATTAATTTTTATGACTTTACTCTATCAAAAAATAAAATTAATCAAGAACATTGATTTAAATGAGGATAATATGAGGTGAGGAGGGGATCCAGCTCCCTAATTTAAGGATTTCTATTTTTAATGCAGTTACAAATCGATAATGAAATAAAATGGAATCAAATTCCATGAAAAGGGAATCAGGAAAAAGAACTTGATTCCTTTTATGGGAGGGGGGAATAGTTCTTTTTCCAACAAAACTTTAATTCATAATTTGTATGCAGAGCCCATTAATGAATGTGATAAAATTTATAAAGCTTATATTAAACCAAGTAGCTTCTAGTAAACTTGGTTTCATTTGTTTTCTACATTGTAGAATATTATCCTACAAAACATACAACTTTATGTCAATCGTATTTTCTCTTTAATAGACCAACTAGACATTGTTGCAGTGACTAATTTCACTATTAATGAATTTAAAAGTTGAAAAACGATTAGCGATATCAACAATTATGCAATTTTAACTCATGTAGGAAAAAACAATAATCGTACTATTACACATAAGACTAAATGATATTACATTTGAAGTTAGTAAGTTGTAGTTACACAACTTGAAAGTAACCTTCCTCCCTATCACGACTTGAAAGTAATGGATGGATATTCACCTTTCTTATTTTCAGCGACCTGTCATATCATCTTATCGATACCGCTTATCGAAACCCTTCAACCCACCTAAAGAAATGAACAGAAGATATATCATGGAAATTAAACTACTACAGTTCAGTTGCAAGTTATAATAAAAATAATAGAAAAAATCATCCTTGACAAAAACTATAAAAGCCACATTTTATCAGAATATTATGCCACCGGCCCACCGCCATAATATAGAACCCAAGAAATTGCAACAAGTTGGCGCATGCTATTGCTATATTTTCAATTAGCTTGGAAAGCTCTGTGTATTAAAATTTCTCTTTACCAAATTGGCTACTCAAGTTGGCTTGTAATGATGTTGACATAGTTTCTTCTATTGTAATGTAGAACCAAAAGGAGAGAGAAAACCATTTATAGCCATCTAACTTATCATACTTTTGTTTTTAACCACTTTTGAATTTTTAATTGTTAATAACCACTTTTTTTAAAAAAATTCAGTTTAGTACCATGAATTACCAGAGTACCCCTGAAAATAGTGTTCTTTAAACCTCGAAACAAACTTGAAATCACGACTAAATGGAAATATTCAAACTTGAAATCATGCCTAAAATATAAATATTCAAACTTGAAATCTGGACTAAATTGAAATTAGGATAAGTTTTTTTTTTTTTTTTTTCCCTCTTTCTTCTTCCTCTTCTTCTTCCCCAAATTCAATTTAGGTTTAGGGTTTTTGTTTGTTTTGCAGATCTCGCCGGCGACCTGCACGAACCACGTCCGGCGGCTCGGTGTGCTTCGCGATCTCCGGCTGCACGTTGGAACCAGCGGCGGATGAAACAGCCGCCGACGACGCTTGGTCGCACGTGGTTCGTGCGACGAACCAACAGTGAGCGAGGGATCGGCGAACCAGCTTCGCCATCCCGTCCGGACGTCGCCCAGACGCACGCCGGAGCTCGGCGACCGTCAACCCACCCCGGCGAGAGAGAGATCGGCGAGAGAGAGGGAGATCGGGGAGAGAGAGAGAGGGAGATCGGGGAGAGAGAGAGAGGTAGATCGGGAGAGAGAAAGAAAAAAAGAGAAAAAGAGAGAGAGAGAGAGCTGATTGGGATGTTTTTATATGGGGGCATTCCAGTAATTGCTCAAAAAGATGGCTATTAACAATTAAAATTATGAATGTGGTTAAAAAGGAATTTCCTATAATTAGAGTGGTCAGTTTTGGCAATTTCCACCCAAAAGGACGCCAATAATATAGGTAGTTTTTTTTCAAAATATGCTAAAATATAATAACATCAATAGCTTCTGTAGAAAAAAAAAAAAAAAAAATACTCACCTAATTCAACCATCTTGTAGTTATTTATTTACTCTTTTTTGGGTCTGATCTCGATCCCTAGGATAATAAGGCATGCCTTCCCTTTGCTTTTAATAATCATTAACAATTCATTCTCTTGGTCACCTCCATTGAAAAATTCACCCAATTCACTTTCCACCCATCCATCTTCTCTCTTTTTTGGGTAGAAGCCATCATTATCTCCGTCTTGGTGCAACCGGTGAAAATAAATAGTTCGGCTTTGGCCATTACTACTCCCAGCAAATCTAACAACGACTTCTACTGGATCATCATCTACGTTACAAACACTGATTTCACCGAACACAAGGTAAGCTACGTAAGTTGTCATTGGGGACAGAAGTGAAGTATTAACCTGGCCACAGATTTCAAACGGGCAGATGTCTCGACGTGAGACCACCTCGGAGAACCTTGTTTAATGCATAGGCAATCAATATTTACTATAACAATAAGAGCGACAACGACTTAGAGAGGAAAACATACCTGCTATCGTGTATGCCAAGCCTGGCGACGGTGTTAGGGTCGGGATTGGGTATGGTAAACCACCACCACCAACAAAGAATATTATCACCATCCTGAATATAGAGTTCTCTAGGAGATATCATATAACAATTCTTCCCACTTTGGAGGTCAAACCAAAAGCTCTGTTCAATACGGCAATTAAACAATCAGAAATTCTGATCACACCATGAACCAAATTGAATCAATCACAGAACTTACATACAAACAAACACAGAACCCTAAATTTATTTTTTCCAAACTTAGAAATTACCATCTTGCCGTTGTGAATGAGATTGTGACAGGTGCGGAAGTAGAGCTCCTTCTTCCACAACGCCGACCACGTATTAGAAGAAGAAGAAGACGAACTGGACGAGTATTCAGGAGGAAGGAAGCGGTCCCAAACGATGTCGGAATCGGCGGCGGATCTGAAGGTGGTTGAGACGCAAGCCAAGCGGCAGGCGTCGCAAGGGGTGGTGAAGGCGATGACGGCCGCTATGCAACCCTCCGGTAAGGCTAGCATCCCGGTCATCACCACCAAAGAAGAAAAGGATTTGTTAGGGCTGATATCTCTGTCGTCCTCAACGCCGCGTCTTCTCTTCTTCGACGGCGGCTGGTCTCTGTTATGCTTTCTATTGTTTCTATCTATCGCTTGGCTTCAACAATTACAGTAGATGCCCTATAATCAAAGAAAAGGCATATAAATATAAATAGAGAAATTCAAAACTAACCATGTGAAACATTAAACTTTTGTTAATAACCATTTTTGAAACTTTAATCGTTAATAACCACTTTTTTAAAAAACTTTCAGTGTATATGCATAAATTACCAGAATACCCTTGAAATTAGTTTTTTTTAAAACTTCGAAGCAAACTTGAAATCACGACTAAATTAAAATGTCCAAACTTGAAATCATACCTAAATTAAAATATCAAAACTTGAAATTATGCCTAAATTGAAATGTCCAAACTTGAAATCCGTACTAAATTGAAATTTTCCCCTTCTTCTTCTTCTTCCTCTTCTTCTTCCTCAAATTAGGTTTAGGTTTTTTTTGTTTCTCTTAATTTTTTTTGCAGACCAGATCATCAATGGAACAGAGGAGAGAGAGGAGAGAGGCCGACCATCGTCGACGAACCAGCGGCAGCGACGAACCAGCGGCGGCGCACGAAGCACCGCTTGGTCGTCGCACGAACCAGCGGTGCCGCTGGTTCGTGCGACGACCAGGCGGTGCTTCGTGAGCCGCCGCTGGTTCGTCGCCAGTCGGGCGATGATCCGGCGATGGGCGGCCCTCAAGCAAGCCGGCGATGGGCGGCCCTCAAGCAAGCCGGCGAGAGGCTGATCGGAGAAAGAGAAGGGCAGATCGGGGAGAGAGAAGGGCAGATGGGGGAGAGAGAGACCAGAAGAGAGAGAGTTTGGGGACCCTATTTATATGAGGGCTTTCCAGTAATTTCTTAAAAAAGTGGTTATTAACAATTAAAATTTCGTTTGTGGTTAAAAATAAATTTCCCATAATATATGTGGTCATTTTTGACAATTTTCACTATAAAGAAGAATAAATATATATATATATATATTAAGGTTACAAGTGTCTTTTTAGTATGCAAAAACATCAAAACGCTTTGTCTCGTAGTCTCTTACCATCAAATTAACAAGAACTTTCTCCGGTAACATTTTATTTTGGGTGTTTTTGCAATAGATGTTTGATTGCAAAATGTTCATAGTTTGTTTGATTTAGGGTACTTCCCCCACAGTTGAACAATTTTATTTTTTTCTTCTTTCTGCAAAATTTCTCGATCTCTCTCGCACACAGTTGAACAATTTCTACAATCTCGAACGATTTAAAGAATCGTACATTTTCGAAGGTATTTTTATTGTCTTCCAATCGTTTTCTTGAATCTTTGTTGTTGAAATTACACTGATCAATGTCTGGTTTTACTCTGATCTGGACAGTTTCTTGGATCTTTTTTATTTTCAAATTAACTCGGATCAGTGTTATTTGCGTGGCTTTTTTGTGTAAACGAATTTGATGCAAACCACATTTGGTGCCACTTGATCGATCTACTGCATTAATTTATCAATTTATCATGTGTATGTGTATATATGATGTAAACGAATTTGTATTTGGTACATTGTATATATGATGATACATGTGTATCTAGGCAAATACACAGGTTTAATGAACTAGATCTGTGATATTTATCATGTTTATTTGAAGAAAGATTTTATTCTTAACAAAAATACAGCATCATAAGTAAGACAGTGAGTTATGTTTGGTTCAGTTGAGTTATGTTAAAGTACGATTATTTTTGTTAACTAACATAATTTATTAAATGTATCCCTATTATCTTCAAGTTATTTTGAATTAATTGAATGGAGATTGTCTAATATATGCTAATGTGTTCCTTCTTTTATTTTACCTGATTGGTAGTATTTCGTGTTAATTGTATGATATACATTTGTATTGCTTTCTGTTCAGTGTTAATCATGTCATAGTAATTACAATATTTCATATTATCATTATTGATCATGCATTTCGAGTTGATCAAAAATGGCATCCAGTTCTCATATATTCTAGTTTTTTTTTTATAGCTTGTAAATTAATTGAATGCTTATCTGCTAGGTTTTAATATACAGAACGGAAGAGGAAGACAAAAAAAGTAAGAAGGTTGAAGAAGAACCTTCTATGAGGTACCCAGATGCTTCCAAAGATTTTAGTGTTGTACAGGATGGAGTAGAAACACAAAAGAAAGAGAACATTGATGTGTGTTCCTTCTTTTATTTTACCTGATTGGTAGTATTTCGTGTTAATTGTATGATATACATTTGTATTGCTTTCTGTTCAGTGTTAATCATGTCATAGTAATTACAATATTTCATATTATCATTATTGATCATGCATTTCGAGTTGATCAAAAATGGCATCCAGTTCTCATATATTCTAGTTTTTTTTTTTATAGCTTGTAAATTATTTGAATGCTTATCTGCTAGGTTTTAATATACAGAATGGAAGAGGAAGACAAAAAAAGTAAGAAGGTTGAAGAAGAACCTTCTATGAGGTACCCAGATGCTTCCAAAGATTTTAGTGTTGTACAGGATGGAGTAGAAACACAAAAGAAAGAGAACATTGATGTTATTGGTGGTACCGTGGTAGTGAAGCTGAGATAGGAAGCAACGATGTCCCATTAGAAGGGGTTGATTCTGTAACCACAGTAGTGGACGAAGACCATTTTGAACACATATCTTTGAAAGATCAAGATATTGGAAGATTCTTGTCTGGTGGGCTTGAAGAAGCTGCACATAATTTATCCGGTACACATGAGGGTGAGTATGATTCTTCCCCTGTCACTGAGACAAGGCACGATCGTTCCAATTTGACTCCTGGGCCTGAGAATCAAATAGACTATGCCATTCAGCAGTCAGGCTCCTCAACAAGTCTTGATTCATATTTCATACTACCATGGCGATATTGGGTACTCTCCCATGGGCTCACCTGCAAAGCCTAAGGCTAAAGCTGCAATGCCAATTGTTTCTACAGAGTTATTGCATTCAGTTGATTCAGCTATTATGGGGAAGCCTGAAAGCTTGGACAAGTTGAAGAATTTCGTAAATGGTGTTGAGAGTTTTGGAACTGGGGAGGAAGCAGAGGGCATGCTTTTTTGGTTGTTGATTCACATCTTGCTACAATGGGTGGTGTAGAAAGTTTTGAAGAGGATGAGGATAACAATCCTCCTAGACTCCTAGTGTGATGCTAAACTCACGGGCTGCCATTGTGGCAGGTGATCTTATACCTTGGCTTCCTTGGGGTGGTGACAGTGAAGTATACATGTTCCCTAGGACGTGAATGGTTAGGGGATTGCTTGCCATATTGCGAGCCTGCACAAGGAATAGGGAAATGTGCTCCATGGCTGGTCTGTTAGGAGTTCTTTTGGGGTCAGCAGAGAAGATTTTTAGTCAGGATGTTGATTCAACAGAGAAGCTGAAATGGGATGGAACTCCTTTATGCTACTGCATCCAGTACTTAGTAGGGCAATCACTTGGTGTCGTTGATTTACATAGATGGTTTCAAGTCAATACCAGAGTACTTACTTCTGTATGAGCGACTCGCCTAATGCTCTCATTGGAGAAGGCAATGGCTGGAAAGGAGTCAAGGGGACCGGCATGTACGTTTGAGTTTGATGGTGAAAGCTCTGGCTTGCTTGGTTCAGGGGAGAGCCTTTGGCCATTTACCGATGGGTACGCTTTTGAAACATGGATTTACGTTGAATCATTTGCAGACACTTTAAGCACAGCAACTGCTGCTGCTGCAATCACTGCTATTGCTGCGGCCAAGTCTGGAAAATCATCAGTTATGTCAGCTGCAGCAGCTGCCAGTGCCCTTGCCGGTGAAGGCACTGCACACATGCCACGTTTGTTTAGTTTCTTATCTGCTGATAATCAAGGGGTAGAGGCATACATTCATGCACAGTTTTTGGTTGTTGAAAGTGGTAGTTGAAAGGGTAAGAAGACATCTTTGCATTTTACTCATGCATTCAAGCCACAATGCTGGTATTTATTGGTTTTGAGGATACTTGCAAGCAGGGACTTATTGGGAAAGCCGAGAGTGAGCTGGGAATCTGAGATTGTATATTGATGGATCCTTGTATGAAAGTCGTCATTTTGAGTTCCCCCGGATCTCCAAGCAGCTTGCATTTTGCTGCATTGGGACAAATCCTCCTCCCACAATAGCTGGTTTACAATGTCGTCCTCGTCAGTGACCTCTATTTGCAGAGATGGGACCTATTTATATCTTTAAGGAGCCAATTGGCCCAGAAAGGATGGCCCATTTGGCTTCCAGAGGAGGGGATGTGCTACCTTCTTTTCATCATGGGGCAGGGCTTCCTTGGCTAGCTATTAATGAGGACGTACAAAAAATGGCTGAGGAAACTTCCCTTTTGGATGCAGAAATTGGAGGACACATTCACCTATTCTATCACCCCTTACTGCTAAATGGGCAATTCTGTTCAGATGCTTCTCCTTCTGGTGCTGCAGGTGTCTACATCATTATATGCTTTTTGAGAATATTTTTGAATAAATTTACATATGATTTTCATGTAACTACAATTTGTTATTGCTAGTGGTATCGTGCACTCTTAAAGATGCCTGTGCATTTGGAATTCTTTTGCTTGCGTGAAACTTATTTTTTCCTCTATCTAGATCTCACTCGCTCTTTCTTCAATTGTCTCTTTGTTCTTTTTTCATCTGTTTCCTCCCTTTCTACTTGAGCTTTCACATGTAAAAGGCTAAATGTTTCTCAGGGAACATGTGATACAATTAAGCCTACATTTGAGAGATTTATGATTTCCTTTTTACATTTATGGCTTGAATGATTTTCTACGTGACTCGTCACTTCTTTCTTATAGTGGCTATATGTGAGGATACAGGCATTGTCAGACGACCGGCTGAGGTTCTTTGGCAAATCCATGTTGCTACACGAATGTGACCAGCAGAGGCTTTGTGGGCCCTGGCTTATGGAGGTCCCATGTCTTTGTTTCCTCTGGCAGTAAGTAATGTGGATAAGCATACTCTGGAACCACAACCGGGAAATATAATGTTGTCTTCGGAAACTGCTGCTCTTGCTGCCCCAATTTTCCGAATCATTTCCATGGCTATACAACAACCTGGGAATAATGATGAGTTGAGTCGTGCAAGAGGACCTGAGCTTTTGTCAAGAATTTTGAACTATCTTCTGAAAACTGTGTTCACTTGATTCTGGAAAGCATAATGGTGTAGGAGACGAGGAGCTTGTGGCTGCCATTGTCACCCTTCGTCAATCTCTGAAGAACAATCATGCACTGAAAGTGCAGCTTTTCAGTACACTGCTACTTGATCTGAAAATTTGGAGCTTGTGCAGCTATGGATTACAAAAGAAACTTCTATCTTCACTGGCAGACATGGTTTTCACATAGTCTTCTATAATGCAGGATGCCAATGCTATCCAGATGCATCTAGATGGCTGCAGAAGGTGCTATTGTGTAATTCATGAAAAAGATTCTTTAAATACATTTTCTTTAGATGAGGATACTCGTCCAGTTGGTGAAGTTAATGCCTTGGTTGATGAACTCTTGGTGGTAGTTGAATTTCTAATAGGGGCAACATCCCCTTCATTAGCTATGGATGATGTCCGTCGTTTACTTGACTGCCCACAACCTAATCAGGTAACATTAGTCAAAAACTTTTCTCTCAATGATCAATTTTATATGGCAAGTGTCCGTTGCTGGTGCTGTTATTTTTTGTTTAATGAATATACAAACACACACACACACACACACACACACACATACATATATATATATATATATATATATATATATATATATATATATATATATATATATATATATATATATATATATATATCCATTGGAAGACCAGTTGATGTTTTATGGAATTTGAAATTAAATGCTTAAACAGTAGCATCTTTGGTAGATGACCTAGCACTTAGCAGATATCAGAATGCCTTCATATATGTGCAAACAATGTAAGATAAATTAAGGAATAAATATATTTATGAAAAGGGTAGAAGCAGCAGTGATTGAGGAAAAAATAAGGAGAAACTTTTAATATAATTTTTCATGTGCAACAAGGATCTAGTAAAGCCTTGGTGCAAAGAATTGATTTGACTTAACATAGGAAGGCATTAAAAAGACAAGAAGGCAACCCGGAAATAGGATAGAATAGTGAAAAAAGACATCAAATTGGATTTGATGTAAATAGTAGAATGGCGTTTATTGATTCAATTTAGTTAGGTTGTTGATGTGGAAGCAAAATTATCCGGCAGTTACAACCTATTTTGATGCTCACTTTCAAATTTATAACAGAAAACAAGCCTGTACTGTGAGAATACTAGATGAATTCTTAGCATATTGATAGATACGTGCTTCCTGTAACACTTGGCAAATTTCTAAAGGGTTTACCTTGTCCGGTGTATCCATTTTAAAGATGCATTTACAATGATATTCATACCCTCTCCTTGCCTCCCTCCTCTGCATAAATTCTATCTCTTTGATGATTTTTTTATCAGTCTCTTGTATTCTAATAATTCTTTTTTCTCAATTATCCATGTTGAAAGAAATGACCCATCAATTTCCTGACTAGGATGCCAGGGTGTTGCATCTGATCTATAGGCTGGTGGTACAACCAAATACAGCTAGAGCTCAGACATTTGCAGAGGCATTCATATCATCTGGTGGGATAGAATCACTTCTTGTCTTGCTGCAAAAGGAAGCTAAAGCTGGTGACCATAGTGTTCCAGAATCAATGACTAAGAGTGATGGGAGCTTGTCAGTGCAGGACACTGAACTGGAGTCTGATGCTGGGATTCTGGAAAGGAGTAAAGATGACAAAGTAGGATCCCAAGAAAGTGATATGCAGGGGAAAGATTTTGAGTCTCTGCCCCTCAATACCGTTAGTGGCCCTGTTGCCATTTCCGCTGTGATGAATATTGAAAGGATGTCATCTGTTTCTGAATTCCCTTTTATTAAGAATTTGGGTGGTATAAGTCACTTTATTCAATGCAAGAAATAATGTTTATAATATTGACAAAAGTGATGGCGTGGTTGTTGTGATCACTGGGCTCATAGGTGCTCTAATAACACACGGGCATCTGAAATTTGGTTCACATGCTCCCTCGGACATGACGAGCAATTTTGGGAGCATTGGTTAGCATGACAGAAGCAGTACCATGTTTGATGATAGAGTTGCTCTTCTACTTTTTGCTTTGCAGAAGGCTTTTCTGGCAGCACCAAATAGGCTTATGACTGGCTATGTTTACACAGCTTTATTGGGGGCTTCGGTAAGACATCATCTTGTTCTCGGTTTCAATTTGTTCCTTGGGTTTGGTCTTCTGAAAATATGGCCCATTTGAATCAGCAAATGTCTTTTATTGTCAAGGATATGTTGATTCCACTATGAAGTTCCATTGTTTAGTTTTCTACATTTTTAAAAGTATACATCTTATGCACAATGTATGAGTTATATCTATGTCTGACAGCTTAAACATCTTCTTTTCTTTCCATGATTTGGTAACCTTATCTTTGTTTATCTAGCATTTATATCCATAGGTGCTTGTCTGCTGCTGGATAATTAGGTTTATGAGTGAAAGTTTGTTGTCGAATTTCTTTGTGGTGCTGAAATGTTCCTATTGATATAATTTGTTTGTTATCTTGATCCATCAATTGTAATAATCTACTTGCTTTTTTGATTTTTTTTCATATGCTTAGAATGATATATATATATATTTTTTGATAACATACAACTGCCGGAACCGACGATATGAGGCCCTATAAGCACAGTCCGGAACACGACTCCCACTAGAGGGGAGAGACTACCCACACACTTAGGTGGGACAAGACCCACACAACGGAGGGAACACCATTCCCTAAATACACACTTGGGCAAGGATTGAACCTTGGTGGGAGAGAGTCTTAGCCAGACTCTGGCCACTAAGGCAAAGGCCGTGTGTTGAATGATATATTATACTTTAGACATGGGCTTTTTGTCACAGTTGCTGAATTCTCTATTATACTGCAGACCATGTCCTTTTTGTCATAATTACCTCATTTTGGTGTTGGGCACCTCTAGATTTGCAAGAATGGGTTTCTAAGTGTCAAAAATTGTCTTCATACAAATAATTATAAATATTTAAAATGAAATTTTAATTCAAAAATTATTATGTTACAAACTTTTTTTTTTGTTACACAACATACCAACATTAAATTGTTATCACATACACTTTAATTACAATTTTTTATCCAAAATTTGTTACATTGTAGACTCGTAGCTCGTAATAACTTTGTTGTAGCATGTAATTACAATTTGATCTATATGGGTATCAAAATATATGTGTTTTGTAACAAATTTCATGTAGAAAGATGTAATTAAAACGTTTGTGGTAACAATTTCACGTTAGTATATTGTGTAACGATAAAGTTTTAGGTTGTAATAATGTTGTCGTAACATGTAACAACTCATTTTATATGGGTAATAAAATATTCGTACTATGTAACAAGTTTTATATATAAAAAATTATAATTCAGATGTATGTGGTAACGATTTAACGACGTAACAATTTTTTTGTGAAATGTAACGATTAAAATATACATCATAACAACTTTATGGTAGAATGTAATAACTCATTTTGTTAGAAATAAATATATATATATATATTCATACAGTCTTTCTATTATCAGAAAATCTGTATATTCATACTATGTATGTAACAAGTTTTGCGTATAAAGCTATAAACATATTAGTTACGGTAAAAATTTCACATTGTATAAAACAATGTTTTTTATTTTATTTTTTATTTTTTATTTTAAGAGTAAAACAGTACTATTTAAGCTTCTAATTAAATTATAAATTTATAACGTAAGTTTCTTTATTTTATTTAACAATTCATTTTTTTTAGAATACTAACAAAATCATTTATTTACTTTGTCAAATTATATTCAATATAAATAGATATATATAAAAATTAATAATAAAAAGAAACATGTTGAAAAGGTCTTAAGTTTTTATTGTAATAAAAGACATTAATTTCAAATTTTCATAATATCCATTGGATTTGCTTTTATCCAATCTAATGGTAATTATTAAGTCCAATAACGTTATTGTTCCTGTAAGGTAGCATTTATCGATTGTTAGTACATCCAGTTTGTTGTTTTCTACATTATTGCTTCCGGATTACAACAAATGGTTAGTATTAAAACATGAAATTATGAAAATGCCTCCGATGTGCATTATTTATTTCTTACATGTCTTACATGTCATATTTATGGGTCATACTACCTTACTGGTCCAATAACGTTATTGGACTTAATAACTACCATTGGATTGGATAAAAGTAAATCCAATGGATGTTATTAAAATTTGAAAAAATGTTTTTTATTACAGTAAAAACTTGAAACCTTTTCAACCAGTTTCTTTTCTTTTATTTTTCAAATAATTAATAATAGTAGGAGATAAGAAAGTATATCAGGTGATAAAGGATTAAATTATTATTTTTTTTAAAAAGGATTTAAATTACTTAAAAAAGAAAAGAAAAAGGATTTAATTTTAAAAAAATGGTTTTTCTAAAAAAATATATGTATATATCCGATTTTAACATTATGAAAAAAGATAATAAAAAAAGAGTAATGCTACTTTGCCCAAATCTGGTGCCCAAATGACGTGGCAACACTCACATCCATTCATTTAATTCAAACAAATATAATACAATCTAAATGAATGGATGATAGTGTTGCCACGTCATTTGGGCACCAGATTTGGACACCAAATTTAGGCAAAGTAGCATTACTCATAAAAAAAACTGTCAAATTAATGGAACCCTAAGCTAGATTGTCTTCTCAATTCTTTTATATTCATCTCTCTCTTTTTATTTATTTATTATTATTCTAAAGGAACCCTAAGCCAAATTTGCATCTTCACCCTCTTTTCGTATCCTAAAGAGAGTTATGAAGGTTGTGTTTGCTCATAACTTTATTAGAGAATATTCATTATTTTTCTCTCATTAAAAAAAAGGTACTTTGTCCATCTCTGTTTCAAAATATATGAGTTCTAAATTTATAATGGATTTTTTTTTTGTTTTTTTTTTTATAATGGAAATCATGTGATAGTTTTTAACTACAACTTTTTATGTGAAACTTATTACAAAACACATATATTTTGTTACCCATATAAATAGAGTTGTTACATGCTACGTCAAAGTTGTTACAAATTACAACTTTATTGTTACACATCATGTCAGATTTGTTACAACATTAAATCGTTATCACATACATCTTAATTAAAAAAATTTATGTAAAACTTGTCATATAGTACGAATATTTTGTTACCCATATAAAATGAGTTGTTACATGATACGACAACGTTGTTACAACTTACAACTTTTTCGTTACACGTCTAACCAACGTGAAATTGTTACCACAAATATTTTAACTACAACTTTCTATGTGAAACTTGTTACAAAACACATATATTTTGTTACTCATATAAATCGAGTTGTTACATGCTACGTCAAAGTTGTTACAACTTACAACTTTATTGTTACACATCATATCAGATTTGTTACAACGTTAAATCGTTACCACATACATCTTACTTAAAAAAATTTATGTAAAATTTGTTACATAGTACAGATATTTTGTTACTTATATAAAATGAGTTATTACATGATACGATAACGTTGTTACAATTTACAACTTTTTTGTTACACATCAAACCAACGTGAAATTGTTACCAAAAATATTTTAACTACAACTTTCTATGTTAAACTTGTTACAAAACACATATATTTTGTTACCTATATAAATTGAGTTGTTACATACTACGTCAAAGTTGTTACGACTTATAACTTTATTGTTACACATCATGTCAAATTTGTTACAACTTTAAATCGTTGCCACATACATCTTACTTACAATTTTTATGTAAAACTTGTTACATAGTATAGATATTTTGTTACCCATATAAAATGAGTTGTTACATAATACAACAACATTGTTATAACTTACAACTTTTTTGTTACACATCAAAACAACGAGAAATTGTTACCACAAACGTTTTAATTACAACTTTCTACGTGAAACTTGTTACAAAACACACATATTTTGTTACCTATATAAATTGAGTTATTACATACTACGTCAAAGTTGTTACGACTTATAACTTTATTGTTACACATCGTGTCAAATTTGTTACAATTTTAAATCGTTACCACATACATCTTTCTTAAAAAATTTATATAAAACTTGTTACATAGTACATATATTTTGTTACCCATATAAAATGAGTTGTTACATGATACGACAACATTGTTACAATTTACAACTTTTTCATTACACATCAAACCAACGAGAAATTGTTACCACAAACATTTTAACTATAACTTTCTACGTGAAACTTGTTATAAAACACATATATTTTGTTACTCATATAAACCGAGTTGTTACATGCTATGGTAAAATTGTTACGAGTTACAAATTTATTGTTATGTATCACTTAAAATTTGTTACAAAATTGGAATTTTTTTTTTTTTAAATTGTTACCACACACATCTAAATTACAACTTTTATCCCAAATTTGTTAGATTGTACAAAAATTATGTTATACATAATTTATCATATAAAAAATAATAAAAATAATTATAAATATTTAAAATGAAATTTTAATTCAAAAATTATTATGTTACAAATATTTTATATAATTAAACCAAATAAATATTAATTTTAAAATATAATACATCAAAAAAAATTTAAAAAGTAAACAATATTTTTTTAATTTTCTAAAAATAATAATAGTTTAAAATAAAAAAGAATTAATTTTGACTATTTTTAAATCTGTTATATTATAAATGTTTAATTAAATTAAATACAAATTCATATAATAAAAAATATCATATATTTATTTAAATCACAGAAGATTATTGTGAGGATATGTATAATCTTTATCTAATTATTATTTAAAATTACTTAACACAATTATTTAAATTAAATTAAATTAGATTATTACATTTTTATAATAAAATAATTTGAAAGTAACATGGTAACTGGTTAGAACCAGTTACTTATTTTTTTTAAATGTTTGGTTGCCACATGTCAACAAAGTATTGGAAGAATCTTGTAATAAAATTCCAATTACGTTATTGGGATTTAATCTCCCAACAATATAGCCATACCCCATATTCATACACATACATATTGCCAATAAAACATAACGAACTGTAAGTATTAGTTTAAGCCAACTTATTTTTCCTTGGACATTTCGAAAGTTTACATTTTACAATAAAACCATAATTTCTTTAAAAAAGAAAGTGCAGGGCTAGTAAAAGATGAAGAAAGGTATAAAGAAAATTGATGATTTGAAGTGCATTTGAATGAACAAATTGATGGTTCGATTTTACCGATTTGCCCTTATCATTTGAATGAACAATTTGAAATGCATTTTTTTTTTTTATGATTTTTAACTTTATAAATGATAAGGGCAAATTTGTAAAATAGAACCACTAATTCAGGACATGTGGGTCATTAAAATGTTGAGTTATTTAATTCAAGACATTTTTGGGATTTTCAAACCTTTCAAAAATTGTTAAAAAAAAACTATTTAATTAGGCAATTACATCTTTCCACTTGTCCAACATATTATGAAGGGGAAAAAAAAACTTTTACTTGATTCTATGACGGTTGACCATCACTTTGACTTAAGTGACTTATGGTATAACTAACTTGAGTTATTTTTAATTATATAAGGATTAAATTGATGAAATATCAATTAAATAATAAAAATATAATATTTTCTAATTAAATTGGGACAAAATTGTAAAAGCCCCTAAAAAAAAGTTATTCCAATTTGGTACAAATAATCATATAACAAATTATTATTATTATTATTATTATTATTTAATAAAAGTAAAGTTATATTATTTTCCAGTTGAAGGGTGTGAAAAATATGAAATTAATAGTACTAAATTGTAAATTAATAGTCTGAGATTAAAAAAATAAAGCTAAACAATTCATAATAGAAAAAATATTAAAAACAACCATAAGTGCATGCATATGAAAAAAAACAAAAAAATAAAACAAAAACAAAAATAAAAACAATAACAGAGATGGTTACACGCCAACAGTGACATACACGCCAAAAGTGACATCTCCGGTACCACATTTTTTTTCTTCTGCTTCTAACTCTTTTTTAATACATTTTATGAATGAGGTCCCCTGTCTGTCAACACAGAAGCGGACCTCAGTCACATAATATATGTTATCTGGACCCTCTTGACATTGCAGTAGCATGCTCTCTTTTATATTGGTCCCGATTTCCATGGCATCCCGAATATCTTTTATGGGATAAGAGTTTCCTGGAGATATTTTTTTATTAATGAAAGATTTGGTTAGATTTGCACCTTGTAGCTTACTCACTCCGATAGCCATCCTGAAATAGTCGACTGCATCCTTGTAATTTTTATCTGCACATCCATGGTTTTCCCACTCTTGTTTCCAAAGTTTAAAGTCATCATCTGGTACAATATCACCGTTCATATTTGGCCATAGATTGATCATATCATTGGCTAGAGATTGATCAGCCAACTGAAACAATAAAAAAAATAGGATTCAAATCGTCCGTCCAAAATTGGTGTCCCAATTTGTGTCTAACCAACCAAATTAGGCCATGTGTCTACATTTATGTTAAGAGAGCTTCTTTTGACAATCCATTTTTTTCTTTTTACACTTCTTTTCTAAAAACACTCCATTCTCAAAATTTAAAATTTGAAAAATTCTAAAGACACTTCATTTTGTTACAAGATTATCCATTTATCTTTTTTGAATTAAATTATTAAAAAAAGAAATTATCTCTCCTAAATCATTAGATTAATTATTACATATTAAATACTCTTTCCCAAATTTTTAATTACCATATTAAACTTTCTCTTCTCTAATACATATCTTTAATTTTCTATCTCCTTTCTTTCTCAAGCAAAACTAACAGTTAAAAAAAAAAAAAAAAAAAAAAACTTACTAATAATGTTGATTTTTAGGAACCATATGTATATATATAAATAAAAATAAAAAAAAACAAAAATAAAAACTCAAAAAATAAGTACCTTGTTTTTTTTTTTTAGATAATCGAAATATGAAAATGTTTTTTGTTACTCTTGTAGGTATGTGATTGCCTAGAGAACTTTAATTCTTTCATTAGTCTTAGAAATTTGAGTTTAATTGAATCTAGTTGAAACAATTCAAGCTTTTATATATATATATATATATATATATATATTATTGTTAGTAAAAAACTAAAATATTCATAAGTTTTTTTTTTCTTTAACTATTAATCAGAGATTGATCAGAAAGCTTGGAAATATGATATATATATATATTTTTTGACAAATGGAGAGAGATTAATTATGAGAGAGTGTTTAATATGATAATAACAGATATATAAGAGAGTGTTTAATACGTAATATTTAATATAATGATTTAGGAGAGAGATTTTTTTTAAAAAATAATTTAATTAGTTTGGAATGTCTATAATTTTTTTTATTTTTTATTTTTTGTCTTTTTTTAGTAATTTTAATTTAGGTTAAAATTGTCATTAATAAAAAAAAATTAAATTGGAGTGTGAATAGATAATTTGTGGATTGTAAGGAGAAGCTCTCTTATGTTAAAAGTTGAAAAATAAAAATGAAATGTAGACACATGTCTCAATTTGATTGGTTAGACACAAATTGAGACACCAATTTTGGACAGACGATTTGAGTCAAATAATAAAGCAGCAAAAACAAGAAACGTAAAAAGATAGAACTGAAGAGCTAGCATACAATATCAGGCAGCATGGCCGTTGGGGCAGTTGATGAATCTCCAGCTACGGTCTTTCCTTTGATATCTACGGGCCACAGCCCATGGATACTGAACCTTCTTTTCTTTGCTCTATCAGGGTTAGAGCAGCCTGCAAAAGAACAGTACCCTGGAGGATACAACTGGACGAACCAGTGATGGTCGACAGGTTTTGGTTTGGTATTCCAGTGCCTAATGGTTTTAAACATAAATAAGAAAATGACTACTGTTAAGACAAAAAAAACAAAGGCTGCTATTTTTTTTTCTATTATCCATGATGAAGTTCTTTGGGAGCGAAACAAACACACAAACAAAACAACAGATACCAACAGCAGCAAAAAACAGGAGAGGAAATTGAAAAGATGAGAGTTGAAGCACGCAGGTGGTACATAAATATAAGAATGGGATGAGTTCTGATATTGAAGGAGAACAAAAATTGCATTCAATTTGGTTGTTGAACAGGTAGGTCTTCCAAAATAAATATAAAATACGGGACTGCTGTGAGGTGCTCTGCTGAGGTAAACAAAGAGATCATATTTACTTTTTCTTGTTAAAGATTTCAACCTTTGTGGAAATGATCTCACCGCTTGATTGCGTGATTTTTGTAGGATGATAATGTGCAGCATACATGATTGGGATTTATAATTTGTAGGATGATAATGTTCAGAAGGAGAAGGCTGGATATATATTATTGTAGCTTGTTGATTTATAATCTGAATTACGGTTTGAAAATTTTGGTGACACACATAGAAAACATAATACTAATTAACTTATAATCAAAATAATAATATTAATTTCTTTCGATTGTAATTTGATTATACGAGAATCATATACATTGTTGAAATGACTATTAAAATTCAAATCAAATGTACGCATTCTTCAGTAAAGGATAAGATTTTCAATATTTGTCATACTTCACATCTCTGCTTCTAGTAACTGGAAATTTATTAGTAAAGTAATAAAGTTTTAACATTATTTGACTAATTTAATTAAAAGTTCTACATGCGCTTATGACACACGTTATCAGGATCCAATTATATAAATTGGTCTTTCGTACTACTTTATTTTTGTCATACAGACAACTAGATATAGATGAACTTTGTCTTCTCCACAGCCAGATGCTGAGCCACATGCATATGTAGTGAACAAAATACAAGTCTCCAAGATTGTTGAGGATAATAGGACAGCTGAGTCTTCAAGCAAATCAGCTCAAGCTAATAGGACAATTCAAGGAACCTAAGTTGATGTTGCTTTAGCTGAGTAGCTCTACTCCTTCTATCTAACTTTCGATGACAGGACCCGCACCGACTCCTATCTTGAGTACGAGGGAATCCTGTAAGAATATTATCTTTTTCTTTTCTTTGGTGAGCTTGAGTTTAGGATTTATAACCCAAACGCCTACGTACCCTCGTAGTTCATTTAACTTATATACTAGCCAACAAAAACAATCTAAAAATTATTAGCTATAGAAAACTTTTCTCAATTTCTTTCTGAATTCTGCATATCTTAGGCTAAACTTAATCTGTAGAACACATATCTATTCTCTTAGTAAATTATGTATCTTTTTTTCTATGGCTCTTTCTTAATTCTGTATCTCATTCCTGAAACTAATCAGGATTTAATCTGAAATTGTTCTATAAAACAAGCTGAGAACTAATTAAAAATCTTTTGTAAATGAAACACTACATTTCTGTAAATACTATATAATATAATAAAACACTTTATGATTTTATAAAATATAAAATATATGATAATCTGAAATCTTTTCTTTACTGATCATAATCAATAATATATTTAATCTGAAAACTTTTTACCAAACTAGTACTTAGAGAAATCTGTCATACGTGTCCCTTATCTCTTTGGGCTCACGCAGAGCTGGGGATAAACTACTGTCATACACGTGCAGAGCGACTCTGACTCTGACATACACATGTGCATAAGCCCAAAAGGCCAACAATTTAAATCTGATACTGCTGGGGACGGGTACACATCTGATGTTTGAAATCTCTTTCTGAACATACATATAATTCTTTAATATTACTTTTCTTTAAAATATGCATAAATATTCTTTTTCTTTCTTTTCTAAAAATTCTCATAAATAAGGGAAAGTATCATTTTCACCCCTATATTATGACCTATTAGTAAATTTACCCCCTGTATTTTCACTAATAGCCATTCTTTCCCCTGAAACCAAACATATTCGCCATATTCACCCCGCCGTTAGCTTTTCCATTAAAATGTCTCATTGACCGTTATCTTCTCGTTGACTGCAAAGGTAATATGGTAACTTTAACGTAAAACCATTAATACACATTTATTTATGATTTAGAAAAAGTGAAAAAAAAAAAGTGAAAAATAAAAAATAAAATAAATGATGGAGTCATGGAGATCATCATCTTCTTCATCAAAATTGCAGGAACCATCCCTAATTTTTTTTTTTTTCCAAAAATCATTATCAAACACAAAAATCCATCCCCAATTCATCATTATCATTATCAATCAAACCCACCAGAATCATCAATCAATCAAACCTACTAGAATCATCAATCCCGCCAAATATCAAACCCACCAAATATCAAATCCAGAAAAATAATTGCAAGGGGGTGGAGATGATGTTCTAATATCAAACCCAGAAAAATAGAAAGCAAAATTGAATCATCTATCCCTACCATAACCACAATCAAAATCCAAAATCCAAAATCCAAAATCCAAAATCCTCCTAGATTAGAAACCCAAAACACAAACACTAAAAACCCATAAATCCAGAGTCCTCCCACCATAATTTTTTTTCTCCTTCATCATAATCACTGCTCAAGGCCGCACGATCGTTCACTGAAACCCATGGAGCTATTCGTGTCGCCGGCTTTGCCAAATAAGAGCTGTTGAGGAGACCGTCGGCAGAAGATCGACATTATTGTAGGAAACCGTCGGCGAGGAGATCGGCGTCGCTGAGGAGACCGTCGGAGAGGAGATCGGCGCCGCTAAGGGGATCGCCGACGTGGAGAAAGGGAGAGATACGAGAGATAGATGAGAGATGTGAAGAGTAAAAAAATAAATTTGTTTATCTCCATCGAAGATCCACTATTTTTTTTATTTTTTTTTTGCTTTTTGTTTTTGTTTTCGTTGGATTATTGATGATGCTTTTTGCTTTTTTGCTTTTTTTTTTTTGTTGGATTATTGATGATGTTGAAACCTTTTAATTTTTTTTTATTAAAAATATAAATTCGGTGATGATGATTGATGGTTATTGGCTGGAGTTTGAGGATTTTTTTAAAATTATTTAGTTAATTTTTATCAAGTTACCTATTTATCCCTATGTCATTTGATTGTTTTTGAGGGCAAGTATGTCTTTGTATTATGTTTTTTTTTTTTTAAATACTTTATAAATATCTTGATGTTCAAATGGTCATTTACATAGTGTATTGAAGGGTAGAGCTGTCATTTAATGTGAGAATTAACTTTTTTAACAGAAAAGATGACGGAAAGGGGGAATATGGCGAATATGTTTGGTTTCAGGGGGGGATAATGGCCATTAATGAAAATACAGGAGGTAAATTTACTATTAGGTCATAATATAAGGGGAAAGATACTTTCCCCATAAATAACTTAAATCTGAAAATCTGTTTGAAAATCTAAAAATCTAGAAATCTGGAATTCATTATGAAAATCTATATGAAAATACTTTTACTATTCTTCTTTATAAAGTCTTGCTCAATATATTTATTCCCTAATAAATCTATTTCTGAATTCTAGAAATCTAAACATTTATTAAAACACCTCAATTCATCTGGAAATATGTCTTCTAAATAAATATGTAATCTGGAAATCTATTTTCTAAATAAATGAATAAATCATTTATTTCTAATATTCCTCTAATTTCTTAATGCTAACATATAATTGTAAAATAATTAACTTTCAATAAAAAGTATCCACTCACAAAAATCTTGTGCTCAAATCCGTTCTGGGACTGAATTCTGTAAGGATTCATCTATCTCTGGATTCACCCTTTGGAAAACTTTTCTTCAAATCTCCTTTAACGCATCTATCTCTGTTGTTTTGTCTTATTTTCTTTCTTATTTCTCATCTCTTGTCTTCTCTCTTTGGTCTGATATGGTCTCTAAATCTCATCTTTCTAATTTTACTCTTCTTCTATTTCCCTTCTTTCTTTCTATTTCTCTTGATTTCTCTACTATTCTTCTATTTTTCTCTCGGATTCTATCTCTTTCTAATCAGAATCCATGCCCTCCATTTCTTTCTTCTTTCTTTTCTTCCCGCTGTTCCCTCTTTTCTCTTATTCTCTATTTTCTTATTTCGTCTCTCTCACCCAACACTTCTCACGTCACTGGTATTTCTTTTCCTTCTTCATCTATCTTATAGCTCTCACTTGAATTTGCTTCTCTCTATTTATCCTTCTCTCTCTTCTTCGCCCAGCTTCTTCTTCTTCTTTCTTTTTCTCTGTTTTGTTCTCTTTGCTTCCACGAACTCCCCTTCTCTCTCCTCATTTCTCTCTTTATTTTTCTCCACCTCCTAATTAAATTCTCTCTTCTCCTGCACTTCTCTTTTCATTCCATTTTATCAATATAATTTGCCACCTCTCACAATTTGACACCTTCCTTCATGAGCTGACGGGTGGCAGCCGGTTGCCATTCGGTGAGACTCGTCCAATGAAATTACATCAAATTATAGTTTAATAATATATACTTTTGTTCTCGAGATAAATGGTGTAATCTCATTGGATGGTCTGACCAAGTGGCAATGAGATCGTTCCATTAAAGATTTTCTCCAAATATATATAATAGCACGATATTTAAAGTTAATAATTTATAATTTTTTTCAAAATAAATAAATAATAAATAAAAGCCGTTTAACCTATAATTAATTAACTCATACCCATCTTGAATTTTGAATAAAAAGAGTTAACATAATCTCTGGGCCAGTTTGGTATTGCTTTTGAGAAGTTAAAATCAGCTTATTTCATAATTTTAACATAAAATAATGTTTGGTAAAACTTCCAAAAGTGATTAATTGATAATTTAGTAAGTTTTGACAGTGATTTTGAGAAATAGGTGGAGGGTTACTTTTTGAAAGAAATTATGGAATAATTTATTTCAGCATTTGATGAATCTCTTAAAATATCATTATTATCCTTATGAAATTAAATTAAAATCATTTATATTCCTTATTTCATCTTAAAACTAAAGATTCTAATTAAATATTGATTTGATTTGTAAAATCTTTTAAAAATATTGTTATTATTCTTATGGATTTTTTTTTTCTAATTTAAATATTCTACTTAAATATTGATTTAATATATATAATTAATGAAAAAAATAAAATAAAGTTATAAAATAATATCTATTTTAGTCATTGTAACTAATTTCAGCACTTTTGAAATAAAATTACCAAATATATGTATACTGCTTTTGAGATATACAGTAGTTTAAAAAGTGTAATTAACCAAACATCTGCTGATTAACTTCACAGCTGATTATTTCTTCAGCACAGCTAATGGTGATTATTATAAAAGTTATAGCAATACCAAACTGGCCATAAACCCCATTTTCTCCTTCGCTTTTTTGAATTTAAAGAGAACCTCTTGAGCAACGACGATATTGTCCTGGATTTGTCTACCAGGAATAAAGGCCACCTGATTGGGGCTCACCAAATTCGGAAGAAAAGGTCTGATCCCCTACACCAAAATCTTACTCAACAGTTTATAGGTAGTGTTACACAAACTTATAGGACGGAATTGCATCATATTCACAGGGTTAGGAATTTTGGGAATGAGGGAAATCAAAGTATGGTTAAGCATATCAGGGGTACTTCTTTTCAAAAAGCAGTCGGCAACTAACCTCATTAAATCATCCTTGCAGTTGTTCCAAAACCTCTGGAAAAAGATGGCAGGAAATCCATCCGGCCCGGGAGCCTTGAAACCCCCAATGTTGAAAATACACTGCTTAACTTCCAGTTCATTCGCAGCAGTAGATAAACCAGAATTATCATTAGCAGTAAGTTTAGGGAACAAATTAGGCAAACTCGAATACTCTCCAGTGCTGTCTTTAGCCTCAAACAGCTCTTGAAAGTAGTGGACAGCCTCCAACTTCATTTCTTCTATCTCACTAATCCACCGGCCATCCCCAGTCTTAATTCCTTCAACTTTGTTTCTTCTTCTTCTAATGACAGTAGACAAGTGAAAGAACTTTGTATTTTTATCACCTTCACGAAGCCAGCAGTCCCTAGATTTCTGTTTCCAAAAAATTTCTTCTTGTTCGAGAATGGTATTATACTCTTTTAAAAGGGATTCTTAAAGATTGGAAAGATATTGAGAAGGTCTAAAACTCACACTCTTTTGGATTCCCAGAGTACGAGCAAAAAGTCTTCTCTTATTTCGGAAAAGGTTACCAAATTCCTCATGATTCCACCTTTGAAGGATCCCAGTAAGCTTCTGAATCTTGGCCATAGTACTGTCACCTTGAGAAGACCAGTTGTGAGCAATAACATCAGAAAACTTCCAGTGTTTCAGCCACATTGCTTCAAACCTGAAGGGTTTCAAATTAGGATTCGGAGTGTGTTTACTATAAAGGTTGATGAGAATCGGACAGTGATCCGACATCACTCTCGGAAGATGTTTCACAAACCCTTCGACGTAATGAAGCCTCTAGTCCATAGAGCAGACGGCTCTATCGAGCCTTTCCCAAATATCCTCTCATATTCCTTTTTTAGTCATCCAGGTGAATTTTGGACCTGTAAAACCCAAATCCACCAAGTTATTACAACTGATCCAGTCTGCAAAGCCACTGTTGGAACAAGTGTCTCTACCCCCTCTTTTTTCAGAGATACTAGTGATTTCGTTAAAATCTCCCGTGATTAACCAAGGCATATCAAAACACAGTCTAATGTCATCCAGGTAGTTCCAAAGAAGACGTCTTGTGGAAACACACGGATTGGCATACACCACAGTAATAATCCAGAGAGAGTTCTTATCTTTAATCAAAGCAGTAACACAATGTCTAGTTTTGGCCACGACATGAAGTTTCAAATCACACTCATTCCACAGGAACCATATACCCCCAGAGAACCCCTCAGCCTCCACCACATAGTTGTTCTCAAAACCAAGATTCTTGATAACACTCTGAGCTCTAGAACCACTAATCCTGGGTTCAAGGATAGCCAAGATGTTAAATTTGTGAATTTTCCTAAGATCAACAATGTTTCTAGAAAACAGTTTCTTACCCGCTCCTCTCACATTCCACACACAAATCATAGAAAGGAAAACAAAAAGGGACTTCTTTACTCATAAGCCACGGCCATCGCCTCCTCCAATTGAGAGGCCACCACTTCAAAGCTCTTATCAGCCTGCACAATTGGTTCACAGACCTTCATCTTATCCACATTTTTCTTTCTAGTGAATTTAGCCTCAAATTCGGCCACCTCTTTGTGGAATTGCCGTAAAACCTCAACACTGTCTGTAACCTTACTACCTTCAGCCAGAGCATCAGTTTTTTGAGTGCACTTTTTACCTGTACTACCAGCACTACTCTTAGAGCTACTAGCAACATCATGCTTCCTAGTAGCCGTGCCTAGCTTGTTGTTGGAAACACTAGCCTTTTCACCTTTTTTGTACGACTTTTTACTGATCGGAGAGGGGGCACTATTAGCCTTCTCACCCTGCTTCTTTTTCTGGTTAGTGATTTCTTTTAGAATATTTTTATCTTTCATTAGGAATCCTCCAGCCTCTTTGCTTTTAATCACACAGTTATCCTCAACTAGGATTGCATCAACATTATCACTGAGTATGTCAAACCTAGATCCACTACCTATCACAATATCAGAATTTTTAGTATTAGTAGTGTGCTTAATGGATTTCCTAACCTTGGCTTTCCCCTGTTGCACTTCCGCAGAATCGCCCACCTTGTTCTTCAACTGATTACCCTCACCCAGCTTGCTGGTGTTCCCCTTTCTATCCACTGCATTGCTACTCCTAGCCCCCATGTACCCAGCCTTCCCTTTGGATGAATTGTAACCCTGCCTACCATAAGAAACCAGGAGCCAGGGGTCGTATGAGGATTCAACCTTCTTATCGACAGCTTCCTTCTGAGAATCAGTAGCCAATTCTTCACCACTGGGTTCAGATTTCCCTTTTCTGCAGTTATCTCTGCTGTGGCCATACCTCCCACACTTGAAACACACTAATCCAAGACTCTTATATTCAACTTTGATTATTCTATCATCAATATTAAGAGACCTCGGAGAGGCTTCGAAATATCATTTCTACGCAAATGCGGGCGAACCTTCCTCTCGCTTGATTGACAGTGATAGGTCCACTTTACACATTTTCCCCAGCATACCTCTAATGCTCCAGAGAAGGTCAGGGTCCATCCATTCCATAGGCAACTTCGATAGTCTCACCCAAATTGGCATACTTTGTATAGCATCTTCACCAGGCACGAAATTAGGTTTCCACCTTTGTACTGCCAGGTATTGGTTCGTTATAACCCAAGGACCATTAGTAAGCACATATTCCAGATCTTCTTCTCATCTGGAAACGAGCTACAAAATAGCCATCCCCCAAATCAGTCAGCTGCCATTGCCCTAGAAGGGACCATTTCTGTTCAGCTTTGTGAGCATGAAATTCAGGGTGTGAGGTCGACCCTATTCTTGAGAATTAGGCATTGGCCCAAGGTTTCTGGAGTTGTTCTTTCAAGCTTAGAGAAAGCTTCATCATCGGTCCATCAGGGCCATCCAAGATAGAGATGTCTTCAGTGCTAATCTTAATTTTTTCTTTGGAGACACCAAATCCCGACCAAGATTTGGGTTCGACATGCTCAACAGCTTCGACTTGAAACTACCCGTAGCTTCTTGATTACAATATTCAGCTCCAACATCATTGCCCCTAACGAATCGTGTTCAGCTCTGGCTCTCTTAGCCGTGGAGTTGGATTCCATAACCATGTTAGCATCATCAATCGAACACTCGCTAGTGGGTTTCTATGAAGAGAACCAAAATCCACATTTAGGTTTTCCATGAGGAAGAAGAAGGGCCCGGAAAAGGCAAGGACAGGGGACGGACACTCAAAAGGCAAGAGAAACGGTGGCGTGTGGGCTTTAGACAGCACAAATCACAGATTAAAACACACCCCAGGCGTGGTACAAACTACTAACCCCACACGCACATTTTAGTCTTTCTTGTGTTTTGTTTTTTTTAATTGTTAACCATAAAGCATAAAGCAATGGCAAATTTGAAAAACGTCCTCGAGAAATTATATATTCTGTAAGGGTTGTATCTGTATTTTACTTGCAAACAAAAAACTCAAACAAAAAAGGGATGCTATAATCCTACCGACCAACTCGCTCTTTTAATATAATTAATATATAGGAAATAACTTAAATGCTAATTGGGTTGGACCATCTCGGTTTAGGCCTGATCAAATTTGTTTTGGATTTTGATTTCTAACGATTGGGCTTGGGCTTGGACAGCTGTATGGAGCTGGACCTTACATTCAATCCATTCGAATCAATTGGAAGAAACAGCTCAGCTCAGGTAAACTTGCTATAATATATAGGGTTAATTGCACTAACTTACCTTAACGTTTAGCAATATCACAGCTATATTGTACTTTTCCTTTAATTAACAAGAACATATCTTTGACCAGTTTGACCGAGGTTAGATTTAACGGAGACCTAACTGTGGGAAGGGCATGAATGTCTTTTTCCATTGAAAGAAAATAAAAAATAAAAGTTATTTATTATAAAACTAATAAATATTAAAAATGAAAAAAAGAGACACATTGGAGATCTCATTGAACCAGAGAACCATATTTAATGTATATAATCATATTTCAACCCAAATAAAAAACATTCTTTAAAATTCTTCATCCCCATCTGAGATCTGCTTCATCAGATGGAACAATAGTCCACATCTGATGAACCACCTATCCACAAAAAAACGGCTTTTGTTTTGGGCGAGGGAGGAGATCGATGGTGTGGAGCTCACTGCAGATTCGAAGTATGTGAGGGCGGCGTCGGGGAGCTCGTTGCCGACGGAAGAGGCAGAAACGACGAGGGATTTGGCCGGAAAAGAGAGGCTTTGGTGGTGGTAGTCCATCACCGATGAAGCTCTGATGCAGTAAAATCTGTGTTCAATTTACTAAGAAAGTTCGTTCACTGGGATCGGCGATTCTATCGGTCAAAGCCAATTAATCTAGCAAGGATTACTTTAAGTGCGAAAAACTAAATTGCATAATTCTTTGTTTTGGAAATTTGTTTAATTCTAAAATTGACCTAAATTATGACTACTTGAACTAAAGACTAAAATCAAATCAAATCAGAGATCACACACAAGGAATGAATATATGGAGAGAAATACTAGGGAATCGATGCACCTTTCTTAGACACTCAATGCTCTCAATCAGTCGCAATAAACACCTCAATAGAGTTTAGGGCTTGTTTTGATAATAAACAATTAGAACGAATCTCCTTCCCCCACTCGCACAAAGGCCATGTGTCAAGTGATGGTAACGAAATCCTTTAGAACAAAACTCTAAGCCAAATCAATGCAACAAGGCCATGCAAACATTAACTTTCAAAATCTATTAAGCTTATGATCATGGTTTAAATGGAAAAGGCCATTCACATCTAAACCCTAATCTCATGGATAAACTAAATTACAAACCCATATCAATTGAGGCAACAAAATAATATGAATAAGTATGTAGAGCATTAATTCAATAGACAAGACTAAAAACCCAATTGATTAACAAAAGATAGACTAATTGATTACATAGAGTTGTCCAAATTGGTTACATCAACCCCTAATAAAGGTTTAGTTACACATCAATGGAGAGAATAAAAACATAGAAGAGATGTAGAGAAAACCATATTTATCTTGATAGCTTCTTGGCTGGAAATCTCCTTCTTCTTTCTTCCAAGAATCCTCCAAGGATGGATGATGTGAATGAAAGAATCAATGGAATGAATGAATGTGAAAGAATGGTGTTTTTGGGTCTAATCCCCTTGTGGTGGCTCTCTCTCAAAATAAGATATCAATTTCTATATAATCCTCTCAAAAATAGGTTACTTGCTGTCCCCAAACGAACCAAATTTACGAATTACCGCTGCCCAGGTCGCTGCCCAGGCAAGTTGCCTCCACAGCTGCACATGAAGCGGAATTGTTCTGCTCTGGTTCGCTGCCCGGGTCGCTGCCCAGGCAAGTTGCACGGGGGGCGGTTTGGGCCGCGGTAGACATTTCAGCCCTGACCTTTGGTTACTAAATTGGTCATAACTTCTTCTAGGAATATCGGAATTGCGATCCGAAAAGTGCTCCGGAAACTAGACTTCCGGGGCTTTCAATCCATAGGTGGTAGGACACACAATTCAATCGGAGCTGAGAGATATGGGCCCCGTACCATAGAGGTTCTGCATTAGCTGAAAATCATCTTTTCATTGTTTCTTCCAATTTGCTCCTTTTCTCCATCTTTTGATTCCTTTTCTTCCAAAATAAGATTTAACACCACTTGAATGGAGTGGACTACACATGCTCAACAAACATTAAACACCTAATTCACT
This sequence comes from Acer yangbiense, assembly GCA_008009225.1. Taxonomy (NCBI): domain Eukaryota; kingdom Viridiplantae; phylum Streptophyta; class Magnoliopsida; order Sapindales; family Sapindaceae; genus Acer; species Acer yangbiense. Next base: position 4,177,255 of record CM017764.1, read on the forward strand.
CGAGAACAAAACATAAATAATAGGAATTCGGGGCCTAAAACATGTATAGAAATGAACCGATCAAGCTCCCTTCTCTATTCCAAGGGAAGTGGCACTCCATTCGCCGACGGAAGATGGAGCCGCAGCTCCATCTTTGATCATATGTTTTTTGTGTATCTAGGTTTTTTTTTTTTTTTTTTTTTTCTAATTGAATCCATCTCAGATGGATTTCCCACTCCTTCTATGTTTCTTTTATTTTTATTTTATTTTTTTAATATTTTTTTCTAATTGGAAAAAAAAATGGTCTGGTACGGATCAAAATGGTTTCCGGGTATATTGAGCGATGATTGATGCGGTGGGGGCAGTTTTTGGTGCGGGTCGGCGACAGCGACGCTAGTGGTGGTGGTCTTTCTAGGTTTGGGACTGGGTTGTGTTTGGATTAGATTTGTGTTTGGTGGCTGGTATGTGTTTGGTGTTTTTGAGTTTTTGCATTTTTTTATTGTGATGATTTGGTGGAGATTGATGATGGTGATGAAGATTATGGTAAAGATTTTGGAGATGATGATGGTGATGGTGAGAAGATGATGTTTTTCAATTTTTGAGAAAAGATTTGTACATAATAATTTTGTTTTGAAGAAGAAGATGATGTTTACTGTACGATGAGGATTTTTAGCCCCATCTCTTAGCATGGTTGAAGAGATTTGTTGGCAGAATCGAACCTATAAGTTTCTCTATCCTTTGTTGGTCTAAAAAAAATGATGTTTACCTTCTTCTTTTTTTCAATTTCGTTTTTGATGGATCTAGTCTTGGTTTTGGTGGAGATGTTTCTTTTATAATTTTTTTCTTTTTCAATTCTGGGTTTCATTTTCCAGGTAGTTTGAATGTGATGAATTGATTTTATGGGTAGTTAAATCCCATTTTCCAGGTATTTTATTATTCGATTGATTTTGTTTTATGAAATAAATAATAAAATAAATGATAAATAATAACTAAGGGCATTTTAAACTTTTCATATCACCAAGACAATCAAAGGTTAAAAATAACCGTTGACCACTAACGGCAAAGGATGTTTATGTAATTAAGACCATTTGTTGAATATTTTGCTTCAAAGACAAAACATAAGGTAAGTTTGTACAATTAACCCATGTAATGTAGAATCAAAAGGAACCTAATAATATAGGTAGTTTTTTTCTTTTTCTTAAAATCAAAATATGCTAAAATATAATAACATCAATAGCTTCTGTAAATAAAAATAAATAAAATAAACTCACCTAATTCAACCTACTTGCAGTTATTTATTTACTCTTTTGGGCCCGATCTTTATCCCTTGGATAATAAGGTGTTCCTTCCCTCTAGTTTTAATAGTCATTAACAATTCACCCTCTCCGTGGTCTCTATTGAAAAATTCACCCAATTCACTTTCCACCCACCCATCTTCTCTCTTTTTCGGGTAGAAGCCATCATCGTCTCCATCTTGGTGCTCCCGGTGAAAATAAATAGTTCGGCTTTGGCTATTACTACTCCCAAATCCAATAGTGACTTCTGCCAGATCATCATCTACGTTACGCACACTGATTTTGCCGAACACAAGGTAAGCTACGTAACTTGTCATTGGGGGCAGAAGTGATGCAGTAATCTTGCCACAGATTTCAAACGGGCTGATATCTCGACGTGTGACCACCTCGGAGAACCTTGTTTAATGCGTAGGCAATCAATTTTTATTTTATTTTTTATTGAAAAGGGCAATCAATATTTACTATAACAATAAGAGCGACAACGAACTTGAGAGGAAAACATACCGGCTATCGGGTACGCCCGCCTGGCGTCCAAGTCAGGGTCGGATTGGGTATGGCAAACCAACACCAATCAAGATTACAATCACCGTCCTGAATATAGAATTCTCTAGGCGAAATCATATAACAATTCTTCCCACTTGGGAGGTCAAACCAAAAGCTCTGTTCAATACGGCAATTAAACAATAAGAAATTCCGATCACACCATGAACCAAATTGAATCAATCACAGAACATACATACAAACAAACACAAAACCCTAAATTAATTTTTTCCAAACTTAGAAATTACCATCTTGCCGTTGTGAATGAGATTGTGACAGGTGCGGAAGTAGAGCTCCTTCTTCCACAACGCCGACCACGTATTAGAAGAAGAAGAAGATGAACTGGACGAGTATTCAGGAGGAAGGAAGCGGTCCCAAACGATGTCGGAATCGGCGGCGGATCTGAAGGTGGTTGAGACGCAAGCCAAGCGGCAGGCGTCGCCAGGGGTGGTGAAGGAGATGACGGCCGCTATGCAACCCTCTGGTAAGGCTAGCATCCCGGTCATCACCACCAAAGAAGAAAAGGATTTGTTAGGGACTTAGGGCTGATATCCCTGTCGTCCTCAACGCCGCGTCTTCTCTTCTTCGACGGCGGTTGGTCTCTGTTATGGTTTCTATTATTTCTATCTATCGCTTGGCTTCAACAATTACAGTAGATGCCCTATCATCAAAGAAAAGGCATATAAATATAAATATAAATATATATTAAGGTTACAAGTGTCTTTTTAATATGCAAAAACATCAAACGCTTTGTCTCGTACCATCAAATTAACAAGAACTTTCTCCGGTAACATTTTATTTTTGGTGTTTTTGCAATAGATGTTTGATTGCAAAATGTTCATAATTTGTTTGATTTAGGGTTCTTCACCCACAGTTGAACAATTTATTTTTCTTCATTCTACAGAATTTCTCGATCTCTCTCACACACAATTGAAGTATTGAACAGTTTCTACAATCTCGAACGATTTAAAGAATCGTACATTTTCGAAGGTATTTTTATTGTCTTCCAATCGTTTTCTTGAATCTTTGTTGTTGAAATTACGCTGATCAATGTCTGGTTTTACTCTGATCTGGACAGTTTATTGGATCTTTTTTATTTTCAAATGACTCGGATCAGTGTTATTTGTGTGGCTTTCTTGTGTAAACGAATTGATGTAAACCACATTGGTGCCACATGATCGATCTAACTGCATTAATTTATTATTCTGTCGTCTAGAGATCTCTATGTAGATAATTTGTATTTGGTACATTGGATATATGATGATACATGTGTATGTGTTTTGTTTCTTCTACGGATCTGTGATATTTATCATGTTT